>CM068369.1:561956119-562556119 GCA_034769895.1 Magicicada septendecula
AGAAACAAGAATTATATAGTAAAGCTAAAGTATGAAAACAACGGAAGACTGCCTTGCCCTCGAAAACCTAATAGCGTCAGGGTCGAAAGACCAAGGTCAGGGTCAACACAGACCAAACAGGAAAGACTAGAGAAAGGTATTCCACACATGACAGGTTGAAACAAGGTGAGAATCTGGCTAGAGTTCACTGGATGCGCTAAACCCGGTGTGGAGCTCTGATGTGTAGATTAAAGTAAGTCATATAAACTTTAAAGTACAACAAGAAATAAATAAGCATAGGTATGAAGAAATAAAAAGATTGATTGCTCTGCAACAATGGAAACTCACTTAAGATTCCATCTTTGTTTAAAGATTATTTGATGAAGCAACTGTACGTGCGTCACAGTTTGTAAGACTGTTAGGAATGTTATTTGTGTCGCATCGGCTTGATACCATGATTATGACACTAAATGTTTATGATTATCGGCGGCAGTGAGAGCAATGTATTAGACCCACGCGACCCGTTTTGTGTCGATCGGCAATATGATTAGTCCGCTCAGCCTAAGCTAGGTAGTATTAACTTCCTTACTGTTCTTATTTAACGAGAAATAACGCTAATTTCTGATAAGAAAATCACAGTAATTCACAAGAAAAACGTAGTAGCGTTTATTGCAACGTTCCTTGTAGCGTCAATTTTACAAGTTGTTACAATTTCCAGTGACAATAATTTTCTGTAAAAATATCGTATCGTATTACTTTGGTCACCTTGTACTCTGTTCCACGGCCCGCAACATGCAGTGGTTAAATGTCGCTTTTAATCTCGAGAAACGTGCAAAACATTTCCTGTTTCTTTGTCAACTGACTTGTTTACGGTGTAAATAAACAAGGGTAATTAGGGTCGCGTGTTTTGTGAGATTAAACACTTCCCAACATACGAACCACTGCGAAGACTACAAAAGGAAACAGTTAATTTTTGGGTTAACTTTTGCACAAAATATAATGTTTCTTCTGCTGTGTAGTGTTAAAATTTTGTATCGTTTATTTTCTAACTCAAAAAATTTACAGGCATTGCACAAATGCAATGCACAGAGAAGGGCATTGAAAATGCTTCAATAATTCTAAAAAATATATATATATTTATGTTAATTCACCAATCAATGAAGTCATTCTTCATTCACTAATCAATGAATTTATTCTTCGTTTACCAATGTACAGATTATAAGTTAAATGTAGTCGCATTCATAAGCGAAGTTTTATATGTGTACTACGTTATTGACAACAAAGAAATGGTTTCTATGGAAACTCACCGGTTCCCATTTTCGATCACGCACCAGCGATCGGCAGCAAATGTGCGACACGTCCTTATAAACATTTTCAAAGTTAAAACTTTGCAGTATTTTTCATATAAAATTTGCGAAAAATTGTTTACATTAGGAGTAGATAACCAACAACCAGTCATCATCCACACGCACGTTAACACTAACAAGACTTTAAAAGAAACAAAATTATTAAATAGGAACGCTTTTAATAAAAATAAATTAAAGAATTTACCACAGTAACGCTGTTTATTTTCATAAAGCACACTGAAATGTAACAATTTTAGATATTTCTAGCTTTGTGAAACACGCTAAGAAAAACTGTTGCAGATAGTGGCAATTGTTTTGGGTATTTCACTCTATTGGCTGGGTGAAATAGACGTGTACTCTTACCAGTGTTTTTCCGCCGTCGCGTCGTTCCTTATCTATATTAGAGTTTTGTTATTTCCATAACACCCTACAGCAGTGTCTCGCCTTTCTAACAATAAACGGATAAGCGGGACTCATCGCTGGGGGCACAGATAGCGATATACAAAGCTTATTTGAAACACAATCTTCGAGACAGTAATGGCGGGTGACTCGCAAAAACTGTGTAATAGTTGTCTATCGTTAAAAATCAACAATAAAGAAATTACTGTAAAAGTAAAAGTATATTTTTTAATTTCACCCCAGACTGTAAAACAATTAACTTATAACGGGGCCTTTACTTACGGCAACGTTCATTTTATAGTTGTAATTAGACCGCGGTTGTAAACTGATGAACTTCTGGAATTTGCAGTTATTGAAACACGATGATATTATTACGATAGTCGTATGGATCGTTGTGTTCAAACATCATCATCATCATCATCATCATCATTTTATGGATAGGATTTCTTCTCCTCCGGCCTCATGACTCCCGCCATCTTGTGACTGACCTGCCTACAGGTCTTCTTCCAACCGGCTCATACTCGTAAGCCAACTTCGGGAAGCGGGTATTGTCCATTCTTTCTAGACGCTGTTTCTAGCACTTTCGATAATTCTGAATAAGTTCATTTAGGGAAACTGTATCAAATTCTCGTCTAATAGGCCTATACTCGTTTGGTATACGATCGAGTCGCGTGTATCCCTTTACCGATCTCAAATACCTCATTTCTGAAGCCTGTAATTGGCACCAGTCCTTCTTACTTATAGTCCAGGTCTCGCATCCATACAGTCAGTGCCGGATTTACCACTAGGCCGCAGGGTCAGAAGGGGCCGCAAGGTACAGATATTTTTTTAACATTGAAAATGTTTATAAGGACGTGTCGCACATTTGCGACCGATCGCTGGTGCGTGATCGAAAATGGGAACCGGTGAGTTTCCATAGAAACTAATTCTTTGTTGTCAATAACGTAGTACACATATAAAGCTTCGCTTATGAATGCGACTACATTTAACTTATAATCTGTACATTGGTAAATGAAGAATGAATTCATTGATTGGTGAATCAAGAATGAATTCATTGATTGGTTTTCATTGAAGCATTTTCAATGCCCTTCTCTGTGCATTGCATTTGTGCAATGCCTGTAAATTTTTAACAGAAGTATTTTTATAAAAGTAGGAGGCACATTGATATATTTAAGTCTAATTTTTTGAAATTAATGATCAATTTTCGATCAACAAAAATACAACTGGAGAACAGTTCTTATTTAAATATCGCGCGCTTATGTTTAAGGCGTTGGCATACTTGAAAACTAATCTACGAACGTTGGACGTTGACCGTCGTAATTCGAATTTTGAACGTCCGTTATATTGCCCCCGAATTTACACGACCGTGGTGTCACCATTGTTTGTTATCATTGTTTATCTGCATTGTGACTGAACGGTTTGCTATTTGAGGTTATGTTTTTATTTTGTTTTGAATGTAAAGAAGGTTTTTAGCTTTGTGTAGTGGGCAGCGTGTTGTTTCGTTGATATTTAATAGTGTGAAAACTTTGTGAACATAGAATTGAATCCCTACACTAAACGTATTCATCATGAACATGAACATAAACGTTCAGACCGCTATTAGAGCCTAGAAACGTAAGCTAAAAAAAAATTAAAGAGGAAGTTCAACGTGTTATACTGTTATACATACACAATAAAAAATTTACAGGCATTGCACAAATGCAATGCACAGAGAAGGGCATTGAAAATGTTTCAATAAATCTAAAAAATATATATATTTATGTTCATTCACCAATCAATGAATTCATTCTTCATTTACCAATGTATAGATTATAAGTTTAATGTATTCGCATTCATAAGCGAAGTTTTATATGTGTACTACGTTATTGACAAAAAAGAATTAGTTTCTATGGAAACTCACCGGTTTCCATTTTCGATCACACACCACCGATCGGCCGCAAATGTGCGACACGTCCTTATAAAGATTTTCAATGTTAAAAGAAATTTTTTATGTTAAATTTAAGAATAAGGTTAGTTGAGTTACTCTACTAAAAAATACATTAATTTGCTCAATTCGTTTGCAAGGTTCTTAAAATTTTGAAAAAGTTTGCTAAATGAAAGCACGATTTTTTATAGTAGCCTACTGGTTTTTAATTTGGTAGTATTAATCTGACATCAAATTACTTCTGCAGTATATACATATATTACTTCAAAGTCAGTGCCGGGGGGCGGGGGGCGCTCAGAAAACTTGCCCTAGGACCGCACAAATCTGAAACCCGTCACTGCATACAGTAGTGATAGTAGGTCTACTGGTATTTTCTTTTAAAATTTGATACACGTCTCTTGTCTAACTTTCCTTTTCAATGTTCTTCTCAGTATTTCACATATAGTTTGGAACCTGTGTAGTTTATCGTGTTGAAACAGTGGAACATAAAGTAATTGAAAGCGGAGCATAAAGGCGTAAAATCCTCACTGTCCTCGGTACCGGTGCCCTGCAACGCCGCCACACGGAAAGTATGTCTACTACTACCGGTACGCCCGTTTCCAGGCGGCCAATCGCCCCCCCCCCCAAATAACCCACCGATCAGCAACTATAAGTGCCACGTGAATCCTGCACCCGCCCCCGACCGGTAGCAACCCATTGTCTGCCGGCCCTGCTGCGGACGCTGGTCGAAGGTTGGGACGCGGTGCAATCTCAATCTGAGATTTGCGCAGCCCTTGACATCTTTCAAATGCCGTCGGGTTAGCAGGTGATAATGACACTGCCAATCGTTTTTTTATCCTGACTGAAAATCACACATGAGCAAACTTGTTTCTTTCTATCATACCGCGCGAACATAGTCAATGCGTATTTATTTTCCTTGCTTACGTTTATCTGAAATAGAGGATTCAGTTTCGGAGTGGATCAGTTATCGATACGGCGATTGATGCTAGTCTTCAGTGTGAATCGTTTATTATTGAGAGGGCGCACTCTCTCCCTCTTTTTCAGTAATACAGATTTGTTGTTGAATTTATTCATTTCACCTTACTGCATGTACTGAAGACAGTGCTCCTATGTCATGTGTTTCTAATAATTCTCGCTTATACTTGTCTTTCTTCATTACTGCTACATATATATTTTTTTGTATCGGCCATCTGGACCGCATGCCAATTTCAATTCTTTATTCTTTGTTATTTCTTTTTTCTTCAATTTTATTTCATGTTTTCACCGTGTCTCTTCTTCCTGTCTTCAGTCTACTTTGAACCTGCGTTTTTCTCTCCCCTACCCTGTACTCCTTCCATTATTAACATTTTTGTCCGAAAAACTTCCCTTTCAGTTGCTTCTTCTGCGTGTACATTATTTTTTTCTAAATCCTTTTGTACTTCTTTAATCCAACTTGATGTTGACTTTTTCCCCACTGATATTTGAAGATCTGCTTTATTAACTTATGTCGTCCATTCTATATAAATATCCAAAAAATAATAAGCTTCTTTTTCTCATTGTTTCTGTTATATTTTCTATACTGTGATATATTTCATCAATACTTCTTAATTTCCAACCTTCTGAAGTTTTTCGTGGGCCTAATATTTTCCTAGTTATTCGTCTTTCCAATATTTCTAGTTTGTCTAAATTATAATTCAATGCTAGACATTCACTTGCATATAGGCATTCTGGCTTCACTACTCTACTGTAATGCCTTATTTTCTCATTTTTAGATGTGCACTTTTTATTGTAAATATCTTTAGTTATAGCATATGCCCTTTCCATCTTATGAATCCTTTCTTCTATAGCAGATTTCTCTAAACAATTCTCTTGAATTATTTCTCCTAGATAGTTAAATTTTCCAGCCCTCTCTATCCGACCAATATCTATTAGCAGGAATTTTGGCGCATTTTTAATGTTCGTGAGAAATTTGTTTTTTCTGCAGAAATTCTTAAGCTTGTTCTAGTGGCTACGTCCTCTAAAAAATTAACTTGTGTTAGTGCAGATGTCAGATGTTCAGAAAGTATAGCAAAGTCATCTGCGAATGCCAAACAATTTATTTCAATATGTTTGTTCCTTCTTGCCAACATGATTGGTGATATTTTGCATTCCTTTAATTTTTTTATTCCAATTAATTTAATTTTTTATTTTTTATTTCTTGTTTAAGTCTTTCTTCATGTAGTAATGCTATATTTTATTAATTGTATTTAATGTTTGTTGTGATTCGCTCATTTTTTTGTTAACATGTAACTTTACGAACAATCGAACAGAAGTTCCAACAACAACGAAGAAATTGAAAGTATAACAATGTTAACAAGATAGAAATAGCTGATAAAGATAGAAATAAAGTTTCTGCGAAAAGTTAAATTTGCACTTGATTAGAAAAATTATGGAGTGAGGATATAAGATAAGAGGTTTTGTGTATAATAAAACCTCTGAACGACAAATTGGAATAGTATAGACAGCGGTGGAAAAAGGATGGACGATGAACGACTAACTAACAGAAGTGTCAAATCGGAGCAGACAGCCGACTAATCATTAAAGTGCAAACGAAAAATATAAAATAAGATCTGGGTATTCGTATCGTGTTTATGGCGTGTGTTACTAAATTGGATTCACAAAGGTTTGGGTTTAGTATGCATTTAAATGTTAAAATAAATGATTTATTAACTTTTTACAATGATCTATGTACAACGTTTTGCAATCTATGTATTCAGTATTGTAAAATTCCATGTTATCATATCATAGTATTACACAAGTTATTTATTTTTAGTATATAACTTTTCTCTGTTTCGTACACTATTTTAACACCTGTATTCCAAATAACAACAGTTAAAACACCATGCGCTTATTATATCACCTATAGGCCTGTAACACGGTATCCTGGTTTATATATATCTGGTTCTGTCATTTGTGTACCCGGGCGAGCACGTTCGCCCGCGTGTGTGTAATTCTCCTTAACTTGAAGACTCAAGATCAGTTCAATAACTTTCTGCAGCTATATATGTTATAATTTAACAGTTAATTCAGAAACATCCCTGACAGAGAATTATTTTGTCAGTTCACGTTAAAGGCTAAATATTATTCACGCAGCTTATGTATTAAAAATGAACAGCGTATACCAAATTTAGTTTGCCAAGGCCGGCTACAATTTAAGCTCATTAAACAGATATTAATCTCACTTATTCCCGTGTTGTTTGTCATGAGAGGATAATCGCTGCCACCGGATTGCGTGTGTAACTTTCTGTAATCACGAAAGCCCGCGTGCGTGATTGGTTATAAGCAAACACAGTACGGGGTATGATTATTATTGTTTATGTATATTTTAAAAGCTATAATATTGTCATGTGATGAAAAGCGCCTCGAATAATGTTGCGTGTTCAGATCAACATTATCTTTGTCGTGTTGTTTCGTAATGCCGCGTACACCAAATCCAAGTGTCAACTGCTGACAGTAACAGTTTTAATTGTAATACTCCTAGTAAATTTTGTTTGCTTTAAATCCGTCCTGGCTAACCCCGCCCCCCCCAAAACCCCAACAGAAAACCCCTTTCTTTCATGGACAAGCCTTATATTGGTAGAGTTACATTGAGCCAAGGACTAAATACATATTAAACTATCAAATAAAATAAGTTTTTAATAAAATTTTAAGTAAAATTTAAACAAACTAAAGTAAGTTGCCTGGACTGTGTTTTCCTTACATCCAGTCGATGCGAGCTTAGTAATAATGCAAACTGAGGATAAGTTGTAGTACTCTTTACTTCCTTTATAGAATATTTGCAATGAGCACGATTTTAGAATTTTAGAATATCAAAGGAGAAAACAAAAACATGACATCCTGTGGAAAATATCTTCTTCTTCTTCTTCTTCTTCTTCTTCTTCTTCTTCTTCTTCTTCTTCTTCTTCTTCTTCTTCTTCTTCTTCTTCTTCTTCTTCTTCTTCTTCTTCTTCTTCTTCTTCTTCTTCTTCTTCTTCTGCTTCTCCTTCTCCTTCTCCTTCTCCTTCTCCTTCTCCTTCTCCTTCTCCTTCTCCTTCTCCTCCTTCTCCTTCTCCTTCTCCTTCTCCTTCTCCTTCTCCTTCTCCTTCTCCTTCTCCTTCTCCTACTCCTTCTCCTCCACCTCCTCCTACTTATTCTTCTTCTTCTTATTCACTTCATGGCTTAGGTTACCCTTTTCGACTTCACAGTCTCTGACCATTTTTCTTAGGGTTATAGAAACTTTAGCTGAACCTCTGACGTTACATAACTTTAGCTGTCTCCCCCTTTGCGTTTTATTCTTCAATAGTCGTCTTATTGTTTTACAGGTATAACTAAATTTATTTAATTTTCTGTCAATATCGTTGTCCTCCCTATGTGAGATATCACATACCAAATAATTTAAATGTTATACCTGCTCCAAAACATTATTATCAGAAAATATCTAGTCACAAAAAAAATTGGTCATGAGAGAACAGTTTTGGAAAAGTTCTCCGAACGCACTTGTGTTACGTTATCAGTACTGGTAATGAAACATGACGACATCTCACGACGAAATTATCGAAGTGTCAGATGATGTTTGGCATCATACGTACATAGAACACTAAAGAATGAAACAAGGGTTAAATTCATTAAAAAATGGTAGTGCCTGGTGAATTTATGGGCGCGAATCGTTGTCGCCTACAAGGAAGACTATAAACCAAATTCAAAGTTCGGACGTGTGTTTTCAGAGTCGAACAAAGGGTCGTACAAGGCGAGACCGTTTGCACAATGCGGACATAAGAATGAGTTACAGGTATTGTCCATAAACGATACAATCCAGAAATATCACCTGGAACGGTCGCAACATCTGGACAGAATGGAGGATAGACGGCTACCTAAAGTAGTATACAGATATAGACAATTTGGAATATAATTTAGAAAGACCAAGAGCATGATGGCCAGATAAACTATGAAGAATGTACAGGCGATTAAGTCTTATTAAAGTGTAGAAGAAATAAATTCTTCTTCTTCTTCTTCTTCTTCTTCTTCTTCTTCTTCTTCTTCTTCTTCTTCTTCTTCTTCTTCTTCTTCTTCTTCTTCTTCTTCTTCTTCTTTTTCTCTTTTTCTTTCTCTTTCTCTTTCAACTTCGCCTCCTCCTCCTCCTCCTCCTCCTCCTCCTCCTCCTCCTCCTTTTTCTTCTTCTTCTTCATCATCATCATCGTTTTCTTCGTCTTCTTTTTTCGTTTTACTCTTTCTTCTCTCATGAGAATCACCTGTTCCGGCCTCAAAGGAATACATACACTTTACCAACAATTCCTAGGTCTTCCCATATTTCGTTGACCAATCGCCAAACTTCCTCTGTGACTTTCGAGAAGCATAAATGTCCTCTAAGGGCGTTACCAGAATCCTGTAGAGTAAGACCAGTGGTAGGAGTGCTACCTTTGAGTCTCTGGTCTTTCTCTGGGCTTTATTCGGAGACCCACCTTCTAGGTTCTTACGTCCCTAGGATCGTTGACTACTTGACACTTTTAACCTTGGCCGGGCCTTTACCGGGTAGTACAAAAGAGAAACAAGAATTATATAGTAAAGCTAAAGTATGAAAACAACGGAAGACTGCCTTGCCCTCGAAAACCTAATAGCGTCAGGGTCGAAAGACCAAGGTCAGGGTCAACACAGACCAAACAGGAAAGACTAGAGAAAGGTATTCCACACATGACAGGTTGAAACAAGGTGAGAATCTGGCTAGAGTTCACTGGATGCGCTAAACCCGGTGTGGAGCTCTGATGTGTAGATTAAAGTAAGTCATATAAACTTTAAAGTACAACAAGAAATAAATAAGCATAGGTATGAAGAAATAAAAAGATTGATTGCTCTGCAACAATGGAAACTCACTTAAGATTCCATCTTTGTTTAAAGATTATTTGATGAAGCAACTGCACGTGCGTCACAGTTTGTAAGACTGTTAGGAATGTTATTTGTGTCGCATCGGCTTGATACCATGATTATGACACTAAATGTTTATGATTATCGGCGGCAGTGAGAGCAATGTATTAGACCCACGCGACCCGTTTTGTGTCGATCGGCAATATGATTAGTCCGCTCAGCCTAAGCTAGGTAGTATTAACTTCCTTACTGTTCTTATTTAACGAGAAATAACGCTAATTTCTGATAAGAAAATCACAGTAATTCACAAGAAAAACGTAGTAGCGTTTATTGCAACGTTCCTTGTAGCGTCAATTTTACAAGTTGTTACAATTTCCAGTGACAATAATTTTCTGTAAAAATATCGTATCGTATTACTTTGGTCACCTTGTACTCTGTTCCACGGCCCGCAACATGCAGTGGTTAAATGTCGCTTTTAATCTCGAGAAACGTGCAAAACATTTCCTGTTTCTTTGTCAACTGACTTGTTTACGGTGTAAATAAACAAGGGTAATTAGGGTCGCGTGTTTTGTGAGATTAAACACTTCCCAACATACGAACCACTGCGAAGACTACAAAAGGAAACAGTTAATTTTTGGGTTAACTTTTGCACAAAATATAACGTTTCTTCTGCTGTGTAGTGTTAAAATTTTGTATCGTTTATTTTCTAACTCAAAAAATTTACAGGCATTGCACAAATGCAATGCACAGAGAAGGGCATTGAAAATGCTTCAATAATTCTAAAAAATATATATATATTTATGTTAATTCACCAATCAATGAAGTCATTCTTCATTCACTAATCAATGAATTTATTCTTCGTTTACCAATGTACAGATTATAAGTTAAATGTAGTCGCATTCATAAGCGAAGTTTTATATGTGTACTACGTTATTGACAACAAAGAAGTGGTTTCTATGGAAACTCACCGGTTCCCATTTTCGATCACGCACCAGCGATCGGCCGCAAATGTGCGACACGTCCTTATAAACATTTTCAATGTTAAAAATACATTTTTCTTTATTTTATTTGGTCCTAGTGTATATCGATATCATATAAATATATAATTTTTGTAGAATATCTCACACTGTCATACCGAATTATTTCGTTTAATCTGCGTTGTGTAGAAGGTCATTAATGGTCATTAATCTGGTAATAACAGTACGAGATATTTAAAAAATAAGAATTATATATTAAAAATTGTAAAAATATACATCCTTTTGCATAAAATATATTAATATTTGTTTCGACGGTCTCCTCGATCGTCGTATGGTACAGTGGAAAACAAAATACAATACACCAATTAGGTCACTGACAACCAGCTTTTATTATCACAAATACCATTTTATAATCAACTCGTACAATAATTCCAGATAGATTTGTCCACACGCAATAACAATGCCATTTAATAGAGTTCCACACAATTATTAACACAATAATTCTTCAGTTCGACAAACACTCGATCCACGCTAACGAAAATCGCTTACGTAACTGAACTGACAACCCGGCTGCTATGGCATTATATAGGTCGCGCAGAGGTCCAGTAGAGCTTTCCATCCTTACTGCACGCCACCGGCTTAATACGTATCTAAATAGAACACCTACTTGAATGACGCAACACAGCCACACTGGACGGGAGGAGTGTACAATGTCCTCAGCTGTTATACGCGTTCGATAACATAAGCGCAACACTACATATTGCAAATACTTATGCCTACACATGCGCACGCGTGCATGTGCGCTCACGCACACACATTTAAAGGTATTTATATCGATATCACGGAATAGGTACATCGTATGTAGTCAAACACAAAATAATTTTGTTTGATTAAGCTCATTTTTTTGATGAGAAGGTTGCAGGAGAGGAAAGAACTCATGAACAGTGTGAAATCATAAAACTAGAATACTGGCACACAAAAGCTTCAAAGGGCAAGACCCAGAGGAAAAGGAAACCGAGTAGAAGACTCACTTTCTGCTTCAACAACATGAGAGAAGTTCGACTACAGTTACGTCAACTCATTCAGAGCTGCTGTGTCTACAGCTTGCGTTCCCATCTTAACTGCCAACATTCTTACAGAAAAAGAAAAGAGAAGAAGAAGGAGAATAAGGATAATAATTACACTCGTTTTGAAACATTTCCTTTTAATCATCTGTTTGGCCGCAAGCGTTCATTGCGGTATAGAGATTAACTTAAGGGAATTCAAGACAATCTGGGAGATTAATATTACGGCCACCAATCTTCTACGAGCATTTCAGTAAATCGTCAAATATTGCTCAATATAAATAATATTTCGACCCACCTTGTAATAAACCGCGTTGCCGTTTCGGCCCCTGAAAGAACTGCTTCAGCACAATGTCTACATCTACACAGGAATCGCGTGGGAACCGTGGGAAATCCATTAACATAGTAAAATCTAACAATATTGAAACAATAACCATTAAAATATTATAACATAAAATTTTGGAATTTTTCCGGTGAGGGGTTTGTGAGGATCGGTCAAAAAGTAACACAAATTTTAAATTATTTGTGTCGACGTTTCGACAATATTTATTGTCATCATCAGGACAATTGTTCTTGGTCTGGTACGACACCAAACGCACAACTGTGACAGTTTCATCTCACAGTTGTGTGTTTGTTGTCGTACGAGAGCAAGCAACAATTATCTTGATGTTGACAATAAATACTGTCGAAACGTCGACACAAATAATTTAAAGTTTGTGTTATTTTTTGACGGATCCCTACTAACCCTTCACCGGAAAAATTCATTGATTGACGGTCACTACGAATTTAAGGATTTAATTAAATTTTGGTTTTTTGGGGGTCCTTAAGTAAGTGGACATATTCGTTAAAATGTCTGCAACTACGTTCCCATAAATATATTGTCATCATCAGGGCAATCGTAGGTGCGTTATTTCAATACAAAAAACTCACAGTTGTGTGTTTGATGTTATATCAAATCAAGTACATTTATCCTGATTTTGACAATAAAAGTCTTTGGAAAATTAAAGATAGAATCTCAGATATATTTTTTCCATTTCCTGAAACAAGAATATTTTTTATAATCTTTATTACTTTCCCAATATCCGTACCAGCACTACATTTTCGATATTTCAATTGTGTGATTGTATCGATATACCATGATGTGAAGAAGAAGAAGAAGTCTGCTAATTGTAAATCATTTTATTTCTTAATGTAAAACGAACTACGTAATGTTTTGGTTTGTGAGGTTAGGTAATTATGTCTTTTTTTGTTTTTAATTTACTGTTTAAGGAAATAAAAGACATGGTTGAAGAAACATGACGTTTAATGTGTGTAAACTATGTTTATAACAAAGAAATATTTAAAATAAATAACGTAACGTTTCTTAACAAAAACAATAGAAAACGTAAAATTAAAAGTACAATTGTTTCTGAATAGTAAGATTAAAACAAAACAAACAATGTTTGTTATTAGTTAGGTGGCCAATATGTTATGTTATTCAGTAAAATGTTGAAAACTTCGCTGGACGCGAATTTTGTGCGAAACACAAAAAGTGAGAGACATGTGTAGTAGGCCTACCCCGCGTTACTTCGACTTGGTGTTTTTACGTGGGTTTCACAAAAACAGCGAGTTTTACATTAAAGGCGTATTGACTTTTAACAACTATACATGTTAACTACATGTTATTCAAGGCGTACATGTTAACCTAACAACATAACCCTTTTTGTCACACACACACGCACGCACGCACACACACACACACACACACACACACACACACACACACACACACACACACACACACACACACATCGGTGTCACATTAGTGCTAGAAATTGTGTCAAAACAATATCGTTACGACATTACAAAACAATCAACGTGTTTCTCCAACGATCCAGTGGAATCCGGCTGTAATGTTGTGTGCGTACGTGATTCTCAACATGGTGTTTGCGAGATTGTTCCGGAGTCACCGGTCCGCGCCTGCTGTGTGCAAGGCCACAACCATTGATGTTCTGATGTTTTCTAGTAGCATTCTTGACGCGCAGCATGGAATATTCTGGTATTTCGGCGGGGTATAAATACTAGTACTCAGAGACGCTTAGTCAGTTTGAGATGTGAATTATTGGAGTGCGGTTTGTAGTATTGTGGCAAAGTGTTATTTGTTCTAGAATTGTGTGAGACGATTGTAATACACTTATGTTTTATATTGGTAGACATTTTTATTGCGTGTGAACAACTTTTATTTGATTTGTTGTAAGAGACTATCTAGTTAATTACAAACTGTTAATTGTGATAATTAGAGCTGGTGATTAGTGACGTAATTGGTGTCTTGTATTTTGTTTTCCACTGTACCATACGACGATCAGTTAGACCGTCGTAACAGTATGACAAAGAAACACTAAGCCAATAAACTATTTTATAACACACACACACACATAAATTTTAACAAATTCTTTCATCTAACTAAAATTATATCTGATATTCACAACATATCGATGCTAATAATCGCATAATCGAATTGTCGAAAATGAGTGCGGGTTATTGGGATAGTACCTAATCTTTTAATCAGACTTAGTCCTTATCGTGTTTTGCGCATGTTATATATTTCATTCCAAGATTCCCGTCAATAACGTTTTGCTTCTTATTAAATATTCATACCATTGAGAAATGTCGAATAAAACAGTTTCCAAATGTTTTGCCAATTTGTTAGGCCGTGGCATTCGTTACATTTCAAGTTCAACCATTTTCGCTTTCATATTGGGTATCGTGTATAATTTCCAATGTAACGCCGTCATCTTTTTAAAATTTAATATGAGTGCTTACATGCTGTCAGTTAGTTTCTGAAATGTATTAAAACATCAAGTAAAAGTATTTTTAACGTAAACTAGATAATTGTTTTTTTAATTTTTTTAATACAATTTCTGCGGTATAGAGTTGAAAATTATACGTCGAATGTGAGCTGACTTTTAATAACTGAAATATATATATTTGCATTTAATTTATTTCAAATGAGGGGCGACTGCTTGTTCAAAATTGCGTTGCTATCTTATAAATAATTCTCTTTTAGGGGAACTTATTTCTAACGTAAGTCACTCCTGGAATGTTTATTTACTTCATTCAGAGTTCTGTTGGTGTTCCTTTTTTATTTCACCAAAAAAGTTTCCTATTTATTATGGCCACTTTGAGGTGGTCGTTCTGAAAAATAAAACTAAATTTAAGTTAATATTTTATTTACTTTATTGTAAATCGATATTGCTTGAATATACTTTGTTTGACCATGTTACACATACCGTCTTTTGTGTACGTCGGTGTGTTCGTTTGTGTGTGTATGTGTGCATATTTCTGTAAAACAACCAGAAAATTTACGACAACAACTGTAAAGTTTAAGAAATCAATTGACAATATTTTCTCTGCCTAGAAATATGATATTGTGTGTGTGTGTGTGTGTGTATTGTGATGTACAGGTGTCTCATAGAAAAGGTAATTGGTGAACCGTGTACTGGAATGCTGCGGGATTTATTAATGATTTTACTGGAAATGCAATTTTTTGTTTTAATAGGGCTACATTTTACGTAAAAATAACAAATTAATTACTATGTCACTGTTGTCCTGAATATGAATTAAAATAATTTTTATCTCTTATATAACTTAATATATCAAATTTTTTCAAGTTCTTTTGTCTCTTTTGTTTAATAAGTTTATTAAAATAAAATAAATTCACTTCTCTTTTTTCCTGCAGAATGTAGGTTGCCGAGATATTGATGATACAGATGTGCGTCGTCCGATCTGGATACAGGTGTGGGTTGATTCACTTTGGATACAGATGCGTTTATTCGATCTGATGTCCGGCGTTCAGGGCCGTTCTCGGGTTAAAACAATTACATAAATCCCAGTTAATCAATTTTCAACGTATTATTTTTTTTTTCTACAGCAAGTTTGTGTGTTTGGCATACACATAAATCCAGCAGACATGAAGTCTTTCTAGTCCCTGTACGGAAATCTTTCATTTTCCCAGATTAGCACATTTTTAAACATTACAATTTTTCAGAATCTACCGAATCTTCTTTAGATGTGCTTGTAACGCCTTAGTAGACACAAAGTATAAACTAATATAATAGTCCACACGTTTCCGAGTTCACAGCGAGATTAATTGTTCAACGAGAAATTAAAATTCAAATGAAAATTTGTCCTAATTCTCGTACCCTGATTGATTAATTCGTAAATATTCCTTGCTTCTGTGACAAAGATAACACTGTACTTGCATAAGACTGTGCGAAAGCAATTTGCGGCTTGTCCAAAAACCAGTATAATTTTATGAGACCTGTTTAATAGGCCATAAAACTTTCTTTGTTAAAAAACTCATATATTTGGTTCTTTAATTTACTAACAATTACTGACGTTTGATAAGTCTCTTGATTAGGCGCATTCCTGTACAAGTCTCATCTCATCTCAAAACATCACTTAGAACCAAATTTATTCACTATAATATGTTTATATTATTACCCCGCAAAGTAATTAAATATTCTGGAACACGCTCACTCACCACAAGCCAACGCATCCTTTTGCACCACTTCACAACGGGGTTGGAACACTTGCCCGGAGTGACACTTGCACGTAGTGACATTTGTCCGGAGCCCTCCTCTCCACATAATGGTATTTGGTGAGTCAGAAGTAAGACTGTGACACTTGCCCGGAACTAATATTAGTGTCTTAAAACTGTTCAAAACTTATCCTCTTTCAATTTTTGAAGGGTTGAATTCAGTGTTGTAGTGCAATATTACTTTTATTTTATGAATGTTAAGAGACTTTTAGCCAACATTGCGTCGTTTCCAGGGATCACCACGGGGAGGTAGTCTCTTATCGTTTCCCATATATATTTTTCACTTTATGTGAGTTCGTCAATTTATTTATTTTATTTTTTTAATGCTGAATTAGAATATTTACATATTTACAAATCTTTCCTGGTGAGAGTCTACTTCTCTAACCTATAGGCATTGCCTTTACTTTAACTTCTGGACATAAGCAACAGAAACAAGGAAAGACCTTAGTTTTCCATCTAGTTCCAGTTTTTTCAAGGCCTTTGAAATGGTTTCATCACTTTTCACTGCTGCTTTTTTCCTCTACTTCCCGTCAATATTCAGGGCTATTCTATAAAAAAAGTGGCCGTAATACTCTGCGTCCTCTCGTAGAGTCTTGAGCAGTGAACATACATTTAGATCAGACCTCGAAATTAAACTATTAATTCTTTGATTCCACCCTTCAGAAACATTGTTGGTCCGGTGCCGTCTTCCGCAACAGTTCCATACTTTCCTTTGGATATGTTCATTCTCAAGCCACTGATCGACGACGTAGTCATAGAACACCCGCAGTTTCTCGTCTTCAGGTGTACTTTCCTGTATACTTAGCCAAGCATCATCAATCAGTTCGAGCGGAACATGCGCGAGGGCAGAACACATTCGAATGTGAAGTCGAATCTCTTCATTTTCTTTGTGCGCAGGAGCAAGGCCACAATCTTGTACTCTCCTCCATAAACGTTGGTTAAAATGGTAGTTACAACCAAAAATTTCAGCTTCAGGAAACAGAGTTTTAGCAGATTGGATGATTGCCAGTTCAAAGTCCATTGTAAGTGTCACAGTATTCTATCCAGGTACGTTGTTTTTCACTGCTTTGAAAAAACGATCATATGTTTCTCTTTTCTTATTTGGCAACAACGCGTAGACTGCTGGAATAGTGTTGGTTTCTTTCCAAGAACTTCCCAGATCGGCGTGGATGATAAATAACTGCCCAAACTGTTTGCTTGAACTCTTGAAATTTCCGTCGACGAAGAATGAAGAACAACTTGTCAATGCAGATTTTCCTTTTTCGCTGGCAAACACCAATATTCTGCCTTTAGGCCCTCAAAGTCCATTGTAAGTGTCACAGGATTCTATCCAGGTACGTTGTTTTTCACTGCTTTGAAAAAACGATCATATGTTTCTCTTTTCTTATTTGGCAACAACGCGTAGACTGCTGGAATAGTGTTGGTTTCTTTCCAAGAACTTCCCAGATCGGCGTGGATGATAAATAACTGCCCAAACTGTTTGCTTGAACTCTTGAAATTTCCGTCGACGAAGAATGAAGAACAACTTGTCAATGCAGATTTTCCTTTTTCGCTGGCAAACACCAATATTCTGCCTTTAGGCCCTCAAAGTCCATTGTAAGTGTCACAGGATTCTATACAGGTACGTTGTTTTTCACTGCTTTGAAAAAACGATCATATGTTTCTCTTTTCTTATTTGGCAACAACGCTTAGACTGCTGGAATAGTGTTGGTTTCTTTCCAAGAACTTCCCAGATCGGCGTGGATGATAAATAACTGCCCAAACTGTTTGCTTGAACTCTTGAAATTTCCGTCGACGAAGAATGAAGAACAACTTGTCAATGCAGATTTTCCTTTTTCGCTGGCAAACACCAATATTCTGCCTTTAGGCCCTCAAAGTCCATTGTAAGTGTCACAGGATTCTATCCAGGTACGTTGTTTTTCACTGCTTTGAAAAACGATCATATGTTTCTCTTTTCTTATTTGGCAACAACGCGTAGACTGCTGGAATAGTGTTGGTTTCTTTCCAAGAACTTCCCAGATCGGCGTGGATGATAAATAACTGCCCAAACTGTTTGCTTGAACTCTTGAAATTTCCGTCGACGAAGAATGAAGAACAACTTGTCAATGCAGATTTTCCTTTTTCGCTGGCAAACACCAATATTCTGCCTTTAGGCCCTCAAAGTCCATTGTAAGTGTCACAGGATTCTATCCAGGTACGTTGTTTTTCACTGCTTTGAAAAAACGATCATATGTTTCTCTTTTCTTATTTGGCAACAACGCGTAGACTGCTGGAATAGTGTTGGTTTCTTTCCAAGAACTTCCCAGATCGGCGTGGATGATAAATAACTGCCCAAACTGTTTGCTTGAACTCTTTAAATTTCCGTCGACGAAGAATGAAGAACAACTTGTCAATGCAGATTTTCCTTTTTCGCTGGCAAACACCAATATTCTGCCTTTAGGCCCTCAAAGTCCATTGTAAGTGTCACAGGATTCTATACAGGTACGTTGTTTTTCACTGCTTTGAAAAAACGATCATATGTTTCTCTTTTCTTATTTGGCAACAACGCTTAGACTGCTGGAATAGTGTTGGTTTCTTTCCAAGAACTTCCCAGATCGGCGTGGATGATAAATAACTGCCCAAACTGTTTGCTTGAACTCTTGAAATTTCCGTCGACGAAGAATGAAGAACAACTTGTCAATGCAGATTTTCCTTTTTCGCTGGCAAACACCAATATTCTGCCTTTAGGCCCTCAAAGTCCATTGTAAGTGTCACAGGATTCTATCCAGGTACGTTGTTCTTCACTGCTTTGAAAAAACGATCATATGTTTCTCTTTTCTTATTTGGCAACAACGCGTAGACTGCTGGAATAGTGTTGGTTTCTTTCCAAGAACTTCCCAGATCGGCGTGGATGATAAATAACTGCCCAAACTGTTTGCTTGAACTCTTGAAATTTCCGTCGACGAAGAATGAAGAACAACTTGTCAATGCAGATTTTCCTTTTTCGCTGGCAAACACCAATATTCTGCCTTTAGGCCCTCAAAGTCCATTGTAAGTGTCACAGGATTCTATCCAGGTACGTTGTTTTTCACTGCTTTGAAAAAACGATCATATGTTTCTCTTTTCTTATTTGGCAACAACGCGTAGACTGCTGGAATAGTGTTGGTTTCTTTCCAAGAACTTCCCAGATCGGCGTGGATGATAAATAACTGCCCAAACTGTTTGCTTGAACTCTTTAAATTTCCGTCGACGAAGAATGAAGAACAACTTGTCAATGCAGATTTTCCTTTTTCGCTGGCAAACACCAATATTCTGTCTTTAGGCCCTCTGTTGTCGTCTTCAAGTAGAAAATTTTTACCGTCATTCATAAGTATATCATTTTCCTCTAATCGTATTCCTTCAGAGTCGACTGGGTCCTTTGTATACCCCACAGTTTTTCTTCGAATACGATGTAATGATTGTTTGGCACTTCTGTGTGATGGTAGTGAAGTCACAAAGTCATATCCACAATTAAAGAGCGGGCCTACTTCTTCGGCGTAAAGTTTTGAAATCGTATTATCTGTTTCCCTTGCACGCTTTTTTGCATTAATAACACTTTTTCTCATTTCAGTTGCCGCTTCGTCCGGAATACAAACATGAGTTGCTTCGCCTACGATAGTATTAGTTTTCGTTGATATTCCGCCTTTACATTTACTTTTCTTATATCAACACATCGCCAATAAGTCACATCTTCTTTGTTGGTATAGTCATTCCTTCATTGCTCCTGCATTCCTATAACGAGTCCGACTCACCCCCTACCGGACTCCGTGCAAGTGTCACTGACAAAAATACACATAATTAGTCATTTCCTGGAATGCTTAGGGCTCTGGGCAAATGTCAACAGATTCCATCTCCGTGCAAATGTCACTCCGTGCAAGTGTCACAACTTCTTTGACAACATTAACAGTTTTTTACTCTCTAAAAATACTTAAAACTAACAATCTGAACATGTCTCTTGTCGATTAACACACAGTGTCCAAACCTACAGTCTTTACTTATACAAATTTTAATTTAAACGTGCTAATTAAGGACAAGATTAATAGATTTTCAGCTATTACATACACGGACAGGAAAAACCATTAAGAGAAAACATGAAGGGGGTACCAAATATGACTTTATAAATAATTTTGTCTATGTTCATACACAGGTCCTGATGATGGCAATAAGTGTTGTAAAATTGTCGACACAAATGATGCAAAAATTGTGTCTATACTTTTTTATCGATCCTCGCTGAGCCTTTCATCTCTAAATATTTTATGATTGTCAGTCATTACAAATTTAACGATTTTCATTTTTTAATATTCAACGTTGGCTTATACGAGACGACGTTCGATACTGTCGTTTGTGCTCAAATGAGTTGAAATGTCGGAACTATGGTGTGAACACAGATGATTGAAAATTACCTAATGTCGTCAGCATTACAGTTCACATTGAGGATATTGACACTTACCTTGTCGCATACTTTCTAAGGCCGACCGCACACTCACGCGACACTTTGTTTCGCGACTGAACCGTTTAGTCGCATTGTGTCGCACAGCGTCGCATATGACTCAACTGCAATTAGGATCTATAAAGCGCCACACACTGGCTGCGAGATTGCCTAGAAGTGTTGCGAAGCTCCTTGAATTTATATTTTGTAATTTATAACATCTTGTGACATTTTGAACTGCGCATGCGCTGGGTTCTAACAACAAAAGGCAGGAAGTTTATATACACATACTTAGTCATACGTGGAAAGTGTGTGCATTGTCCTTTCGTTCTGATTCTCGCATATTGTTGTGTATTTATTACTCTTACTATTACTGCTATTATGGACACTGTAACGTCTTTTCGCCGCGTTACAAATCCAGGGAACCCCTCGTAATTAAACTCCGTTAATTAGATGGGCTGCCTACGTTGTAACAGAATTGATCACAAATAATTAATGTAACAAATTACTTACTAACTGTGTAAGGAAACAATGGCAAGGTATACAATTGATTTAAGCACTCCTCATATGTGTGTAACAAGAAGACTTCTCTTTATTTAACATTTAAAAAACATATACTGACAGATCCCATGACATTACTAATTCAATTATTAAGTTATTTGAAAGGTTTCTTTAAACTTTGAGATCAAACTTGATTTTATATAGCTATACCTCGGATCCGGGTCAACTTTCTGTATTTCTGTAATTAAGACTTTTAATTATACTCATCTCATGATATTAGCTTGCAAGACTTTCTTTTATTCAACCATTGGAAGAATGGTATTATTGCTTGAATTATATTACTCTACATTAGCATATAAATTGTTACAACGTATGAAGTTAGAATAGTTACATGAAATTCTTAGATTTAATTTATAAGTCTTTACAAAGTTAATAGTTTCTGAAAAGTCTCTTTCAAGATGTGTTGTGTAACAAATATTAGTAACCCTCGATAGACAGGCTATCGAGTCACCTTTTAATTGGTATGCAGAAGACTCGTCCTGGGGTATCCGTCTTGGGAAACAGGAACAGCTACGTCGTCATCTCGGTCTGGCCTTCCTCTGTAAAGGGCTCCAAAAGTTCGCAGGTTGAACAATATGTCGTGTAGATATCTACGATGATCTTGTAGATTCTCGGATGTCCTGATCTGCATATTCTGTCGCGTGCAGTAGAGTTTGTGGCTTCTGATAGTTCACATCTCCTGGTATGACTTTGGAATTGTTGTTATTTGTTGAAGCACGAAGTCATCTTGTGTTACACTCCTTTTCTTACGTTTCGATTTTTTTTTACTTTAAATTTCTTGTCTATTTACATGACTATATTAATTAACACATCCAGATGCTTTAAACAGCTACATCTGGTACACCATCTTAAGGTGAGACAAAATATAGTTAACATATTTTAAGCGCACAGCTCCTACGTGTATACTGTACGAAGTCACCATTGCAAGAGAGAGAAATTCCGCTCCCTTCGCCTGGTACTGGGCAAAAGTTAGTGGGACAATTTCCGCGCGAGAATATAGTTCCTAACTATATTTAAGTTAACATTTTTATTTATACAAACTATCCCTAAACAAATATACATAATTTAAATCAGTTGTTTTAGCGACTATTTATGTCTTCAGATTTTTTAATTATTAACATTAGTTTTTTTTTATCTTATTCTAACTCACACAAGACTCGGAAAACATGTCGAGTCTGGAATCAACAGGACAGCGCCTGCTTACAAGCAAACGGTTAAATACGATATTAATAACTCTTTACAATTTATCTTTTTATTAGAGTATCTTATAACTAATTAATTACTGCTTCCTCTCATACTGAGTACATACAGGTATTTTATATTAATACAGTGAGATTTAAATGGCTTAAGAGCTCGCAACCTTAATTTTTTTTAAAAATTTTATTTTCTTGATTATTTCTTTTATTTAAATCGTCACATACTCCACCGCTTAAATTGCACGCTACGGTTAAGCTTCTTTGAGTCTAACTCACTATTGGGCACTGGGATATTGAATGGGTTAGTGCGTGTAATTTCTTTCACATAGTTGTTGTACACTTTACAACGTTGTCCACATAGTTATTACCTATAGTTACAACACAGTACACTTTATATTCTTATGAACTACCTTTTTTTTTTTACATACTATTTACACTAAATATTTACACAATTAAAACACAAAACTCTTTCTTATCTCTATCACTTAATTTTACTACCGGTTTTTTTGTTTGTCTTACTCTCTCTTCTATAGAGTAACTTTCTAAATCTTTACTATTTAGAATTCTATCTTTTCTTCTGTGAGTCCTATATAACTCATGTAGTTAATGAGTGTTAGTACCCATCTAGTTAATGATTATTCATTAATGCATGCTTCGCAGAACTGGAACTCAGGTTGATCAGGCCTCGTTTCCAAACTCTACGTTTTACATTTTTTACGTGGATTCAGAAATATAATTTTCTTTACTGCCTAGTATTCCCTTTTCTTTTTTGGGTTATACTATACCGTCACTTCTTCTTATACAACTTTAGTTGCGAAATATGCGTTCTCCGCACATATTTCTGAGTTGCAGGTTCGCACAGGGCTACTGTAACTGGAGTTAGGTACTTTTGGATTTGGTAAGGGCCACACCATCTGAATGATAGTTTCGAGGTGGTCTTATCAATCGCACTACTAATGGGGTGAGTCTTGTACATTACTAAGTCACCTACTTGGTACCTGACTGAGTTGCTATGATTACCTTTCTCGTGGTATCTTCTGGATTTTTCCAAGCTTGCTCTCAAGTTAGAGCGGGCTTTGTTCCATATTCGCTTTATCTGCTTATCCGATATTTGCGGAGGCAGCAGATCGTGTATATTCCATCTTGTGGACAAAGGATGGTTTGGTCGATACTTGTATAGTAACTCGAACGGGGTCGACTTGTGACCTTCGTGGTAAGCTGAATTAAAGGCGTATTGAATCCAGGATAGATTTTGGTCCCACGACGTGTGATCGTTCGCATGATAGGCGATTAGCGCAGATTTGAGGTTTCGTAGATACCTTTCAGCAATATTGCCTTGCGGTCGATACTCTGTAGTGGTTATATGGTCTATCCCTAACTTGAAACACATATTCCTAAATTCTTTTGCTTTAAACTGCGGGCCGTTATCAGATACTATACGTACTGGAGTACCGTAATCTTTAAATAATCTTTCCTGTAGTATTTTAACTGTTGCCGACGCTAATGCTCGTCGCATGGGATACATCCAAACAAATTTGGTGAACGAATCTACACATATCAGTAACATGGTATTTCCTGATTTGGATCGTGGATACGGACCTGAGATATCTAGATAAAGTTTCGAAAAAGGGGTCTTTGGGATTTCTGATATCAATTGGCTTACTTGAGTATTTCTGGCGGGTTTGCTAAGGGCGCATAATGAACATTTCTTTACGAAGGTAGCTATTTCGCAGTTCATATTGTTCCAATGGTATTCCTTTCGAATACGATGTATCGTCTTATTGATTCCCATATGGGCTCCTATGGTAGATGAATGGAAGTATTCCATTAGCATGGGCTTAATTACATCCGGGGCTATTATTCTTAATTCCTTTCCGTCTCTTATTTTGAGACACAGTACATTCTTACTCAATACGTACTTCTCGGATTTAATACCTTGGGTAAGTTGTTCTATAATAGGCTTCAGTAAGGGGTCTTGTTGTTGATATAGGGCAATGTTTGTAAAGGCAAGGGGGAATTCAGTAATTACGGCGTTCGCACTTGCTATTTCCGGCTTCACTACGTTTTCGGAAGTTTTAGTGGGTGACTGGAACATACGGGACAGGGTATCGGCGACTACATTTTGAGTACCTTTAATATGCTGCACTCTGAATTTGTAGCAGTTTAATTTCAATATCCATCTGCCAATTCGTCCTAATTGTTTAGGGTGATTCAATAACCATGATAACGCCTGATTGTCGGTTTCTAAAAGAAATTCTTTATGTTCTAGGAAGGGTTTAAACTTTTCGAATGCAAAAACAATTGCTAAACATTCCAATTCATATGCAGAATACTTTCTTTCTTGATCGCTCAGTGTTCGTGATGCATAACTAATTGGTAGTCTACAGTTATCTATCTCTTGGTATATCACTGCACCTAACGCTACACTGGAACTGTCGGTTTGCACGACGAATGGTTTTGTGAAATCAGCTAATTGCAAAACTGGGGGAGATATAATGCTTTCTTTAAGTTGCTCAAACGCGTTTTGATGTATTGAGCTCCATTCGAACTTTGTTCCCTTCTTTCGTAAGGAGTTTAGGGGTGCTGCTATTTCGGCAAGATGGGGAATGTATCTGTGGAAATAATTCACCATACCTAAAAATCGGGCTATACCTTTTGCATCTCGTGGGGGTGCAAATTCTCTAATAGCACGGGTACGTTCGGGGTCAATGCTTACCTTTCCATTCGCTTTCACTATGTGTCCTAAGAAAGAAAACTGAGGGACAGCAAAACTTACCTTATTTGGGTTCACCGTTAATCCTGCTCTTAGTAAACGAAATAACACTTCACGCAAATGTCTGAGATGTTGTTCCATTGATTCACTGTATATTACGATGTCGTCCAAATAGTGGTACACATATTTAAATTTAATGTCGTGAAATATCTTCTCCAATAGTCTACTACATACGGAACTTCCTTGAGATATTCCAAAGGGTACCCTAGTAAATTGGTACAAGTTAAAAGGAACTGCAAACGCGGTTAGACGTTTGGATTCTTCTGAAAGAGGTATTTGGTGAAAGGCTTGATTTAGATCCATTACCGTAAAAACCATTGCTTTAGTAAAATAATGAAACGCACTATGGATGTCTGGAAGAGGGATTGATTCAAATTCTATTCTTTTATTTAATTGCCTGTAGTCTACAACTAGTCGGTGTTTATCTGGTCCTTTCGGTACTAAAAAGGAGGGTGAAGAATATGGGGACGTAGAGGGTTCTATGACTCCTTGATCCAATAACTTATTGATATGGTTTCGCATGACTTCCATCTTGGGGGGCGACAACTTGTACGGGGGTAGTCGTATTACTTTCTGATCACTCAGATTAATTTTATACTCTATTAGATCCGTAAGTCCTAGTTTTGGTGTAAGAACCGAGGAAAATTCTTTTATTAGTTTTATTATTTTGACTCTATCTCTTCGTTCTAGGTGAGATAAATCTGAATCTTGGTGTATTACATGTGCAGTAGATGAACAACGTTTATCTTCATTACTATCAAATTTATGTTTTCTTGCACGGTCAAATCTGAAATAAAATTCTCGCTCGTAGATGTCAAGAATCATTCCTGTCTTACTAATAAAATCTGCACCTAATATTAAATCAGGTCCTAATTCTTTACATACTAACATTGTAAATATCCAACTTAGGTTTTTTATTTTAACCTTAACGGTAATGCTCAGGTTTATATTTATTTTACGTTTATCAGCGGTAGCACACTTTATATTCACAGGTTGGTTCCGTTTTACTAGATGATGTTTAGCTAACATGTCCGCTAATTCTTGGCTGATTAAGCTTCTACTAGATCCCGAATCAATTAAGGCGATGGGGGATGTAACGCCTAAGTCGACTCGTATTAATGGTAGTAGATTTTTTTTCCATTTACATCTATTAATCGCATTACACTTTTCACGAAATTCTCGCACATAGGGGTCGATTTCTTTCGCACCTTTTTTGTTTTTCACTTGGTTACAGAATAATTCATTCTTATTATTATTACTGGTTTCTTTTAGTTTACCCAATTTTGAGTAGCTGCGGAAGACACAGGTTTTCGGGTCTCCCTGCCTTACATGTTTTTTTGAATTGGGGTTATTCCGTTCCAATGGCTTACTTTTGCACTCTCTTCTTATGTGCCCATATTTGCCAAAATTATAACAGGTGGGTTTTCTGCGAGGTGGGTACTTGGTTTCCGCTTTATCTGGGTTTACAGTTAACTTACCAGCTTTGCGCACATGGTGAGGTCTACTAGAAACTTGTCTTTCATACGAGGTTGTTACATCAGGCAGTAGTGCTCGCAATTGATGTCTATTAGTTCCAGAGGTTTTCATTGCTTCTCTATTTTGATCTGAGTACCATACATTTGAAGAATGGATACTGCACTGTTCTAGATCAGCAATAGTATTGGGTCTATTCATCAATGATAGTCGAGATCTTTCTTCGGGTGACACTCCTATTAAAATG
This sequence comes from Magicicada septendecula, assembly GCA_034769895.1. Lineage (NCBI taxonomy): Eukaryota > Metazoa > Arthropoda > Insecta > Hemiptera > Cicadidae > Magicicada > Magicicada septendecula. The sequence goes on from CM068369.1 coordinate 561,982,941, forward strand.
GTGTCCACCAGTTGTGTTTCATTCCAGCTTACACGTAGTAGTCGAGAGGACTCCTTAATATCGGAGATGTAGTGAGCTAATCTCTCCTGATGTCCTTGTACTCGGAGTACTGTCTTCCTTTTTATTTCCTCATAGATGCCGGTGGGAATAAAGTATTTTATTAAAGAGCTCTTCTACTGGGAAAGTAGAGGTTAGGGCTTCTAGCACACGATTTTTTAACGGGGGTTTACACTTTGGTAACAGAACTTGTAAAATTTGCCAGTCATTCAGCTGCTGTAGATCCTTTATCTGAAGAAGATAACTAATAAATGTTAGTAACTTGGAAACATTTAAACCATCTGTATATGGGATTTCGGTTAAAATCTTCTCCACAGGGTGAGTCATTTTTCCGTATAGATCTGCGTTATAGTTCATAGGGGTAATTCCTCGATGAGGGTGATTAGATTCATTGGGGGTGTTGGTCAATTCATTATTTCCGGGACGAAACTGAAAATGCTCGGGAGGAGGGACATTTACATCTGTATCAGTATTTTGTTCTGGGTTCGCTTGCACTTGCGATACGATAGGTGAGTTCCGATCCGAGTTAGGCGGAGGTAAACCAGTGGTGGGGGATTGTACTGGGGAGATGTGTAATTTCATTAATGATTTCTCTATTTCGTCCATCCTGAATGAGTCGGATTTTCGTCTTAAATCGTTGATAATTGAAGGTAAGCGGCGTAGAGCTTCGTCTGCTAGCTTTTGTACATCAACGGGTATTTCTGTGAGATTCGGCCAGATCGACAAATTTTTTATTCGCCTGGTTAAATGCTCTATTCTCTGGGTAGTCCGCAAAATTTTTGCCGGAGATTTCTCGTCTTGGAGTGTTTGAGACAATAAGTATAGTTCACTATACTTGGCATTACAAATTTCTTTCTCGCTTTCATAATCGAGTTGGCTTAGATTGTTTAATTGCACGGGCGCATCAAATCCACATTCGCGAATTGAACTTCGTAATTCCGCGACTGTTACATCAGCATGGGGTAGTCCACGCAAAAGGGCTTCGTAAGACAGCTCGTCTTTTAGTAACAAATCCGGGTTAAATTGGGCCATTTTGTTCTAACTCATTAGCACGTACTTACAATTAATACTAGTATATTACACATATATTACATATACATATAATAAATTCATAAGTAATCAATTTACACAAATTAGAAAAGAACAATTTCTCTTCTAAGGGAGAGACAGAAATCACACACACATATCTTTCAAGGTTAAATAGCCGATCAGCTGTTTACTGGAATGTAGGTCAGAGGGTGGCCTACATATTTAGTTAACAAAGGAGGGTTGAGCGTGTCAGTGAGAGAGGGGGTTTTACTCTTATTGTTCTCCACAATGCGACTGAATAACTCAACTACTGTATACGTACTCTAAACCGGTATAAACACGAGAGAAGGGGAGCGCAATCTTATGCAACACATTTATTATTACTACGCTTGGCAACACTTTGGCTTCGTTCATTCATAAACTTTTCTCAATTAAATAATTACTTATTTTGTTCACAAGTTTTAAATCACGAACTTCTACTTAATTACTTTATTATTATTAACAAAGTTATTTTTAATCAAATTTTTTTTTATAACTTTTACTAGTGTATGTAAGCTAGATAGTTGGACATACACTGTGCAGAATGATTCAGGAAACAACAGGTCATAGATTGTCGTAAACAAACCTGTTACAGATTATTCGGTTGACCAAAATTGTTATGCTTGGTCACAATTCATGTATGCAAGTACTTACATCGAATTATGCAGGTTCCTACCGGCCTATAGAATGCAAAAGCTACATGCATTGTATGACGCTAAGGATATTTTACTTATACATACTACCATATACGTCACTTAATACACTATTAAATATGTTTTGAACATTACATTTATTAAAGTAACTTTCTGAGTGCATATATCAATATTATATATTTAGTTATTGATCTTACAATTTATCCATGCATAGTGAATGCAATTTTGTTTGTGACATTATATACACAATAAAAACTCTTTCCTTTGTTTCCTTTATTTTTTTGAATGACGCAATTTTGTTTGCTTAAAACACCTTTATAAAATTTAGCATAGTGGCGCACTTTTTTAACACTCTGTAAACAATTACCCTTTTATTTTTTACATGTAAGCAGAGTGGCGCACTTTTTGTAACGTCTTTTCGCCGCGTTACAAATCCAGGGAACCCCTCGTAATTAAACTCCGTTAATTAGATGGGCTGCCTACGTTGTAACAGAATTGATCACAAATAATTAATGTAACAAATTACTTACTAACTGTGTAAGGAAACAATGGCAAGGTATACAATTGATTTAAGCACTCCTCATATGTGTGTAACAAGAAGACTTCTCTTTATTTAACATTTAAAAAACATATACTGACAGATCCCATGACATTACTAATTCAATTATTAAGTTATTTGAAAGGTTTCTTTAAACTTTGAGATCAAACTTGATTTTATATAGCTATACCTCGGATCCGGGTCAACTTTCTGTATTTCTGTAATTAAGACTTTTAATTATAATCATCTCATGATATTAGCTTGCAAGACTTTCTTTTATTCAACCATTGGAAGAATGGTATTATTGCTTGAATTATATTACTCTACATTAGCATATAAATTGTTACAACGTATGAAGTTAGAATAGTTACATGAAATTCTTAGATTTATTTTATAAGTCTTTACAAAGTTAATAGTTTCTGAAAAGTCTCTTTCAAGATGTGTTGTGTAACAAATATTAGTAACCCTCGATAGACAGGCTATCGAGTCACCTTTTAATTGGTATGCAGAAGACTCGTCCTGGGGTATCCGTCTTGGGAAACAGGAACAGCTACGTCGTCATCTCGGTCTGGCCTTCCTCTGTAAAGGGCTCCAAAAGTTCGCAGGTTGAACAATATGTCGTGTAGATATCTACGATGATCTTGTAGATTCTCGGATGTCCTGATCTGCATATTCTGTCGCGTGCAGTAGAGTTTGTGGCTTCTGATAGTTCACATCTCCTGGTATGACTTTGGAATTGTTGTTATTTGTTGAAGCACGAAGTCATCTTGTGTTACACTCCTTTTCTTACGTTTCGATTTTTTTTTACTTTAAATTTCTTGTCTATTTACATGACTATATTAATTAACACATCCAGATGCTTTAAACAGCTACATCTGGTACACCATCTTAAGGTGAGACAAAATATAGTTAACATATTTTAAGCGCACAGCTCCTACGTGTATACTGTACGAAGTCACCATTGCAAGAGAGAGAAATTCCGCTCCCTTCGCCTGGTACTGGGCAAAAGTTAGTGGGACAATTTCCGCGCGAGAATATAGTTCCTAACTATATTTAAGTTAACATTTTTATTTATACAAACTATCCCTAAACAAATATACATAATTTAAATCAGTTGTTTTAGCGACTATTTATGTCTTCAGATTTTTTAATTATTAACATTAGTTTTTTTTTATCTTATTCTAACTCACACAAGACTCGGAAAACATGTCGAGTCTGGAATCAACAGGACAGCGCCTGCTTACAAGCAAACGGTTAAATACGATATTAATAACTCTTTACAATTTATCTTTTTATTAGAGTATCTTATAACTAATTAATTACTGCTTCCTCTCATACTGAGCACATACAGGTATTTTATATTCATACAGTGAGATTTAAATGGCTTAAGAGCTCGCAACCTTAATTTTTTTTTAAAATTTTATTTTCTTGATTATTTCTTTTATTTAAATCGTCACAACACTGATCCTCACGAATTCCCAGGGTTGGAGACGAAGAGATGTTAGCTCCCAAAAGAACACTCAGCCTCTTCTTCAGCTAAGACCGTACTGCTTGGTGAAGTACCAAATCCTACAAGAGGTGACCCTGTTGATGTTCGTAGAGCAGTACAGATCTAGACCGGAAGGTCGATAAGTATTCCTGCTGGAGGGCAGCAGTAGCCACCAGAACCAAGGCGTAACAGAAATGATTCTGTAACGACTTATCTTTGGTATATTAGAGGAGTGTTTCTAGTCGTATCTAGTGGGCTGTAATATTGCGTACCTGAGCTGCCCCCTTGCAGCTAGGAGTTGGCCCTCCAAAGGCTAGAGGAAGAAAACTCGTAAATAAATTCACTTGATCCTACAGTTTGGCGGTTTTGCGTCGGATTAACAGTCCGTCCCGGTAGAAAGACACTTGTTATGAAAGCAACGGCCCAGCCTGGAAAGTACATGTCTTTTTGACAAACAAATCGGGATCGAAATGAGAATATGAGTTTATCTGTTTAACTTGATAGATACTGAAGTGTGTAAAACCCAGGCAATACATAACAGAAAACAAATAGGAAGTAAGGCTTACTATGCTCACAGTAGACTAATGAGAACCAAGCTCATTAGTTACAATACAGAAATGAAAATTTAGAAGACACTCATTCGATCGGTTGTTGTTTGTGGTGATGAGACGTGGACAGTAACAAGAAACGCTGACAAGGTTTGAAAGAAAGAATCTGTACGACGTGTTTATCGGCCGGTTAGGAAATGGAGAGTACAAACTAACCACGAGATAGTTGATGTACCGATGCAAAGGCATTATAAGGTTCGATGTCTTACAGTGGTGGTACAATGGCTAGAACACCTAGAACGTTCGTGAATGATCGGCGTATGCCAAAGAAAATCATGAAGGCACGAGCAAATAAAGCAAAGAAAGAGGGGCCGACTTAGGATAAGATGAATGGACGATGTGCTGGAAGATCTAGAAGAATGGGCGTAAGGGGTTACGTTGAGCCGGCAGCGAATAGCAGACAATAGAGAAGGTTGGTGTTGGAAGTCAGGGCTCACGTTGAGCTGTAGTTCTAATGAAAATGAAGAAGAAGAAGAAGAAGAAGAAGAAGAAGAAGAAGAAGAAGAAGAAGAAGAAGAAGAAGAAGAAGAAGAAGAAGAAGAAGAAGTACACGCGCGCGCGTATGTTTTAAGTTCGTTAACCACACATTAAATTAACCGTTTTTCCGTAAATTTCATTCTATATCGCTTATGTCTGTACAAACGTGTGTGTGTGTGTGTGTGTGTGTGTGTGTGTCTTGGTATGGCACAATGTCAAACGAACGTTCAACTAAACTAGTTATTATTAAAATGCACACTCTGCAGACGAACGTTGGTAGTTCTTCCAGCTGTAGTGTACGAGAGAATGAGACTCCAGTGCACGTGTATAAGAAGTATTGTATTGTGTAATATCGCTTTGTTGTAGAAATTAATTAAAAGGCGAACTCATTGCTTTAAGAGTTTAGTCAACCGTAATGTAACTGGTAAATTATTGTTTCCGCTTCAGCAAATGTAATAATGCAACAGAACCTGACTACTAAGTCATGTAGTCATGTTTGGTTGTATTTTCTTCCTTAGACATAATGGTTTCTGGTGAAACGATTCACTGAAGCAATGCCAAATTAAATGCAATAACGTGTACTTTCTACTACCTAACTACTAGGCCTATATCGTTTTAGGCCGACCGCACACCGGAACGACATTTTGTTTTGCGACAGAACAGTTTTGACGCATCGTGTTCCAAAGCGTCGCTTTGGTGGAGAGAGGCTTGAGACACGACTAATTGTAAATGTGGCGTGGTCCGTGGGTTCGTGACAGGCATTATCTTGCATCTATTTCAGTTTCAGCTACACATACACTTGTTTCCATTTTATACTCAATAGCAATTAATAGTAATAATAATAATCGTACAAAGGTAATATCTCTCCAAATTCCCACAACTCCAATACTGGGGCAATCTCCAGTTAGCGATCCGGAATTCCAAAATAATTGTGCCTCAGTCGGATTTACGAGGGAGGGAGAACTCAAGAGTCCATAGGCTATAAAAGACACATGATACGAAGGCCCGTAGTCAATTTAACGCTGGTTACTGTTGGTAACATTTTTAGAGGTTATTTATTCTACTCAAAAATCATAAAGGAACAAATCGGATGGAATATTTTTAATGTCCAAGATCACTAAGAGAGATTTATTGCTGATCTCAATAGGATGTCGGATGGCAGGATGCGAAAAGAAGTTCATCAATACAGTCCTATTGGACAACGATGTATAGAAAAATCTAGGAAGCACTGGTGAAGTACATCCATTCCTTTCGGACCGAAGCAGGTGATAGATTCGTCCACTCCCTGATAGAATAAATTACCTTTTCGTAATTCAGTATTGTAGACAATCAATTATTGTTTGCAATACAAATTTTGTAAAATTTTAAAACTAGCTAAAGTTTCTTTAGCCTCAGTGTCGATTAAGTTAATTGTTCATAAAAAATGAATATAATTGAAATAGCGGATTGCTTGAAAGTTGCCACAATATTAAAAAGAAAGTCTTTAAATTTAATTCGTACAGAATATCATAAATCAACACTGATTTACTATAAAGTAGATTTAATGTTTATTATTCAGATTCAAACATTGTTAGTAATACTACTAAAACGATTAGGAAAACATCTATCATGAAATCTTTGTTAAAGATATACAAGTTTGTAATTTTATTGGAAATTTATGTGCCGCCTTCTATACGCGGTAAATAATTATTAGGCCTAAATATGATAAAAATTCTGTCGTTAAAGTAAACTTTATGTAAAGTATATGTCTAAAAATATTTATCAGATAAATCCTGAAATAGTATCTTATAATAACATATGTTTAGTAAAATATTTGTACACACGCGCGCGCGCGCACACACGCACACAAACACACACACACACACACACACAAGTCTTAACATAAATCGTTCAATCACATCTAATAGTGAGTTGCTGATCAACTTGATATTTACATAATTTGTAGTAAATCAGTTTTCCAGACAACCATTCAGCAAATTATATATAACTCTGTTTACGCCATATTTGGTAGCCAAACAAGAGACAGCTGATTACATTAAGCAAACTTGCTATAGGCATTCATTTGAAACGCAAATTGAATTGTAGAGCTCACGTTGACGGCATTTTGGACATTATCAAATGGCGTCTGCGTTATCAAAGTAGATTTACTGATTGCCAACATTTTCTCTATGATTTACAGTATGATTTTAGAATACTACAAATGACAAGATCAATACTGCAAAATTCTGTAATAAGAATACCAAAAATTTTGACATGGTACAGGGTTGAAATATTCTCTTCTGTCAGAAAAACCTGTTAGTTAACTAAACCTGTTTTTCTTCTTCTTTAGCACTACAGCCCAAAGTAAGCCCTGGCTACCAACACTAATCTCCTCCAAAGTCCCTTCTATCCATTGCCATCTCAGTGTAACCCCTCACATCCGTTTTTCTGATATCTTCTAGTACATAATCCAACCATCTAATCCTATGTTGGCCCGTCTATCTGCTTTTATAGACTTGGGCCCTCAAGATTTTCTTTGTCATGCTCTCATCATCTGTCTCCTCTAGGTGACCTAGCCGTTGTATTCGTTGAGCCTTTACGAATCTTACAGTGTCCTCATGATTCAATATCTTACCTATCTCCTGGCTATTTTTTATTCTCCATTCGTCGTCTTCTTTAATCAGGCCATATACACGTCTTACGATATTTATTTAAAACCTTCTTATTGATACTTTTTATTTTCTGCTAATGTCCATGTCTCACCTCCATAAATAACAACTGGTCTGACAAAAGTCATAATATATATTTGTTAATGAGTTTGCTTCTCAATAGTCTGCTATTGGCATAGTATGCCCCTACTTCTTATTAGTAACCAAACCTGTTACACCTTGAAATATTATATATGTTTCACTCCAATCCTTGCTACTTTTTCAGGTGATAAGTCGCTCCTGCTCATTCAGTTTGCAGCTGTCGTTGCGCCGGGTACGTTATTGTAAAAAGAAAAGGATTTAGTAAGCATTTTAAGGTCTGAGAATATTTTACTGTGACACAAAAACGACAAATGGAGTCTGTTCTCATCACACGGATTTGGGTAGCGGCCAAATTTTGATTCCCTTCCCAATTGCTGAGACGAGATCCATGGAGACACAGTTATGTAAAGCTATATAGCTTAGGCTTACTCATACCGATAAAGCTTTTACGGCCGGAGTTATCTTCAGTAAAACTATTTTCCGGTCTGTTGGGTCGTGGTCTTCTTTTTCGTAGATCCAAAATTTTCGACTGCAGCTGCGGCACTCATCCCCAAACGTCACACTTATCTGCTATCTGACCGGGTGTGGGGGATAGGTATCACCAAACCGTGTGCGGGCTGCTATCTGATTGGCGGAGAGCTTGGCCAATCCAGTTGCTTGCCTGCGCCAACAACGGAGGTAGACGATATATCCGTTGTAGCGATCCGAGAATAAGGCTTAGTATCCGGCTCTCAGAGGTTCTGAGGCTCCCAGAAGATCACTGAGTATGACTGCCGCAGCTTCAATCGATACGTTTGGATCTACAAAACGTGGACCACGGCCCAAGAGCCCGGAAAATAATTTTACTAAAGCACATAGCTTACGTCAGCGAGCACTTTACTGAAGCACATAGCTTACGTCAGCGTGGATTTTACTGAAGCACATGGCTTACGTCAGCGTGCATTTTGTTAAAGCACATAGCTTACGTCAGCGTGCATTTTGTTGAAGCACATAGCTTACGTCAGCGAGCACTTTACTGAAGCACATAGCTTACGTCAGCTTGGATTTTACTGAAGCACATGGCTTACGTCAGCGTGCATTTTGTTGAAGCACATAGCTTACGCCAGCGTGCATTTTACTGAAGCACATAGCTTACGTCAGCGAGCACTTTACTGAAGCACATAGCTTACGTCAGCGTGCATTTTACTGAAGCACATGGCTTACGTCAGCGTGCATTTTGCTGAAGCACATAGCTTACGTCAGCGTGCATTTTTGACGTTATCAAACGGCGTGGACGAAGGTCAGTCGTGTCCCAATCGTACAAAACCAGGTCAGTTGAGACCCAAGTGAAAGTTTGAACCCGGACAATTTTAACTCGATCAATTTCTATCGAAAACATCGTCCTTTCAGTTACAGACACAGATTCTGTGTATAAATGGCGTGTGAAGAAATGAAGGCTCACACATGGAACGATAACGCGTACCAATGTACCAACATTTGTACGCGTACGGATACCAATGGTTTCCATTGTTTATATACTGTTGCGACCAATCAACTTTCTCTGTGATTATTTTTGCATATTTACACTCTACATAATGAACCCGTATGTGACCGACTGCGCTCGCTTAGCCCGCCCTACACCAGTTAGACCTATAGGCAACCTTTAAATTTTTATGGGGGGGCATATATATGAGGACCAGTTCGATGGGCGCACCCCCCCACCCCGTCAATGGAAAATAGAAAGGGTATGGAGCTGGACGTCCGAAATATTAACTTTCGTGGAAAATTAGAAAAATTAGCGACGTTGAACAGCAAATAAAAAAAAGCTTTGCAGTATTCTCCATATAAATTTGTAAAAATGTTTCACATTAGGAGCACGTCATCAACAATCTGTCACCATGCACACGCAAGTTAAAAATAACAAAACGTTAAACGAAAAAATGGATAGAAACGGGAACACATTTTAATAAAAATAAATTAAATAACTTAGTACAATTAGGCCTACACTGTTTATTTTTATGAAGTGCACATAAATGTAAAACTTGAAAAATCATATTTAAAACATAAATGAAGATTTCAGTTCCATTTCTTGAAAAAAAAAACTAACATACAGTATATATTGTATCAGAAAAAAGTAAAATTTGAAACGGCTTGTACTATTTTACAATAAAGTACAGTAGAGCATCGATTATGCGGACCTCTCGGGACGAGGGCCCGTTCGGATAATAGATTGTAAATTGGAAACATTGTTTCTCTTTACAGAAACAAAGGTTTTTATTACAAAATCATTTCTAACATACTGTTATATAATTACAGCAACCTGTATACTGTACTGTAGTGTATCACTAAGGCTAAAAATCATTTAATTAAAAGTGAGTGTAATTAATAAAAACCAAAAGTTAATTTAAATGACAAAAGCTAGAGTTTAATGACAAACACTGTTCTATAAAATTAATTAAAAAACAGACATTCCGTGACAGGGACTTCCGTTGGCACAGTTTGTTTATCAATTGTAAATCTGTTTATCGAAATTTGTTGCTGTAAGTGTTTATCGATTGTAAGGCTGTAGCCTATAAATACAGCGTTTATTGATTACTGTACAGTACTATAATAATTTATAGTATACAATTTTTAATGTTCAATAAATGTACAATGCGCCTGCACGTGTCCAATACATTATACTGTACAGTATATAATTGTACTTTTTATTGAGTTCGGATAATAGATCGTTCGGTTAATGGATGTTCGGATAATCGATGCTCTACTGAACTGACAAGCAGGTACAACGCGGGTGCGTTCCTTTGATAAAAAATAAATAAAATAAAATTACAAATTGGTTACCGGGCACGTCTAACTTTATCGACGGGCAATCGAAATGGCGGCGTTCGAACGCTATCGATTTTCGAGTTATTAAAAACGTCACTCATGTGTCACAGACATCGAAAAATTAGGCCACAAGGCTTTTCTCTTTAACAAGATTTTTGTGAAATATTGAAAAAATCGGAGAGGGAGTCGTGAAAAAGTGTTAATAAATAACTACTTTTCTACGCAATTACGCAGACCACATGTGGTAGTATCAACAGTTGACAAAATCGGCAGTAATGGTATAGTTTGTGTTATAGCGCCTAGCCCATTGTAACGCCGCACCCACACACACGAGTACCTCGGATTGCGCACACAATGGGGTGGAACTACGGTTGGCTGGGCGAATTTGTACCGTCGCTTTTGTTCTTGGTAATCTGTACTAACCGACATTAAATCCCATTCCCCTCCACCTGTAATTTCGTCAACAATTTGTAATGAAGTGGAAACAATTCTCTTCTCTATTCTCTCGTTAATCGTTGCATACTGTTGTCAAAATAGAAATACTGGTTGCGACGCTTCTTGAGCACTGTTCAAACGTTTAGTTGACTTTATAACTGAAACACGTCAGGTAACAGACAGAATGGCAAAGAGGAAGCAAAGGACAACTCTTCACAGTCAAGTGGCCTTTAATTGCCGGACAAGAGTAAGATTTTACGCCTGTGCAACACTGACGGCTGAAAAGGTGACATCACTCTGTAACTAACTATCGCAGTTATAACCACTCTCCGTCTTTTGTAAAAATTCAGCAAAAGTACATGGTGGTCCACGGGAATCTGACGATTTTTAAAGCGAGATAGGTTGGCAATCCTGGCGTGCAAGCGAGAATGGGACTAGCTGTAGCCTTGCACACCTGATGCCAATTGAGTTACAATGGAACAGCGGACTGCTACACACTGTGCGTTCGTAGTGGAAACTTATTTTCAAAATAGTGATTCTGTTGTGATTACGTAGCGATTATTGCACCGTCACTTTAATATTCCACGTCATGGTGCTGTTCTTAGTCGCAATCCGATAAAGTTGCGGATAAAAAGCACTGTTTGGTGTGCTGCGGACAAAGTTTAGGAACATAGGCTCCACTTATTTGAACACAAAAGAACAAATGATGACAGTCATTTCTGCTCGACACACAGTGATGTTACGCGAATTTCTGAACTGCGTCATCGTGGAATCGACTTGAACGATGTACGTTTCGAGCAGGATGGAGCAAGATCCCACACTGCCAGAGCATCCACGTTCGAGAGATGTTTCCAGGCCACACGACGTTTGGAGGAGAAAGTTGCATGTTGCATGCCGACACAATCTCCTATGGGCAAGAATTATGGACACCAACCAAGAAACAAGAAAATAAAATACATGCCCTGCAAATGGCGTTCTTAAGCGGAGTTAAAGGGTGTTCTAAACTTGACCGTATTAAAAATGAGACCGTAAGAGAAGCATTACCAGTTTTTACCTTGAATGAAAAACTAAAGGATTATTAACAACGGTGAAAAAAAAACACTTAGAAAGAATGTTAGATTCAAGACAAGCGAAACAAGTATGGAAATATAACTCTATAGGACACGGGTCTTTGGTTAGTCCTAGGAAGGGACGGCTGGAGGACCTTTAAAGGAGAAACCTTGCCTATGTCGTGGTGTGAAATTGAATATGAGTAAATTTAAATTAAATTCTTTATTTTAAACTGTAGCCTTATTATGACACACCTAACTCTTATGACAATATAGTCACCACAAACACGTGATCACGGTTACTTGATTTATTTTCCTATTAACGATGGTGGAGAGAATTCCAACTTTGTTGTGTTTACTTGCTGAACTGTTACTTGTCGTGTTCCGGACGAGGAATTTCAAGTCCTAACGAGTCGTGATTTAGGACTTGAAAATGTTGGAAGCGCTGAAAGACCTCGTCCTGAACATGACAAGTACCAGTTCAGCAAATAAACGCGACAAGGTTGGAATTATAGAGACTGCTAATTCAAATAACAAGACGAACAATGACAGGGTTAAGAAAATTCTAGGTTAATGATGATCTTTTATTTCGGATAGAAATAATTAATAACTACTAAACATATTAATGGTTAACAGCTAATTATGAGATAACATATAGGGTGCGAAAATAAATTATCACAATATTGGAGCGTTGTAATTGGATATGTCGCTTCTACATTTCGCTGGTTCTACTGATATTAAGGTCAGCCAGGCATGAACCGATCCAAGCTAACTGGAAACACAGCAAAAGCAATATGTGTTGGTCCACGCTTTGCCGTTTCTAACACAGATAAGTAAAAAGTAAATTACCTTTTAATTAAGTGACGTCAAAGCGAGAGATACACTGCTGGTACACTCGTGCCAACTTGGGAACATCTCCAGCGACGTGATATACAACATACCGTCTTTCGTCTTTAATTATTATCTGTCGGTGTTGAACTGAAGAACGTAATTTATCGCTAAAATATCATAATTGATGTGTAGTGGAATGGAAGTTTTTTGTTTTATTATTTAATTGATACCAACTCTAATTGGCTTATCAGTATTCTATGGACATTTTTTTTTTTAAATAGACACTACCTCACTGTTACGACTGTCTACTGATCGTCGTATGGTACAGTGGAAAACAAAATACAAGACAGCAATTAAGTCACTAATCACCAACTTTAATTATCACAATTAAATAGTTTGTAATTAAGAAGTAAGTCTTGTTCACACGCGAATAAAATATCAACTAATATAAAACACAATTGTATTACAATTGTCCCGCACAATTATAAAACACATAACACTTCGCTACGTTACTTCAAACCGCACTGTGTAAATCGCCAGACATAACACTGAAAACTAAGCAGCAGGTATGGGCTATTTAGAGTCTGAAGGGTTCCATAATATGCAACCTTAACAAGCAATCGAAAATTCTAGAGGACACTTCATCAGCGCTACCTTCGCACAAACACCCACCGTTCGACTAATTGAGAAGCTTCTCCAACAACGCTGTCGAATGTACGAGATTGTTCCGTATTACGTAACACTGCGTCGCGTGTTAAGTGTCACGTACACACATAAACATTACAGCTAGACTCTGCTGGGAGAGCCGACAACATGTAAACCGTTCTGTAATGGCGTAACAGTATATTAGATTATATTATGTTACAATTATATTATGTTAGATTAAGTTACAATTATATTATGTTAGATTATGTTACAATTATATTATGTTAGATTAAGTTACAATTACGATAAAAATTAGAGTATATTAGATTAGATTATGTTACAATTATATTATGTTAGATTATGTTACAATTATATTATGTTAGATTAAGTTACAATTACGATAATAATTAGAGTATATTAGATTAGATTATGTTACAATTATATTATGTTAGATTATGTTACAATTATATTATGTTAGATTAAGTTAAATTATATTATGTTAGATTATGTTACAATTATATTATGTTAGATTAAGTTACAATTACGATAATAATCAGAGTATATTAGATTAGATTATGTTACAATTATATTATGTTAGATTATGTTACAATTATATTATGTTAGATTAAGTTACAATTACGATAATAATTAGAGTATATTAGATTAGATTATGTTACAATTATATTATGTTAGATTATGTTACAATTATATTATGTTAGATTAAGTTACAATTATATTATGTTAGATTATGTTACAATTATATTATGTTAGATTAAGTTACAATTATATTATGTTAGATTATGTTACAATTATATTATGTTAGATTATGTTACAATTACGATAATAATTAGAGTATATTAGATTAGATTATGTTACAATTATATTATGTTAGATTAAGTTACAATTATATTATGCTAGATTATGTTACAATTATATTATGTTAGATTAAGTTACAATTATATTATGTTAGATTATGTTACAATTATATTATGTTAGATTATGTTACAATTACGATAATAATTAGAGTATATTAGATTAAGTTACAATTACGATTTAATAAGTTTTAATTTCTTTTCTTCTATCCTGGAGTAGACACTGACACCCGTTTCGGTTTCAAAAGCCTTATATACGTTGTCATTTTAAACTGATAAATTAGAAATACCCTAAGCTTAAATTAAAATCAGACCATAGTTTTCAAGGCCATCTTATATTACAACAACCTTGTAAAGCATAAAAATATGCTGTGTCTAGTATAGAAACCTTTTCCAAACAAAGAACATGTTCCCTCCATTTATTATTATATTCATCAGTTTTTCAAACAATGTTGACACCTTAAGCACCTCCGTTTCTCCTCATTGCAATCCATATCATTCTAAGAGTAAGCATCCTTTCGTCACATTTTAAGACTACATTCTGATGAGGTTATTTTATTAAATCCGCCTTTTACAGAGTTTATGATTCTGTATCGTACAACAAACTGGATATTTCCATAACTTTAAAGAATGTTTTTTCTGGTCTAATTTATTTTTTAAATGCTGTTTGAATCGTCCCACACGTGGATCTATATGTACACAATTTGTTCTCCATATTTTTGTCTAGACCCCTACGGAATCGCCAATTATGGAAATCCCGTACCCGGTCCAAAAAGCAGTTGTTTTTTTCGTATGAGCCACTGTGGACTACCTTTGGTTCAACTGGTTCTTCCCTTCTTCTCCTCTCTCTTTCCCCGCTCCCATATCTTTCTCATTATTAATCTATGTCTCTCCCTCAGTCGAGATAGCACCTGTCCTCTTCTTGGTTTCTTTTCTGAAATCCTAGGGAACGTTTTAATTTCTTTTTGTGTGGTAATCGTTCTTCAATGTCTTCTTGAGTAATGTGGGAGTTCTTCTATGTCTTTTTCTGTCTCATTGAACACGTATCGGGCATGCTGAGCTTCCGGAAATAGATAAAAAGTTTCCCTGTTAGTATTGAAAGTAATTCTTGTTTTCCTAATAGATCTGTGATTTTTAAAAAGCAGTCGTTTATTGCCAATAACTTTCGTTCACTGAAGATAATGATATTGTATACGGAGCAGTATGTAACAAATGAATAACTGTGTAGATTCATTGATTTTTCATCACGTCACAAGAATTGCACAGATTTTACTTTATAAGCGAGGGAATAATTTATTGAACACCGGGAAAAGCAATATTGACAACCCTCATTAGCGTATTCCTCAAACAAACGTATTTTTATTTCAACAGATTTATTTATGAAACTGTTTAGTAAAATACTATCGCAGCAATGAAATATCATCAACTAAGTAAAAACTTTAATAGACCGCAGGATATATACTGCTACGTTGTGCTGGAAAATAATAAATATGCCTATGTGGCTCTCTACACGCGACAACGCATTTTGCGGTTTGGAGATCATTCTCCACACAGCAGAATTACACGCAGAGCAGGCATAACGCTCTGGATAATTGAAGATGCCTCTTCCAAACCTTTCTGAATTTGTCTACCGTCATCCAGGTTCGCTGTGTCACTACTTCAATGCAAGGCGGCTTATGTTTCGAAGCTGACCAGTTCAGTTTCGCCTGGCCATACCATATTACGAGAGCGGATCGAAGTGTTTATTGTGGTTTAGTTGAAAGTGATTATTGTGTTAATTAGTGCAAAACTGTAAGGAGCTGGCATTTAACTTTAAGTGAATTATTTTAAATAAAAGAAAGAAAACCGCAGCACACAATGGAATCAAGAAACCGGCGTAATACAATACAATGGGCTGTGGAAATCTGAAGGGATATTTTATATTTGAAATTAGACGTTAAGTGAATTCTGAATGCTTCTATTAAGAAGACACTGTACGCAAATTGTCGTTAAACGCTTCCTTTGGGCGTTGTTGATGCGAACAAAACACTACTGCCGGAACAAGATTAACAAGAACAAAGGGTTGCACACAATGTCGTTCGTCCCCAGTTCCGACCCGTTATGAATACAATTAACTAACAGCTACTACGGAGTTGGCACCACTGTAACTTTAATGTAATGTTAACGTTTACTGACAATTTTATTGTTGTCACATTAGTTTCAGTCTTTCATCATCATCATCTATCTGTCCAGTATTAGGCAGATTGCTGTTCCGGCTTGATCATCTCCGTCTCGGTCTGCCAACATTTCTTCTTCCGGTTGGCTTATAATTCAGAATTTTTCTTGGAATTCTTTCTGGAGACATGCGCATAAGATGCTCTTTCCATTATTTTGTATAGTTTTTTTCTAGTTCCGTTACTGGTTGTACTTTTAATTCCTGTCTTATATCTTCGTTCTTTACGCAATCTAATCTTATACAACCTTTCACATATCTAAGACATTTCATTTCAGACGTTTCCATCTGTCTATAATCTTTCTTTCTTGGTGCCCATGGTTCGGACCCGTATAATAGCATGGGGGCTGCCATCACCTTATAGAATTTTATTTGTGTTTCTTTCGTGGTATTTCCTTTGAGTGTTCTCCGTAATGTCCCACATATTCTTTGGAAGTTGTTTGTTTAATTAAGAATATCGTTTCAGTCTTTTATAACTATTATAACTGTAAGTATCGTTAACAACTTTTTAGGTCTTTATTACACTACGCAACTGATTTCAAGCCTAAATGTAACTAGTTGCACGGTAGTAAAATCAGGCTGAAACTTCTCTGTAATCAGTTGAAGAGTAAGCAGTGTCTTCTATACTACTATTATAAAGAGGTAAAATGTGCTTGTATCGTTGTCTGGTCTAACCTCAGAAACTACTGATCCGATAAAAAAATTCTTTCACTACCGTTTTCCTTAAAGTTGGAGGATGGTATTAGACATAAAGTAGAACCAATAACTTTAATAGTTTCCAAGAACAGAGATTTAAAACGGTCCTACGTGGAAATTTTTGTTAATTTCCATGTACTGAAATTTTTGGCATCCGATAAACTTTCGTTTATAAGAGATAAATATACGGTATTAGCGAGTTAAATTTAAAAAAAATAAAAATTTTATTTTGATGTTTGAACAAAATCCTCCTTTTCGTTTTTGAGGAATTTGTGGTTTTGACAAAAATTGTGTATTGTTACGACGGTCTAACGGATCGCCGTATGGTACAGTGGAAACAAAATACAAAACACTAATTACGTCACTAATCACCAGTTTTAATTATCACAATTAAACAGTTTGTATCTCAATTAGATAATCTCTTACAACGAATCAAATAAAAATTATTCACACGCAATCAAAATGCCCACTAAATAGAGTACCGCACAATTATAAAATCCATAATACTTGGCTTCGACAAACAGTCGATCCACGCTAGCGAAAATCACTCACGTAACTCCACTGACAACCAGGCAGCTATGACTTTATATACGCCGCGCTGAGGCCGAGTACAGCTTTCCCTCCTTAACTGCACGCCGGCTGCTTAGTGCGTAGTATCTCAAGTGTTCTTGGAACTCACTAGAATCACGTAGTTGAATGACGCAACAGCTGCCAGACTGGACGGGGGAGTGGAGAATGTTCCGGGTTGTTCGGTAGTCTTCTCGTAACAGTATGTTGTGTCGGTTCCATGTCATGCAATTTTTTCGTTGTCTACAGAATGCGAGCGCTGGCGAATTGCATGCAATCGGTTGCATAGTGTAATAGGCTACATTTGAATGAATGCCCCACAACGAGTGCGTGAAACTAAAAGTTGCACAAGCAGTTGCAAGGCTTATAACTGTTTTGTAATCGATTGCAACATGTGCAACCGATTGCAGTAAGTGTAATACACTACATTTATACCAATGCCCCACAACTTCTTTTGCAATCAGTTGCGTAATGTAATAAAGGTTTTAATATCGCTTGTTATGGTAGATAAGTTTGTGTAATTAGTGTTTAAACAGCTGAAGCTTAGATCTGCACAGGCTAAGTTTCTTTTAATTGATTTCTTTCATTTATTTATATTGTACAGTGCACATACAAGACTATCATACGACTCATCCTTTACTATGGCAGTAGAACCTGGATATTAACACAAAGACCAATTGAACGCGTGAAGATATTTGACAGGAAGTTCCTGGGATGGATCTTCGGCCCTATGTATGGAAATGTGGAATGGAGGATACGGTATAATTGTGATATATGCTGTTACTTCAACGAACCAACGGTAGAAGTGCAATGGGCTGAAAATGCCGTAAGAATGGATGACAAACGAACACTAAAAGACTCCTTATAGGATGTACGGATGGCAAAAACGAAAAGGCCGTCTAAGGAAAAGATGGAAATATGCTGTCGTTGTGGACCCAAGAGAGATGTTAGGAGTAATAGGTGATATGGTTATGCTATTCATAGAGAGAGGTGGAGGATCAGGATAGAGGAGGCCAAGGCTCGACATAGGAGCCTTGGCCTGTAGCGCCATAGGAGGAGTAGGAGGAGGAGGAGGAGGATATATTGTATACTGGAATCCCCAACCCAGCATAATAAAATACAACAGGTTGTGAGATATTTTACATTTGAAGTTAAACGTTGGGTTTGGGCTATTAAAATAGAATCGACATTAAGAAAATACAACAGGTTGTGAGATATTTTACATTTGAAGTTAAACGTTAAGGTTGGGCTATTAAAATAGAATCGACATTAAGAAAATACAGCAGGTTGTGAGATATTTTACATTTGAAGTTAAACGTTGGGGTTGGGCTCAATAGAATCGACATTAAGAAAATACAACAGGTTGTGAGATATTTTACATTTGAATTTAAACGTTGGGGTTGGGCTATTAAAATAGAATCGACATTAAGAAAATACAACAGGTTGTGAGATATTTTACATTTGAAGTTAAACGTTAGGGTTGGGCTATTAAAATAGAATCGACGTTAAGAAAATACAACAGGTTTTGAGATATTTTACATTTGAAGTTAAACGTTGGGGTTGGGCTATTAAAATAGAATCGACATTAAGAAAATACAACAGGTTGTGAGATATTTTACATTTGAAGTTAAACGTTAGGGTTGGGCTATTAAAATAGAATCGACGTTAAGAAAATACAACAGGTTGTGAGATATTTTACATTTGAAGTTAAACGTTGGGGTTGGGCTACTAAAATAGAATCGACATTAAGAAAATACAACAGGTTGTGAGATATTTTACATTTGAAGTTAAACGTTGGGGTTGGGCTCAATAGAATCGACATTAAGTGAGATAATTGTGACTGTAAAAATCAAATCGTTAATAAAATACAACCGATATTACTTGTGCAATACTGGAACGAATACTGGAATATTATGCCATCGCTAACTCAAATGTTGCTAGTAACACTTATGAACCGCCTACAGGGAAATGAATTGAAGTGGTTATAACAAGACCTAGGGTCCGCCACACACAGCTGAAAAAAACAAAACACATCTTTATGTACGATTATCCTGCGCTGTGATATAGCCACTTCACCTTGTTTTAAAATGAAGAGCAGGCGTTTGATCTTCTTAAATCATGCATACTTTAAACAAAGGAAGTTCACCAAAAAGTGCTTTTTCAAATTAGTTTGATAATTTGTTTTATTGTGCACTTAATCAAATACATAATTATAATTGCGTATTCCTAAAATTATTATATATCTGACATTCCTAAGATTTGCTTTAATATTTTGAGAAATGCGATGAAAGGTAGTGACGGCAGGGGATAGGTGTTCGTAGGTCGGAAATTTCCATTAGGTTTGGAAATTTCCGTGAGGGTTGGTGTTTTTTGTTTCATGATGGAGTGAGAAGTAGGGAAGGGTTCGTTGTCTTTAAGGAGTAGACGGGGATATAAATACGAAAGAAAACAGCTGTTGTTAGGTCTTTCAACAGGGTCTTTCAAGCGCCACTCGCAGGTATGAAAGATTTATTTATTTCATATTATTATTCTGTTTAGTCTTATATTTATATTCTTTTTTGTTTTGGCTAATGCTTGTATGACTTTTACTCGTACTATTATGGAAAGTTTTTTTTACCTTAGTTAGGTATAAGTTGCTAATTTTTGTTACAATATTTTATTGTAAATTGTTTTATGTTGTTCAGCTTCTGAATACGATCCCAGGTTGCAGGGATCAAAACATCAAGCGACAAAAATTACGACGGAAGAAGTCTGAATAGAGGATTTACCCGTAACATAATTTTAAGTACGAACTATGTAATTTGTACCCTAAAATTTGCTAATAGTACTAATGCATTTCACTTCCATGTTTCGTAAGGAAATGAAACTATGATGATAGCAAAATCATCGTTTTCAAGATAAGGGCTGATTCTGATTGTACTACCCACAAAACATGAAGCAAAGTTATTTTCCGAAAACGTTTAGTGCGTGTGTCTGTGTGTAGAATTTTTTCTGTGGCAAACGATAACTACCGCAAATTCAAACAGAATCAAATAATTTTTTGCACGCGTACATGAGTTGTAGAGAACTCAAGGCTTATTGATTTTAGTGAAGAACGGTTAAAGGAAAGGGGTAGTTTACCTGCAACATTTTATGTTTTAACAAGGGTAAAGTACGGTACTTAATTCTGATAAATAAAGTATCCTGAAATGGAAGTCATAATAATAAGATAGATAGAAGTCAATGTAGAAAGATAGATAAAATGTCTATAAATGAAAGGGTAGTTGAAGAGGAGGGGGTAATTTTCTGTAAATGAAAAAAATTATATTTGAGAGGGAGGGGATAATTTTTATATATGCACGTTATCGGCAACAAAGAAGTAGTTTGTTGTTAAAATTCCTTCCCGGGCTGTTTGGCCGTGGTCCAATGTTTTCTGCAAAACCAGACGTTTCAGCAGTGCCATCGACTGGCATCATCAGTAAAAATCGAGTGCGCTAACTTGTGGTGATATACGTTAGTGATCACGGTACTGGTTAAGACCGAAGAAAGAAGTAGTTTCTATGTAAATATTTCATTTCAAAAATGATTTTAAATGTAAATCTTAAAACGTGGAAGTCATGTATGGTTCTATATATTTTTTTCCATAGCGATATTTTTATATTTCCATTGTTATATACTAAGAATGGCTCTTCTTCTTCTCGTATATTGTGGCTAATATTTGTACGACTTATATTGATATGAAAAGTTTTTAACAGTAGTTGGGTATTTTTTACTAATATTTTTACAATATTTTTTTATGAGTTCTATGTTGTTTAGCTTCTGAGGGCAATCCGAGATTCCAGGGATAATAACGACAAGAGTTAAAAAAATTACGATGGAAGCAGTGCGGATACAGGATTTACCCGTAAGTTACCCATCGCTAGAGGTTTTAAAGAACGTAAAAAATAACTGCCAGGAAACGTCTGGCTATATACACTTAGACCTGTGAGGTAGGCAACGTGCAGCTGCCATCTACATTACAGTGTCTGTCAGAGATGAGCACAATATCGGCAACTGACGCAGTGCTCTCTAGGGGCCTGTTGACCGCGCGATTATTCACCATGCACTACCGTCGGAGGTCGTAGAATCATGTCGCTACATCGCCAGTGCACGAAGGGGGTTTGAAAAGTTTCCGGCCTAACATGGAACGGGGGCAGATAGATTAGTACAATTAAAGCATGTGATAAAGTGATTCTTGTACGTCCTTCAGTTGAGTTGAAGGCCGATCAGAAACGACACCGTGTGCCTTGCATCACGCGTAATATTGGCCCAATTTGAACATGATTCCTCCTATTATTTGAACCGTTTGTTGACTGTCGATGAAACGTGGTTCAACCACTACGATCCAGAAACCAAACAGCAGTCAATGCAGTGGCGATATATGGTTCCCCAAGGGACAAGAAATTTAGACAGCAGAAATCCGCTGCCAAAGTGATGGCGATCGTGTTTTGGAATGCGGAAGGAACCATCCACATCGATTATGTTCAGCAAGTGAATGGCAACTACAACTGCGATGTTCTGGATAAATTGTATACAGCCGTCCAAAAGACACGGCTGACAAGCATCATGTTTCTTCAGGACAAGCTCTATGTCAGAAGGCGCTTATCACAATGCAGAATTTGGACTAGCTAAGCTATGAAGTGATTGCCCATGCCTCTTATTCTCAGGATCTAGCTCCGTTGGAGTTTTATCTGTTTCTAAAATTGAAAATCAACATGAAAGGAACACATTTTGCAAATAATAATGCCGTCATCGACGGTGTTAACACGTGGCTTCAGGACAAAGAAAATCATTTTTTATCCATCGGTTACAGCTGTTGCAGGACCGATGTGGGAAGTGTATTGAACTGCAAGGGGGATACATTTAATAAATTGGTATTGCTATTGGTCTATCTGGTCCCCTTACATGTTAGACCGGAATCGTTCCAAACCGCCCTCGTATAACCCACATGGCCGGTAGTTGTGACTTGGGGTCGTTACGGGTGTAGACAACGCAGCGGTTTAGAACGGTGTAAGGAAAGAAACTCAGATGAGGAAGATATTTTATGCTTATAAGTGAGACACGATTTCTACAGTATGTAGTAGTATTACGTGCAGTATTTGAAATGTAATATTCTGAATTATCTAGACAGAGATCTGGAGAACAAATTGAGTCAATTTTGCTACATCTGTGGGACGATTCGGACAATGTTAAAAAATAATGTTAAACTAGAAACGAAAATTAAATTTTACAGTGTTATCGCAGCGGTATTTACTCTGCTGACTGTACAAAAAACTTGGACTATGCAACAAAAAGCTGATGTAAATAAAATCATAGCGGTAAAATTGAGGTGTTTAAGAATGGTCGAAGGATGCTCACAATTACGTATATTGTAACCCCATTACAGAATATTCTACGTGATTCTCGGCCATCACAGCAGAACCAGTTGTAATGTTGCGTGCGTACGTGATTTTCAACATGCGTTAACGAGGCTGTTCCACACTTCACTGGTCCGCGCGCACTGTGTTCAAGGCAGCAACCAATTACGCTCTAGTGCTTTCTAGTAGTGTTGACGCGTATTATGGATTATTCTGGAATCGCAGCTGGGTATAAATATAAACATTCAGCGACGCTTAGTTTGAGTTTAAGTGGCGATTTATTCAAGCGAGGTTCGAGTTATTGTCGGGCGATTTTCACAGTACGTTTCAAGTGGTGTATCGATAAAAAGTGATTATAGTGCGGAATTCTGTACAGTTGACATTATTATTTCTGTGAACAGATTAACTTGAATTGTTGTACGGGAATAATCTTGTTGAATAACTTGTTCGTTACAAACTGTTAATTTTTATAATTAAAGCTGGTTTTTCGTGATTTTATTGGTGTCTTGTATTTTGTTTCCCATAATACATCAGTAGACCGTCGTAAGAATGTACTTCGAGATGCGGCAATGCGGAGTGAGCTTAAGATGTCCCCATTGAAGGATATATAGAGAAACACGTTCACTGCAATGAAAAGGACTGCAGTATACCAAAGGTCTCATATTTATGTTTATGCTACACAGGGTAGTGATAAAGAAGGAAGACCTAGAAAACTGTGGTCTTATTTTTAATTCGACTTAAACGTTTATAAACGATAAAAATTTAATGTTGTACAAAGGCTTACACGCTGTCATTTTGATTAAAATTATTTCCGGGCTGTTTGGCAGTGGTCTAATATTGTGACAAGACCAGACGTTTCGGCACTGCCACTGACTGCGATCTTCAGTGAAAACGAGACAAACGCTAACGTGGGATGATAGACGTTAGGACCACAGTATATTCCACAGTCCTAACATATATCATCCCACGTTAGCGTTTGACTCGTTTGCATTAAAGATCGTAGTTAGTGGCAGTGCCGAAACGCCTGGTTTTGTCACAAACTTTGGACCACGGCCAAACAGCCCGGGAAATAATTTCGATCAAGATAAAAATTTAAATTCACAGTGCATGTAAGGCTTCTGACGCCGGAACAAGTGTTTGTACCTGATCCAGGATGGAAGAAAGAAGAAGAGTAAAAAGTAGAAAGAGTAGGTGAAGAAGGAGAAGAAAGAGGAGGAGAAGAAGACGAAGAAGAAGAAGAAGAAGAAGAAGAAGAAGAAGTAAGTTTTGTGTTGGCTTTGTATTTGTATTTGTATGTACAATTTGGCTTTTGTATGAAGAAATGAAGTCTCAAGGTGGGAATCGATACGAAGAGACACAAAAGTATTGTCTTCGAACACAACAGCTGTGTGTGTTGACCTGACACACAACAGCTGATCATAATAATAGCAATGATAGAGGCAATATGTCTACATGTGTGACGGGTTCAGTCTCTATATCAACACCCATATAATCTCAGTATAAAGTTTTAATAGCCTTCTCCAATTGGTGTGTACATAATCAGCTGACTGTAACTTAAAGCCATCAGATTTAAGCATTTTCTAATCAGGCGCAGTCGCTAACTTTGGTAGGCAAAGAGTAAATTTCGTTTAATTAAACGCGACCGTCAAAGTTTCTGCCATGATCTACTTTGTGCCAACTACAGAGCCCCCATTCTCTGTCTACAGTCGGTTATTCACGTTAATTATTATCCGGCGGTTTTGAACAGCTTGACTTTAAAACTGACAATAGTTCAAACGCAGTTAATTGCTATTTTCTGTTAATTAAGTGATGAAGAAAATTGCGTTATCAGATTCAAACTTTTAAGTAAACTTTAAGTTACGCTGTCGGAGTAAGATTAAATCACCGTCATCCAGTAACAGCTTCCACCGCACAAATGTTACTAAATATTTGTGGCAGAGAAAATTGTACAAGTTGTATTGTACAACCCTATGAAGTATTGTTACGACGGTGTCACTGATCGTCGTATGGTACAGTGGAAACAAAATACAAGACACCAATAAAATCGCTAATAACTAGTTTTAATTATCACAATTAATCAACACAATCAATTAATTATTTGTAATCAACAAGATAGTCTCTTACAACAATGCAAGTAAAAATTATCCACACTCAATAATAATGTCAATTATAAAGAATTACGTACTATTTATAACACAATAACACTTGACTTCGACAAACACTAGATCCGCGCTAAGGAAAATCGTTCACGAAACTGAACTCAAAACCAGCTGCTATGGCTTTATATAGATCGCTTAGAGATCCAGTATAGCTTTCCCTGCTTACTGCACACTGGCTTAATGTGTACCTCAAGTGTTCTTGAATACACTAGAACCTACTTGAGAGCGGCCTTGACTGGGCCAACACCTACCACTCTAGAAGTGGGGAAGAGTGGAGAATGTTCTGGTTTGTTCAATAGGCTTCTCGTAACAGTATATGATAAATATGGCAGAATATATATTGCCGAAGGGGGGGTAACAAAATTAAAAATATGTCATTTAATTATGTACGTTTCTGTTCTCCAATTTCCTACGTATTAATTTAAATTATTATCCGGGCTGTAAGCCCGAGGTCTTCCGAAATCTTCATTCTGATTGATGTTATTAGTGGAATCAGACATTTTTTCAGCTTCACCTCTGGAAGCCTTCTTCAGTGAAAGGTCTTTGAAAATCCTGAAAACAGATGTACGCCAGACAAAAACAGTACTGAGGCAAAGGCTGAGTGGTTTCAAAAAAAAACCATCTATACGTAAATTTTAAGAGTTAGCTGTAAATCACCATCAGCCAATCAGATGTAAGCACAACCCTGTAGGTCGAGAAGCACGGGATGCCAAACTCTATGTAAAGCGAGACTTTGGAGGCGCAATGTGTAAACTGTGATTAAATTTATAATTTAATGTTTAATAATTATATATTATTGTATACATTACAAATAATGTTTTATAATTACAAATAAATGGTGAAATAACAAAATTATTGGGTTTTACTTAGAACATACACAGATAATTTTTATTCCCCTCGGTCAACAACAAAACTTTTAACAATGTGTCCTCGAAAATCTTCGTTCAACACTTCAAATTTTACCAAGGTGTCCTCGTTTTGGATCTGAAAATATTGTAACCCTATTTAACTGCAATGGTAAGACCTATCGCATGTGTGTTAGCAGAATATATACATGTAGTCACAGTAGCATAACTATAAGACAGGGGAGCAAAGGATCCATTCCAACCACAGAGTTATAAGGAATAATTTCCATAATTACTTAACGCAGGCCTATTTCTTAGTCACTTGCATGTGTTAAAATAATGCTTATAAATAATTGTAGAAATAAAATGAGCAACGATATTTGTAAATTAATAAAATAAAATTACAATTTGGGTAGGCTATCACGGCCGGAGTCATTCTTTAAAGCGTTAAGAAATACAGGGCTATTGGTCATATCCAGAACCATACATGACTTTCATTTTATAATTAATTATAAAATTATTTTTAATTTTACTCAGAACGAAACCGAATATATCAGCATGCTTCTGGTAAAAACGCTGAGCATGATAGTCAAAATACAAATCGTACCTAGTTGTTAATATTTTAAAACTAAAAAATTAAATTTTATTTTATTTAAACAACGCGAAAGAAAGCGAATACCGCCCTGCGTGTGTTAGCTGTGAATTTCTGAAAACGAAAAATTATTTTGTATACGTATCCATGATTACATAGCATGGAACGATATCAAAAGGTTAATATTTCATTGAAATTTTTAAGTTTTCGGTTGAATAAATTTATAACATCAATACAAAAAAATTTACCACCTCCCCCTTCAACTATTCTTTTCATTTGTAGATATTTCATCAGCCTTTCTACATTGGATTATTATGACCTTTTTTCAGAATAGTTTAGTTGTCAAAATTAAGTACCATACTCTTGTTAAAACGTAAAACTTTGCAGGTAAGCTACCCCTTCCCCTTAACCGATGTTCACAAAAACCAACAGGCCTTGAGTTCTCTACAACTCGGGCACATATGCAAAACATTGTTCGATTCTGTTTGAATTTGCGGCAGTTATCTTTTGCCGTATAGAAAAAATTCGACACACACTTTTCGGAAAACGACTGTGACGATTTAAAAAATTGTTTAAATAGCACAAATTAAATTTTTGTTCTTATAACAAGTAAGAGCAGTATCCACCCCTTATCTGTACCTAGATTCCTGTATCAACGTGCAAATTGTCCAGTACGAACACGCAAAGTACGGTGTTATTAAGCGAAAAATAATAATTTCGTTAATTAAATAAAAGACGTACTAATAAAAAAAAATTATACCTAACTCATAACCAAAAGGTAGCATAAAATATTACTAGTTAATTAATGAATAATTAATACTACTAAAGGAACGAACTACTTTCTCAGCGCGTAAGCCGCGCCAGCTTACAGACTCCTTGCCGCTAAACAATGCCCCATTCGCCGGAGAAACTTCGACATGTAAGGATGTCGCTAATGTGTTGTCAAGTTACACGTAGGTGTATACCGCTCAAATACTATACAATCATGTTAGTAGTTATTTTGATTTAACCCAATGTAGCGTTGGGAAGTAATAATAAAAAAAATAGTAATGTAGTGCGTGAAGAAATATGGGTAATATGTAAAAAAAAAAGAACTTAGCCGACACATCTCTTAACAAACAGTAAGTGGTAAGATATGTTCCTTACCATATTTTAGTGCTGCTAAAATATATAAGAACTATTAAAATGTAAAATGTGAACAACCGACTCCAGAAGAAGAAAATTACAACAACCACAGTATGAACTTCTAGTACCAGAATCCTATCGTCATGACCTTCCGGAAACAATCAACCAAATGGAGCATCAAGAGGAACATTGTATCACACCCAAGAAGACGACTGAAGAAGACCATCACGGACCCCACTGCAAACTCATGTTCTATTCAGGTGATATTAAATCATAACATTCGTGATAATTTGTTTCAACAAAAAGTAACAAAAGAACTGTAAAGAACTTTTGATAACTTAAAGATTAACATATAAATATCTGTAATCTCTGTAATGATATAGTAATAACATTGCGATGTTTAGAGGTAAAGTAATTCTGAAAATTTACACCAAACTATTCTTCAAATAATTTGGTTGAAGTTGTGATAAATTAAAATATTGCAAAGTTGAGACCCGGATCCGTGGTACTTGAAATAATGGCTAGCTGAATGATTTTGAGATAAAAAGAGTAAGAAATAAAAATTTAAAGAATATTTAATGCAGAATTTACTAGTATCTTTCTTTTAAAAGTAAAGTAAAGTATGAGATATAAATATGACAATAAAGAGATGTTTTCTCTAACACCCAGCGAGTGAATAAATTTATGCAACCCTTGTCTAATTCCTGATATATAATTTGTTATAATTTGTTGGTAAGTAAAGTTTACTAACAACGGCAGCTAGTTTAATTAACAGCTAACAATTGAACTGGTTCCCGATTTTTGTAATGTCTTGACAAGGGAGACGTTATACGACTTTACTTCAGGTTTTGAAGGTACTACAATCAGAATCTGCCCTTACCTCGAACACAATTTTTTAGCGTTTAATGAAGAAATTTGTGTTAGTGGTTGAAATCACAATCAGAATGATCACTGTTGCACACCACTATATAAAAATTATTCCGATTAGCGCTTTCAAGCTTCACAGCTCATCGTCAGATCAGGAATAGACACGAAATATGTGAAACCCAACCCTTCACCCCTCTCCCCCAACCTGCTCACCCACAACAAACTAAAAATTAATGACCCTTCCCCACCCCCTAAACTCTGTCTCACCATCTGTACAGTTACATATTTTTCTAGTAAATTCCTTGTGTTTCAGTGTGTGTGTGTGTGTGTGTGTGTGTGTGTGTGTGTGTGTGTGTGTGTGCATCCTTTTAAACTACCCTCTTCCTCTCCACACACGTGGGTCAGTCACACACCCTTATTTTAAAACAACCAATTAGTACTATGAAATATAATTCTTAATCTTATCTATCTGCCCTCTCTCATTTACTTCTTAATCATGTTATAAAATATTTCTTCATTATCAAATTTAATTTTAATATTAATTAAATTGTCTAGCCCTTTTTCTCTTTCTTTCAATATTTCTATCTCCTCTCTAAGCTTCCTTTCAACTGTGTTATTTACTACTTTTACAATTTCGTATTCTTCCAAAGGATTAACAAACTTGTGGTTGTCTTCTATGAAATGTCTTGCATATAACGAATTGGTTGTTCTATTACCTTCTCCACGTTTGTGGTCAGACAACCTGCATACGAATTTTCGTCCTGTCTCCCCTAGGTACACTTTGTTGCAGTCTTTACATTTTAATTTATAAATTCCGCTTTTCTGTAATACTGGAATTTTTTCTATATTCTTATTCCTTATCTTATCAAATACCGTTTCACATTTTTTAATAGCTATATCTACTCCATATTTATTAAAACATTTTATAATTTTTCTAGTATGTGAATCTATGTATGTCAATGACCCTGCATAATTCTTTCGTTCTGGTTCTATTTTAGCTTTTTGTATGTTGACCCTTTTCATAACTTTATCCACTATGTTGGTGCTATAATTATTATTCCTTACAATTCCCTTTATCGTTTTTAACTCCTTATCTTTTGATTCGGTCTCTTTTAAACACTTCTGAGCTCTGTAACAAAAGGAATTGATTACCGCCATTTTATATCTGTATGGGTGGTAAGACTCTCTTGGTATAATTATATCAGAATACGACTCTTTCCTAAATATCCCAAACTGTAGTTTCTCATTATCTTTAATTTCTATGTTTAAATCTAAGTAATTTATTTGCTTACCTCCTATCTTTTCCTTAAATTGTAAGTTTTTATCCTTATTATTTACCTCCTTTATAAACTCATGCAGTTCTTCTATGCTTCCTTCCCAAATTACTAATACATCATCAACGTATCTAGACCATAATTTTATATTGTCTTTATACTTAGTGGAAGTTATTAATTGCTTTTCAATTTTTTAGCGGTCACCATACTTCCATTTCCTTACGGAACTTGGAAGTAAAAATAGTTCGACAAGGGATAGAAGGCAGTGCGTACCCCAAGATGAGGTGAACCATCTGGTAACTAACGTATGTATTTGCAGTTCAAAATACCAATTACACTAACGCAAAAAAAAACGTCAAAAATGTTTAAAACGCAAGGAATTTGTAAGATAATATGACAGAAGAATCCTAAATTTCTTATTTTCCCTGAAGAAACTGGGGAGCCTAACCTTGAAGCTAGTCTCACCCCCCCCCCCCGTTAACCAAGGAGCAGCTCCAAGTTACACCACTCACTGTATGCTCATAATACGCCAGAAACTTATTACGGTAGGGGCGGCGTCCCAGTGTGTGTGTTTTGTGTGTGTGTGTGTGTGTGTGTGTGTGTTCAATTTATATATATTCAATTTGTAAATGATACAGACTCAGTAAAAAATAATTAATTTAAGATAATCTGTTTCAGTCTGTTTTTCATCATTATGGATAAAGGTGACGATGGGTTCTTACTTACATTACATTAGTGTGAAACATTAAAGCTTATAAGCGTGATTACATCCCTTTGGTTACGTCCATTTTTATGACGACACATTCCTACAAGACAGTGAGCAACTCTAGTTCCGCATCTTGATATTATGTTCCGCTATGTATTACGTGTTACTGTATGTTTTCTCTTTGTACTTTTACGACGGTCACAAAGATCATCGTGTTGCGCAGTGGAAACAGTAAAACTGCCACCGATGTAAAAAGTCATTAGTTACAAACTTTAATTACACACAAACAGTTAGATGTATCTAAACAAGACTCCCAGATGTGTCTCCCGGAGCCACACTTTTATGATTGGTCACTCTGCAATTGACAATTTGTTGTTTGTGGACAATAAGGCTATTCTGTCGGACTCGAAAAACAGATTGCAGGTGACTATACATTTGTTAAGGCTTAGACACACTTAGGACGAAGATGATGGCTTTTCGTGAAACTGATACTCTACGGGCAAAAATTGTTATAGATGATACTGTCCTGGAATAAGTCAGCAATTTTGAATACCTGGGCTACAGTGTGTCTTATAATACAAGCAACGACGTTATGAATAGTTTGCATAAGTTCAACCTTATGTGCGGGACCATCAGGCGAACTGTTAAGTTAGCAAGTAAAGAAGGCGTTTGCCCTTCCCACACTTCTTTATTGGTCTGAGAATTGAACTTTAACGAAAGGTCAGGCCAGCCGTATCCAAGCGGCTGAAATAAGATTTTTCAGGCACGTGGCAGGGTATACTCTCCATGATCATAGAAGAAACACAGATATACTGCAGGAACTGAATATTATGAGTATACTCGACAGGATTGCCCAGTAAAGGCCGAATTGGTGGGAACGGCTTTGCCGTGTGTTCAATTTGTATATATTCAATTTGTGTATGATACAGACTCAGTAAAAAAATAATTAATTTATCATAAGATGGTTCAGTCTGTTTTTCATCATTATGGATAAGGTCACGACGGGTTCTTCATTACAGATAATTCGCACGCGAGACACGTCTTCATTCAACCGTTACCCTTTCTCATTTCACTGATTGAATGAATCACTGTAATTGACTCAGCCGACGATTGACCCACTGGCGAAACCGTTTCGTGACACTTGGAAATAACGATTTGTCTACGATCTCATTTCTGACTGGTACTTCAATTTAATTGACTGCCTTTTGTTATCCCTGATAACAGATTTGAAAAGCTGCGTTTCAGCTACGCCGTTTTTAAGCGGAATACTAACTAAAACAATAAAACGTATACTCTTTTGATATTGTTACGTAATGCGAAAAAAGTGTTACATCATACAGAAAATTCTACGTGTTTTCCGGATGTTACAGTGGAATCCGGCTGTGACGTGTGTGTGCGTACATATTGCTACCACTGAGATGAAGGACAATTACGTGACACTTATCACGCGTCCGAGACTGATCCAGATTTCACCAGTTCGCGCGCGCTGTGTGCAAGGCCGCAATCAATTACGTTCTGGTGTTGCTAGTAGCATTGTTGACGCGTAGTATGGAATATTCTGGTATCTCAGCGGAGTATAAATACAAGAATTCAGCTACGCTTAGTTCAGTTATTGTCGGGCGATTTACACAGTGCGGTTCGAAGTACTGTGGCGAAGTGTTATTTTTTTTATAACTGTGCGGGACTATTGTAATACAATTGTGTTTTATATTAGTTGACATTTTTATTGCGTGTGAACAATTTTTATTTGACATGATGTAAGAGACTGTCTTGTTGATTACAAACTGTTTAATTGTGATAATTAAAACTGGTGATTAGTGACTTAATTGGTGTCTTGTGTTTTGTTTTCCACTGTACCATACGACGATCAGTAGACCGTCGTAACAATATATATTGTAAGTTTGAAAAATTTATTTAATATAGGTATTTGAAACTGAATCTCATAAATAAACAAAGATTTAGTGTGTTTGTTACCCTTAGCCATAGTTCCAGACTTATGAGACTTACTTTAAAGAGGTACAGTATAGGCTATTGTGTATCAATATGAGGAATCACATGAAAGCGAAGTCTAATCAAATCTAAACATAGTCTACAGTTCTAGAAATTTAAAAATTTTAAGAAACCAGATCCTAAAAAAGAGACAAAGGATTTCAAAAAAATTGTAACCACAGGTTTAAGAGAAATTAAATCTTAATTCGAAAGTCGCGTTTATTATAAGCGTCATGCTAAATACCATTTAACTTCTAATTCGGAAGTAGGGCTTATTATAAAAATTTCCTAAGGTTAGGGTATGTTAGGTAAACGTAAAATTTACCAAAAATAAAAGTTGTAATTTTAAGAAAATTGTAAAATTTTATGTGTGGGATTAAGTTATGAAGAATTTAAAATACTAAGTAGGTACCTTGAATAATTTGTCAAATTTAATATCTTTCAACGACCTTGCAAATTTTGGATCGCCATCAAAATCTGTGTTTAAAAAAAAATTTTATATATTATTACTGTTATATGTTATGTATTGTCACAGGACAAATGGGGCCAATCGTACAACTCTTCGGTTTTTAGTGACCCTTAGAAGAGCCGTGTGCCGAAAACACTGTGATGTTTGTTCCGCCCGAGCCGTGCGGCAGCTGCGCCTGCTGTTCGTGGCGTACTGCTGTCCTCCTCTTCTTTTGGTAGAGGTTTGTAGAGTCCGCTGACGGCCCAGCGATATCCATCGCTGGTTCGTCACAGGGCGAAGAATGCGAAGAACCGTTCTACTCTTCTGCCTGTTCGTTCCGGGTGGCTCCGCCTCGATGTCGTCCGATAGAGGAGAGGCGATGAAGTGCGTCCGATGGCGGGGCGATGGAGTGCCTCAAAAAATTCTAGCGACGCTCTTTTTATGCTTTGACCGGGATTCCTGATTGGCTCGCTGCGAACATGTCAGGTGTCACGAAGGCTGTTGATCCCTGATTGGCTCGCTGCGTATTCGTCAGGTGTCATGCGTCGCAAGATGTTCGCGGCGACCTCTCGGGTGGTATCGAGGAGCAAATGTTTGCCTGGCTGCCGTCACAGCTCCCCGGGTCTTGAATGCTCTCCGAATCTTGTCGGTTAGGCGCCATTTTGGTTCGTGGGCCGGCTGGTAGCTCGCTGGCGTGGTCGTATCGGGCATCCGCGCCACGATCTGTGCCCTACGTTGGGCGCCACTTGTCACCGGTCAAATGGCGCGAAAAAACGAAGAGTTGTACTAAGAGTTGTACGAACGAAGAGTGGGCGCCATTTATCCTGTGACAGAATATTTCTGAAAATTATAAGGTATAGCATTAGGGCTATCTATAGAAACACACATAGTCTTGAAGACTAAGACTAAATTATTTGTCACATAGTCATTATGGGTATAAATTTAACTAAAAAAGCAAATGCAGTAGTTTGGAATTTTAATGTTTATTGTATATGATTGCAATCTTTACAATTTGTATTCTACTGAAAACATTGTAGAGTAACTGAAATTTTCGTAATTTTTTTAAAGTATTAAAACTAATCTAATATTGAAAGTTATTTAACATAAATTCAAATAAGCGAGCGAGATCTGTAGCTCATGGAGTTCATCAGTTGTTAACCAAAAATGATTTTCCTACACTCAGAGTTAGTTTAAGTTTATAACCCGAAAAAATCAACGGAAAGTGCCCAAATATATATCTCAAACCGCTTTAAACAATAATTTATTCATTACCATATTCATTCATAAGTGAATCATTTATTTATTTATTTATTCATTAATTAACTTAGGGCTACTTAATTTGCTTGACTGAAAGGGCCTGGACTATATATTTTGCATTTCCAATTCCATGCAGCTATATTAATAATATTATCATTACTTTTAAAAATTGTTTAAAAATATAATTAAGAAAGTTGTGTTAGTGGTTATAATCACAAACAGAATTATTGCTGTTGCACATCACTATAGAAAAATTATTCCGATGAGCTGAAAAGCTTGAAAGCGCTAATCGGAATAATTTTTCTATAGTGGTGTGCAACAGTAATATTTCTGTTTGTGTTGAAAAATATTTGTTTACCTTAGCTGTAGGCTAATCTAAATTATATTAGTCATTAAGCTAAGATTTATTTTTTTGTATCGATACTTCCTCTTTATCAACGCCACCCATTCTCCAATCGGCAAATTGAACACCTAAGTTTATCATCCGTATCACTAATCTGCGCACTAATCGGATACTCTTCCTTTAAGCGCTAACTGAGTGCATACTTAGGTTTTTGTATTATTAAGAAATTACTAAAATTGAATTAATTAGCTGAAATTAAAATTGACGCACTCTTCACTACACAGCTGAAATAACACGAGTATCATAAGACAAGATTTAGTGTGCTGGCATAACCAAAACAGCATTACTTTGTTAGATATACGTATATACTATCGATATCAAAATCATGTATCGATCATACGTAATTATGATTTTGTCGTGTGTACGTAGGTTTATTCCAGACTTTCCATCGATGAGTTAAAAGAAATAATTCTAGAAACTCGATTAATTATGAAACGATGTGACAAAAACGAGGACAGAATCGCGTTTTGGCCAAACTGCGCCCGGACATGGCGTAAAATCGAGGACAATCTGAGGCAAACGAGGACGTACGTATGGTTTCCTAGTTAAAATATACTCGACTTTCATTGTTTTAGTAGATACACAAAACATGACTACAACGAATCATTGCGCGCATCCCATTAATCTATTTGGTATGCAGCTTTTAACAATAATTAATATACGGTATTAAATCCAAGTAAAGCATAGTAAGAACACAAGGCAATAATAACTGTAATTAATCTGTCACCCAGTTGCATTTATATTACTACAGTGGTAGGAAGCATTTCACATGAGTTCAATGTAACACATGTTGTACTTATATTACTTAAACTTCAGCGAGTAGACACTTGTGATGAAACAATTATTGCAGCACGATACGGCAGCGAAATTGTTAAATAGAAAATGTTGCACATTTTAGGTTAGTTGTCTCCAAGTCGCTTATATTAATATAATAGATATTTACCAGATATCCGTCGTGCGACTTCGTTTTTCTTGTCTTATGACGCGTTTCGGCAACGAATTGCCATCTTCAGAAATCTTAATCACTCATTAGAGATCGTTAAAAAATTTTTAATAAATAGAAAGTTACAGTACACACGGGCTATAATAAACAAAACAGGTTTATCAGTGGCTATATAAACAGTGAATCAGTCGATCGATAATGTCCACGCGAGAAACATAAAATTTCATGTTCGCGTATGTGATTTTCCACTGTCGTAAAAGTGCACTTTTACTATAATGATTTTGATGTTTTTAAATTTTTTAACGATCTCTAATGAGTGATTAAGATTTCTGAAGATTGCAATTCGTTGCCGAAACGCGTCATAAGACAAGAAAAACGAAGTCGCACGACGGATATCTGGTAAATATCTATTATAGAAAATGTTGATTACTTGAGTTTCTACTTGTTTATTTTGGTGTGGTACGGTCATGTCCGGAGAGCCCAAAATATGTGGATTAACAAAGTGACGGAATGGAGTCCATTAGGAAGGAGAAAAAGGGGAAGACCGAGAAGATCTTGGAGGGACGAAGTGGATGAATCTATGCAACGTATAGGACTTGATGAAGGACAATATGAACATCGGGAGAATTGGAAAGGCAGGTTGAAGGAAGGGAGACGGCACTAGCTGTAGCAACCCTATTATATATATATATATATGTATATTACATTTAATATTTATAAATAAATTTACCTCAAGATATACTTAAAGTACTTAAGTATACTTAAAGATATACCTAAAGTATATCTTGAGGTAAATTTATTTATAAATATTAAATGTATTACATACATCAAGAAACGGACTGTAGCAGAAAGTGATTGAATATATAGGTCTATATATTTGTATATATATTGGAATTTAAAATTAAACGTTTGTATTAACGAAGCATGTATAACACAAAAACATGATTCTACAGGGAAAAGAAAATATTGCTACGACAATTACGGAACCTTCTCAAAAAGACGAGAGTGTCATTCAACACGTTTCTCGACTGGCCCAAGGTGTGGGGTTTGTGTCAAGGACGTCCACTCATGTAACACTCCAGACGTTTGAGAGTAGGCCTACTTGTAACATGCAATTTAAGCTGGTACGCCGCTAAAAAAAAGAAACATCTGCGAGACCTATCTAAGCAACTATGGTCGGTCGGCTTAGTAAGTTAGTTACAGTGGCCGTTTCTTTAGTGGGGATAAAGTGGTAGTTGCTGGTTAGCGGAAAGTGATTACTGTGTTACAATTAGTGCGAAACTTTATTAGTTTACATTGTTATTGCGTGAGAACAAATTTAACTTTAAGTGTTGTACGATAATACCTTGTTGATTTCGCGTTGTTATTTGTGACACATAAAGCTGTTGATTAGTGATTTGTGCGTCATAAAGCTAGTAATTAGTGATCTGTGACTCATAAAGCTGGTAATTAGTGATTCTATTGGTGTCTGTAATCTGTTTCCGCTGTACAATACGACGACCCGTGAGACCGTCGTAAGAATATTTTTGCAGATATTATATCGTTTTCGTCTTTTGTTGTGACTGTTTCTTGACAAAAATCTAAGTCGTAACACAGATTAAAGAAAGTTTCAACAGTATCTAAACAAATAAAGTGTTCAAGTTTAGAAATTTCAAAATCATGGGACACCAGATTGAAAAAAGTACTAACAGTTTCACAAAATTATAAAAATCCCCGCCATTTATCAAATAGAACAGAATTTTAAATAAAAATCAAACTTTACTATTAAGTTTAGGAAATTTAATAATTGTAGATACCAGAGCTTATAAAAGATTAAAAAGTCTTTTCATTATTAAAATAATTTAGGTTATAAAAGTAGGAAATTTGTTCCTTTAATGTGGTAGTTTTAACGCCGAGAGATTCGTTAAGTGTGCCGCGAAACTTCTAGAGCTTTGTGATCTTGTTCGTAGCAGTAATTAAAATAAATTTACTCAATATTTATTTAAAAAAACAAGGACAAATGTTCAAAAGCTTTGGATATTTGATTTACAAGGAATGTATTTGCTAATACAAAAACCATTTGACTTATGAATGAGAAACTTGAGCTTGACATTTCTTACCCAAAATAATAATTCGTCGTGGAACTGAACATAAACACACACGTATTTCCTGTTCAACTAAAGAAGTCTTCCGCATTTCTTCCTTTTTATGTTTCTTAGTGCTGAAAATCCCTTCTTGCACCAACGCACCAGCACCAGCGAAGGTAGAAAATTGTAATTGCTTCCACTGCTATTATTATGTACACTTCTTTGCTCACATCCAGAACTAGAGAAGTGGTTGTTCAACATATTTCAGTTGAAGTATTCGGTCTGACTTAAGTTCCGCGAGTTGTTGTTCTTTCTCCAGAGGGACGGTCATTGGTGAATCCTGGGGACAAAGCGTAAGGATTGTGCACCCAGTCATACCTGGCGACAATGTTTTGTGGTGGGAGGGGAACGTTGCCATCTCGTACGTTAGTGCGCCGCCGCGGGAACTAACTATACATGACAGTGTGGCGTGAAGAAACAACGGTTGAGAACCACTGCTTCAAGGATTTGACAAAATTAATATTTATTACGTTGATTTATGCAAGTGAGGGAGGCATGGGTCATGACATAAAAGGAAAGCGGCAAGATTCAGGATGCTGAAATGCAGTTTCTTCAAAATACTTTAAATTATACATTGCAAGATAAAATAAGGAATGAAAATGTCAGAGCAGAACTCGAAGTAAAGGACATAAATGAAATTGTTTCAATTTACATAAGACAATGGTGGGATCATCTGCAAAGGATGACAGAGGATCGATTGCCGAAAACGGCACTGAACTATAAAGCCATTGGTAAAAGACGTGAGTCTTCCGAGGATGAGATGGGTGCCGGTACAGGTTTATATAACAAAATCCTTGCAGAGGACAAGAAGAAGAAGAAGAAGAAGAAGAAGAAGAAGAAGAAGAAGAAGAAGAAGAAGAAGAAGAAGAAGAAGAAGAAGAAGAAGAAGAAGAAGAAGAGGATTTATTATGTTTTTGAAGTCTTCTTCCGTCTTCCAAAAAAATGTCATGCATGTTTCGCTCAAATTACAATGAGCGTCTGCTGGTCTATGTGAGTTGTAATATGAGTGAATCGATAATAGTATTCGATCCGATATTGTCATTCAGTGAACAGTTTTAGTTTGACTAGCGTACACACGTAGATCAGTGTTGCGTGACGTACAGACCTGACTAAGTGAGCGTCAATTAAGACGTGGCATATCTATTTGCGTTGTTGTCGTCAAAAAGACGAGTTTTCTTTTAATTAAATGTCGTCGTCGTCTACCTCGATTACAGAGAATGCACGTTTTCCTTGTGCCAACTTTTTCCTTATCATAATTACGTTTAGTTGTTTGGTGAAGGGGAAAATTTTAGTGCTCTATCTGAGAATAGTTCAACAGAAGGAACATCTTCTTCTTCTCCACTTCACGGTATAGGCTTACAGCCTGTTGCCCCATATTTTCCTTGGTCTACCTATATCTCGTCTTCCTTGAGGTTTGTATCTTATTACTTGTTTAGGTATTTATTATCATTCTCTCTATATGCTGCCTCCATTTTATCTGCCCTACACTTATTCGGCTGACTATACAATATACATTTAACTCAGTTCTTATATCTTCATTTTGCTATTTGATCTCTAAGGGTGCAACATTTGGTTTTTCTCAAGAACGTCATTTTACTTGTTTGTATTATTCGCTCATCATTTCTTTTCATCGTCCAAGTTTCACTTCAATAAGTCAAAACAGGCGTTGCCAATACGTTATAGAATTGTATTTTGGTGTCCTTCTTTGTCTTATTTCCAAGTGTTCTGTGTACAGTACCGCATACTATTTCAAATCTATTTATTTTTATATTGATGTCGTTGTCATGCTCATAAGTTACATCTCTCCGTAGAAAATTGAAATGAGATACCTGTTCTATAGGTTGATTGTTTATAATTATCTTGGAACGTATCGGATTCTTTCCTCTAAAGCCCATAACTTTTGTTTCTCTGTGTTGATAATCTAGAATTATATTATTTGTATATTTGGCTCAAGCAAAAACTGCTAACTGAAAATGTTTTTCTGTTTATAGCATAAAAATTGAAGGAACATGATTCTCTCAATTAATTAAACACTGTAACTAAGTAATAATTAATTACAGTCAACCAGTGGCGGCCCGTTCTTAGGTTGCACGGTTGTATAACCCCCATTAAATCACGAATTGTATTTTAAGTTATAGAATTATGAATAACAATACTAATAATAGTGTTTTCAAGCTAAATCATCGTAATTAATTATTTTCCGATTGAAAAGCGCAGAGGAATATTAAAAACCGTCACGCTCTTGCCAAGGTGTATGCACCAACAGTGACGCTGTTTCTATATGGGGAAATACAATGGTGTAGTGCTCTGGATGGCTTCACTTGGGTGTTCCTATTACATCGATAAACGATGCAGTTCCCTTGATGTGATTAGGGACTGCAAACCCCGCTTGTATGTTACGGCGCCACCAGTCTATTTGTTGGTAAATAACACGTGGTACGCCAGCTTTGAATTTGTTAGATTACGTTGTTATGTTAGTTGAGTTCGTTAGTGTCGGTCGAATTTTTTGTGAAGTTTGTTGTTAGTGTCAGCTAAGTGTCAGTCCAATTCATCGTTAAATGTAAATAATAATAGATATAAAAGATATTTATAGTGTCATAGTGTAAGATATTTATTATATTTAACTGGTAAAAAGCAATTAATTCTGTCGAAAACTTAACGAAAACGCCGTTCAGTTTTCGTCCTATTGATAAAAAGATTGAAATTGATAGAGTAGGTAGGCCTACACCAGACCCTTCAAATTTTAAACAAAGTGTAAAATCTGGTAACAGAATATTTTATCGTAAATTTAAAAAAGATATATACAATAAATATTCGTGGTTATGTGAGTGTGGCACTAAAATTGCAGTGTCTACTTTCCTTGTGTATTGTTTGAAGGGGAGGAGATTTGGGCATTTCCTATTCAGAGAATGAAACAATTTAATTTCATCCAACCCAACTGCAACCCCCAAATTCTTCAACCATCGCCAGCCACTGCAATCAACGAAGTTAACTTTTTGTGTACAAGTACTGAAGAGTCTAAGAAATTTGTAGTTGGTCTAGACTTGTAAAAGGAAGAAACTTAGCGATAACCTCTCCGACGTAGAGAGCAGGATCCAACGCTTGTTTAACTAGTGGTTAACGAATGCGACTACCGCGTATCTATAGGGATAAGGAGTTGAACTTCTACAAAGTGCCAACACTCTTTACGGCGGGTAGATCAATGGGTAGGAGCTAGGGCGCCCTCTTGTCCTTGGCATGGGAAACCACTCCCAAAGCCGGGTAAGCCTGTCAACGTCCACAACATTGGATGCGGACGGCAAGTGGAAACTGCCATATCAAAGGCCTTTGGGGTATATCTAGTATCATTGGAATATGCGCTGAATAGAAGATCCTGACAAGTATCTTGGTAGTCGTCGTCGCTTCACGGTGTAGGCTTATAACCTGTTGCGTCTTCACTGCAGCCATATCTTCTAGGACCTACCCACAGATCTTCTGCCAACTGGTTTGTAGTCTACAGCGCGCTCTACCAGCCTCTGGTGGTCCATTCTGTAGACGTGCTCCACCCACTGCTGCTTTCGTTCTATCTTATCATTAATAGAGAACCCAGTTCCCAGTTCGGCCCTTATATTCTCATTACGCATTCGATTTGATCCCTTAGACGATCACCACTTACGTTCCTTAGACAATGTATTATAGTGGTTTGTATATGCTGCTTTTCTATCCCAGTTATCGTCTGTGTTTCACCAGCATATGTAGGAACAGGTATCGCCATTAATTTATAAAACCTCATTTTAATATCAGTTGTTTCGTCTAAGTATCATGATTGAGGCGTGTATTGCTTAAAAATATTTGCAGCTAAAGGTCGTAGAAGGAGAGATGGAAGGACAGAGGGAACGGGGAAGAAGTAAGGTTAGAATGCTTGATAAAATCAGAAACGGAAGCAGATATAGATAGATGAAGACAAATTCACGGGACCGAGAAAACTGAAGAATATCCATTTAAAACCTGTCGTAAAACAGTTTTACTAGAAAAGAAGTTAATATAAGGAATGATATAAGAAATGATATAAGGATGATATAAGGAATGGTGATATAAGGAACATCCTTGGAATATACAACCTACACAAAACGATAAAGCAATAGAGACAGGATTAAATAGACCAGGTTGAAAGGATGCATGAGAACAGGATACCAAAACTGAAAGGACGGCGGTTTATAAAAAGGAAAAGAATACGAATACGTAGTAGAAGACCAAAGAAAATATGGTCGGACCACGGAGTGCGCAACGGATCGTAAGCTCCACAGCCTGAAGAAGAAAAAGAAGTTAATATAAGTTAAATTACAGTTAACTAAGTATCAAATTCGCCTTGAATTTCAACGTATCTCATTGCAATAGCAATTGCTTTGAAAATTGTTAAATCAAAACGACGCAAATTTTAATGTTTTTTACACGGTTTGTGTCTGTTTTAGTAATGTTACGTTGTTTAAAGCAAGGCTGACGAATTAGAATAATTAGAGCATTACTCAGACGGCTGAAAGAAAAGGACATAAATAAGACAGGCAGGAACAGAGAGAATAAGAAATGGTCGTGTTTAAACGGAATTTATTTTACCTCTTATCGTCAGGATAAATATCAATATAAAATTTTGTTGTTACTTCACAAACATAATTCATTTGATACAGTTAATAAGTTCAGGTATCTGGGTAACATGACAGATAATGAAGTGCTTATAAACATGACAATGCATGACAGGATACAAATAAGAAATAGCATGCCTTTACATATTATGCCAATAGCAGACTATTGAGAAGCAAATTTGTTAGTTGCGACACAAAACTAAAATATCGATACGGAGAACCATACATAACTTCCATGTTCTAAGATTTATATTTAAAATCATTTTCGAAATGAAATATTTCCATTATATTTTTAAGCGGTCATTTAAAATCTTGGCATAAATTTTGTATGTCGTGTCTAGTAAACTTATGCCGCTATAATTTTTGCAATGATTCTTGTTAACTTTAGAAAAAGCACAATAGATGCTGTGTTTACATTGCAACAACTAATCGAGAAACGCCGAGGACACAACCTAAGTACGTAAACAGCTTTCGTTGATTTTGATAAAGCTTTAGGCCGTGTCAGCAGAGAAAAATTGTGGGAGATCATGTTCTTAAGAGGATATCCACCACATCACATCAGAAAAATTCAAAGTCTATATCACAAGACAAAAATGTTTAGAGCCCTAGACGGAAAGATAAGTAATTCAGTAATGAATAATGTAGGAGTAAGACAAGGATGCAGTTTATCACCCACGTTATTTAATATTTATATAGATGATATAATCCGAAACTGGAAAGAATTACATAAAGAGGGAATATGTTTAGACAAAGACACAATATTAAATGTCATTTTATATGCTGACGATCTCACACTAATTGGGAAAAAAGAGGAAGAATTGCAAAAGGGATTATACAAACTACAGAAAATTAGCAAAGGATACAATTTAAAAATTTCAGTTCCTAAAACAAAAATAATGGCATTTGCAGGAAAAGAGCCAATAAGAGCCAAAATTATTTTAAACGATAAAACACTGGATCAAATAAAACATTTTAAATACCTAGGATGTGATATTTCCTTCGATTACAGTAAAGATATTGATCAAAAAATTAGTACTTTTAACCATATTTGCGGAACTATCAGTCGATGCCTGAAAAATAAAGCCAGGAAAGAGACAATGTTGAAATTTTATACAACAATGGCTGTCCCCGCACTTATATATGGCAGCGAAACATGGGTAACGATAAAAGACACAAGAAAATCGAATTCAGGCACAGCAAATGAGGTTCTTAAGACGAGTTAAGGGCTGTAGTTGAATAGACAAAATAAGAAGTGAAACGATTAGACAAGAACTTCAGGTATTTAACTTAAATAAAAAAATTAAATAGAAACAAGTGGCAAGAACATTTAGAAAGAATGCTACAATACAGGATTCCAGTAAAAGCTAGAAAATACAAAGCCAGAGGAAGAAGAAATTTAAGTAGACCAAAGGAAAGGTGGGAACGGTAACAGGCAGAATGCCTAAAATATGAAGTGAAGAAGAAGAAGAAGAAGAAATATTTCCATAGAATCTACTTCTTTCTTCAGCCTTAACCACAGTACTGTGGTCACTAAAGTATACCACCTTACTTTAGCGCACTCGATTTTCACTGATGATGGCAGTCGATGGCATTGCTGATACGTCTGGTTTGCAGAAAACATTTGACAACGGACAAACAGCCCGGGAAGGAATTTTAACAACAAACTGCTTCTTTGTTCCGATAACGTAGTACACATATAAAAAAATATCCCCTCGCCCT
Source organism: Magicicada septendecula (assembly GCA_034769895.1). Lineage (NCBI taxonomy): Eukaryota > Metazoa > Arthropoda > Insecta > Hemiptera > Cicadidae > Magicicada > Magicicada septendecula. The sequence goes on from CM068369.1 coordinate 562,027,119, forward strand.
TCAACTATCTTTTCATTTATAGAAAAAACCTCCCCTTCAACTACCCTTTCAATTTATAGATATTTCATCTATCTTTCTACAGTGGATTATTATGACTTTCTTTTCAGGATAATTTATTTATCAAAATTAAGTACTTTACTTTTGTTACAACATAAAACGTTGCAGGTAAACTACCCCTTCCTCTTCACCGATCTTAACGAAAATCAATTTACAAAGCTTTGTCTATTAGTTTTTCAGCGGAGATATTGATCAGTGTTATTGACAACCAACTTGGATAACTGTAATTTATTACACTTATTCAGTGTTTTAGTTAAATGAGAAAACGTGTTTCTTCAGTTGAACAATGTTATTGTTATGACGGCCTCACAGATCATCGTTCACAGTGGAAATAAAATACAGATGCTAATGAAGTCGCTAATTACCAGCTTTAATTAGTCACAAAAACAATTTGAAATCGACAAGGTATTCACATACAACATTTAAAGCTAAATTTTTACACACGCAATGACTATTGTCAACTACTAGAGTTCCGCACTAATTAAAACACAATAATCACTGTACACCGATCCGCAACAATCATTTGAACCGCACTCTACAATGACGCCAGGTGTAATGAACTTCTAAACCGGATGCTGTTGCTTATATAGGTCCTGCAGATATTCCAGAATAATTTTCCTTACTCCTGGCCACGTGTCAACATAATTTGAGTAGTTACAAGACCTCGAATAGTCTAGAGGCCAATTGATTGCACGGCCTTGACAGACATGTTGCACCTACTCGACTAGCCGTGATCATTACGTAACTTTCGTAGCATTATGTACAAAATCATATAGGAGTCAGTGGTTCTCTATCCTTAAAGAAACTAATTATATTGTTCCTGAGCGGTCATAGTAAGAAGAAGGTACTGGGTTAAAAGAGTTTTTATCATTAATTAAAGAAAATAATCTTATGACTCTATATGACTTTTCCATATAACTTATCCTAGAACGCGAAAAGATAAAACATAAAAATTGTTCAGCTGCTGAAGGTACAAAACAAAAGTATGAACCACGTTAAGATTATATCAGAACGTGAATTCCAGAAATGTTTGAAAACTGGAAAAAATCTTACCATAATTGTATATCATCAGATAGAGAGTACTTTGTTGGAAAATATACAAATATAGATTACTGAAGACATAAATTTGTATATAAACTATATTGAAAACTATTTGTATGATATAACTATTGTAACTTTGTTAACAGGCCTACATAGAAACAGGTACTAAAATGATTGGCTTATTTACGTGTACCAAATCTTTACTTTTAACCGTTATGGCAATGTTTTAAGTGCTTCAAGCACGCAGTTTTGTAATTGATCTTAATTTTGTAAGCCGTAAATAACTCAATTTACAGAGAAATTCAGGAAACGCGTTACACGGTTTGTGAAATTAAAAGGAACATTTAAAGAGGACCGTGCGACCGTATAATTTCTACAAAGTAACACAGATCTAAATCGCACCAATCTACGCCAAACGTTAAAACGTATATAAAGTGGCAGCATACGGACTCGAAGCTGTAATTAGACTGCGGTATGTGGTTTCTAAATTACTGTCATTTCCACCGCAGAAACACCTTTTTTTTCTGACCGCACAACAAAAGCAGACTGCTGTAAATAATAGCTGTAAATAATAATAACACCACATAACGTGTAATGACGACTACATAACGACTACCAGATATGTTATGAAAACTTCTTCTTCTTCTTCTTCTTCTTCTTCTTCTTCTTCTTCTTCTTCTTCTTCTTCTTCTTCTTCTTCTTCTTCTTCATCTTCTTCTTCTTCTTCTTCTTCTTCTTCTTCTTCTTCTTCTTCTTCTTCTTCTCTCTTTTTATTCGTTTTCTCTGCACATTTCAGCGTACAGTAATACCTTGTTATTACGGATTAGTAGGGGCTCTGAGGTGAGGCCTTATAATATGAATATGCCTCTTTTAAACTACTTAGATAAAAACGTAATAATAGCTACGGAGATGGATTACTGGCGAAGGTGCTGTAGACTAACAAGACTAGATAGAGTGAAAAATGTATACATAAGACAAGCGATGGGAATCGACCTTGACATTATAGAAACAATAGAAGCAAGAAGACTGAATTGGTTCGGACACCTAAAAAGAATGTCGCATAGAGAGGTGGCCAAGGAAGGTATGGGAATGGACTCCACCCTCTAGAAGAAAAAAAGGAAGACCTAAACATTCATGGAAAATGGACGTCGAAGGTGCAATGAATGCAAGAGGACTTACAGAACAGGACTGTTTAGACCGGCGCCAGTGGAAGCTAGGATGCGAGAGGCGGCGCCAACCGTAATTAAATCGCCTAAAAAAAGCAAGGACGTTAATAAACCTTAACTTGTCACTGCTCACAGTATGTGGTGAGCAGGTAATTCCTAGTGCTGTGAACGTAATTGGTATTGCAAACTTTAATATTGGGAATAAAGGTATTAAAAAAGTTATAGTATCCATTTACGCCTGATCACCTTGTGGTAACTCACGCTGTCACCTTGAACGAAACAGATTCGTCGTGTTGTCATTCTGCTATCGGTGTAGGTATCTGTTTAAGTTACAAAAGCTAAAAATATATTTATGATTGATAAGATTTACTTTAATGCGAGACATAAACGATTTCAGCAACAAAGATTTGCGTCCGCCACTGTATTCTGCAGAATTACAATATGTTTCTGTCAACGAGTCAAGAGTTGCAGGATTCCATTACTTCATCCAATCAACGAAATAAAAGTAGTACGCGCATTAAGAACGGACGTGTCTTGCTTGTGAAGTCTCTGTAACTAAGAACCCGTCGTGGGTTTGTGATTGAAGCTGGAACTCGCTGAAACAACTTTAATTAAAACAAAGAGTTAATATCAAGAAAAGTTATAACACTTTTCTTGTAAAAAAATTCCAAGAAAGCTTTCCTTTTGAATTCTCATAATGTTGTGCTATATGACGTATACCTCAAGCAAATACGTAAACAAGGTTTTGTTTTTTGTCTCGTAGTCATACGTTTTTTTTTCAACATTTTTAACTCGTCAAGAAAAACTGTTTTGATGTAGAATACGTCTTACCTTTCAGGCCATCAATAGGCACCCCCAACCAGAAAAGCGAGCGTTACGTTTTCACGTCACGTTTGAAATTGAAATATTATCTAAACGACAAACGATTCACGCTTATATGAGGTACCAATCGACAGATAAAGGAACAAAGATAATAGATAGCACAATATAAGCTGGCTATTGCATCATCCAGCGCGGGGTGAGCGGGGGGAGGAATAGAAATGTTTTGCGCCGCTCGGCGCGCACTAAAATTAGTATTTCTCCGGTTTCCGGTGCGATAGAACGTTGAGTGAAGTGTCGTTAAAATTGTCTCATCGAGTACTATCTACATAGTGTACCGTAATAGCGGTGATATTATTAAGAGGTTTAAATAATCGTAATTCAAGTTGTAAAAATCGTGTGTTCGGACAAAATGTCGCGGTATGTCGATGCTAAACTTGCTCAAAAGTATCGTAAACGCATACAGGAGAGTAGAGAAAGTCATGGGAAATTCAAAAAACCCAAAATGACCAGTGCCGAACGTCAGTGGATTTACTGACAACGCTTAAAAGACAAGGAAATAAATACTGATGTCGAGTTGGATGAGGAAGAGCGCCCGACTTCGCAAGTGTATCAGCCGATCGAATTCAGCAAAACGTGGTAGTTAGCTACAAAGCACATCCACAAAACATTCTTTAATAATGAATTTGGACACGCGTGTGACAGACTGTGGTTCCAGATGGACGTAAAGATAGTGGCTGTTAAAGTGATGCCGTTGCAACACCATGGAGACCAGAATTAATTACCATAGTAACAAGTAAATAAACAAATGATATTTAGCGGCATCGGAACTAAACCTTTATCCGTTCCTGCAGTTTTTAATGTTTCTATTCATAACACATTAGCAACCCTAAAGCACACAGACGTATTCTACGCTCTGAAGATTTGCGGCCGTGGCTCCGACACAGCCCCCGCCGACTTTTTTTTTCCTTGATAGTCGTTCAAACGTGAATCACGGGTGCGCAACTACTAATGCAATATTGATATTTTAACCAGTGACGACCTCGTTATTAGAATTTTTTTAATATCTGATGATAAATCATACGCTTTTAAACGCGTCATAATAATTAGACAACATGGCGTCACAATGCAGATTGAAATAGTTAATTTATCTGTTAATACAAGTGACGTAATACTGTTACGACAGGCTCACTGATCGTCGTATGCTACAGTGGAAAACAAAATACAAGACACCAATTAAGTCACTAATCACCAGCTTTAATTATCACAATTAAACAGTTTGTAATCAACAAGATGGTCTCTTACAACAAATCGAATAAAAAATTTTTTCCACGCAATAAAAAATGTCAACTAATATAAAACACAATTGTACTACAATTGTCCCGCATAATTATAAAACAACATAATATTTCACCACAATACTACGAACCTCACTAACATAGCCTGTGTCACCACTAAAACTGGGCTGAGCGTCGCTAAGGACTCGTATTTATACCGGGCCGAAAATCCATATAAATCCATACTACGCATCAGCGCTGCACAAGAACGTAATTGATTGCGGCCTTGACACAGTGCACGCGGCTGGCGAAGTCTAGAAAAGTCTTACTTACGAATGTTGAGACCCGGATACACATGTCGCTCACGTGCGCACACAACATTACAGCCGGATTCCTCCACTCCAACATTCGTGAAACACGTAGAATGTTTTGTAATGGTGTAACGCTGTTTCCGCATTACGCAATAATACCATTGTTTAATGCATGTTAAAAAAGTTGGAGATCATTTTCGTTTAAGTTTATTTTGCAGTTACGCCAACTGTTGTTCAAATCATTATTGCATAACAACAGTTCAGAGTGTGTGGTGACGATTGTTCAGAGCAAAAAAAAAAATTTCAAAATAGGCAGTCATTGAGGACTGCCGACAGAAGTTAAAACTTAAAACTATGAAATAACAGTGGTTTTTTTTCGATATTCAAATTAATTGTAGTACCAAAAATTAAAATTTTTTGTAAACTAAAATCTTTAACATCAGTCTGGTTTTCACATATAAGCTAATAAAAAATAATTTTGAATTAGTAACCATATTTTCAAAATTCAACACATAAATCTAAAATTATTATAAAATTTTATAGAATTTTTAATTTTAAAATCCGCGGCAAAAATACTATCGAACAACTAGAAATTTGTTTTACCACGCTAGTAAGATAACTCCTAAGCCACTATGAAATACTCATTGCATGATGTATGGCAGAGGTCAAATATCAAAAATAAAAAATAAATAATATCAAATTTTTAAACGGAAATATTGATACGAATATTGAAAATACATGCTTTGTTTATGTTATTCATTTTTCTATATAAAAATATTAACATATTTAGTACTCACTTTTGTACTGCACAGTGATCCTACATTTGAACATTTAAAATAATGATCAAACTAAAACACAATTTAAACAATGCACAGTATACACACATTAAACTTTCCACGTAGTCAATTTAACTTTACTTATATACATAACACAGCACTAATGTTAAAATCTTACAATAATAAAAAACTATTAAAAATACATACTTCGACATTAGACATGACGAAAAACCCTAAGTTAACAGCCAGACGGACAAATAACAATTATGTAAATATCATATAATATAGTATAAGTAATTAATAAGAATAAAAATAATGTAAAATAGATCATAAGTATTGCGTTAATTGTTAATACGGAAAGCCGAAATCGCGCTAGAGATCGAACACGCGATAGGAAAGTCGGCAGCGTAAGAAACTCCAAAATAAAGTACGTAAACGATAAAAGTGTGTTAAATAGTATAAATAGTATTACAATTGTATAATATAATTGTAGTATAATAGTATTACACACAAGTATAATCTACACTTTCACTGCTGGCCACGCGCAACACGTCATACTTATAGCTACAGATAACATGTTAGCACTAGCATGTCGGTGACGCGAACTCATAAGATTTTACCCATCCAAAAATCGCCCAACGTGCCTATAGAAGTTTTCACTTCAAAAAACGTTAGCTGAAGTACCACAAAGGAATCTCCTCAGACCAACTAAAGTCCGGATACAGTAGTTTCAACATTCTCCAGTACTACAAGATTGAAGAACTTACTATATTTTGTATAAAAAAGATAAAAACAGTTCTAATATGATAAAGGTGTAGTAGAAGGTTTTATTTAGTGTCTGGTATGAATTTAGAACCGGTTTACTAATGATAAAAAAAAACTTAAACTTCAGTCTTGGAAAAATTGAACATCGTTTACTAAAAAGAAAATTATGGTATACTGAGTATTGTGTTCCATGACTTCGTAACATCACCATCATCTTAGCGATTTAGTTACGGCTCGCATGCCGGCTTCCAAACGGTGCCAGCTTCTCATGTCGACGCCGACCCAAACAGCCCTCTGGCAGTCTTTGATATTTTTGGCGTTGAATCTCTAGGCTTTCCTTTTTTTCTTCTATTAGGCAGTGTCCACTCCCGTCTGTCTCTTTCTTTGACAATCTCTCTCTCAGCCTCAATAGCTGCGGGGGCGGCTGGAGGCGACCAACAGCACCGTCGCAGACGTAGGCTGCCGAAACCGGGGGCGGACGTGGACATCGCTCGGTGTCTACTTTTCTTACGCGGCACACCTTAGAAATCTTCATTGCGCCCTACTACCCTGTCAGATACCCTGACGTCTATGAAAACGAACGAGGCAGGGTGTGTAGTCCCTTTAAACTACACTAAAGCCCCGGGAGTGGAGCCGCCAATGGTGGTTCGCCGCCAATGGTAAGTTCCCCTGACCTGGGGGCCGATCCGTGGTTGATAGGCGTCGAGTCGGGAGTTTACTCCTGTCCAGTCCAAATCAACTCCTCAGGGGTCGGGGAACCCCCTGTTTGCGCGCTGGCCGGCATTCGACGGTGGACACAACGTAACTAGTGTTCATATCCGATGCATTGGGTTGGACTCGAGGTTGGTCTGTGGTTTCGACAGTGAGGCGTCGCCTCCGTCCCCTTGATTGGTGGAATTGGATCCTGACTCTGATCTCTAGTAGCCCTAGGTAGTAGATATTTCCGGAACCCGCGGAGGGATAGAACTGCACGGCTCAAACCCAAGGTTACTGACCATACTATCGTCTGACGTCTGGTCAGAGATTAGAACAATAGACCATCAGCTCGATGGAGCCGGGGATGGTACAAGCTACTAGCTTCAAACATTTCCGTTGAGTTTATGGCCATTTCTCTTTTGACATTTTCCGAACCAATGTAACTTTTAACCTCTACTGTTACGTCTTTTACTTACGCCAATCTCCATTTGTCCTCTTATATTTCTTATATTTACATTCGTGACTCTATCTAAACGTAGTTGGTCTACAGCATCGTCTTCAATAATCCATTTCGACAGCTCTGATTCTGCACGTGTTTCTTCCATTTACCCCCCAAATTGCTGACGCATATAAGCTATGCTATCTACTGTGGTTTGTATATCGTCCTTTTCGTACTAGCTTAGCAATTTGGGTACTCCCGAATTGGGTATTAGGTTATTCAATTACCTTGTAACTGTTTTTCCTTACTCTTGATTCTCGATTTCATTTCTTAATAGCTATCACAATCAAATGTTATTATTACTTTTAAATATCACAAGTTACTCCTAGTTCTTTTAACGTTTATTTCTTGTAGGCCCATTTCACATATTCTTCTGCAAGCTTCTTAAGCATCCATGCCATCCACAGCCAGTATGGTCTGTTTGTCAGCAACATGTAACGTGAAGAGCCTCCACCTCCGTATTACAACATTCTATCTTCTCGGCGTCAGAGCTTCATTCAAATAGATTTCAACCAGCGTTGGAGCTATGCACTAGCCTTGTTTCGTACATTTACTAATATTAAACTTTCTGAACACTGTTTTGCCTATTTTTAATACAAGCTGTCATGTATGTATACAATTGCGTATTTGTGTACCTGCCACGACTATACCTGCCACGACTATACCTACCACGACTATACCTGCCACGACTATACCTGCCACGACTATACCTGTCACGACTATACCTGCCACGACTATACCTGCCACGACTATATTGTAACGAGAACTCTATCGAACAGCTTAGAACATTCTACACCCGTCCTCCAGCCCAGTGCGGCAGGTGTTGCCTCAATCAAGACCGCGTACAAGTACTGTATGTTAACATACGCATTTGGATCAGCAATTAAGTAAGGATTGAAAGATTCTAGCACACGTGCGCTACGTATATAAGGAACAGAGACTGTGTGAATCAGTTACGTGAGCGATTTTCCTTAGCGCGAATCGAGTGTTTATAGAAGTATTATAGCGAAGTGTTGTTGTGTTATAATTGGTGCGGAATTCTTTATAGTTGACGTTATTATTGAGTGTGGACAAATGTTACTTGAATTGTTGTAAGAGACTTGCTTGTTGATTATAAATCACTAATTGTGATAATAAAGCTTGTTTTTAGTGACCTGGTGTCTTGTATTTTGTTTTCCACTGTACCATACGACGATCAGTTAGACCGTCGCAGCAATATGATTTCGTATCGCTAGATGCTAATCTAAGGTCCCAATAAGTGTTAGGTGTCAATCATAACACCGCTATTTTTATGGAACGATAATGTATGGAGACTGAATCTTGACAAGAATGCAACATACGTGATGCAGTTGTCTAAGAATTGTTAAATAATTTTACGCGATAAGAACACTCAACCCCTCTCCATCCAAAACCATACTGCACGTTGAAGTGCAACATCTTACAAAAGGTGACCCTCTTGTTGCAGAAGAAAACGGATCTAAACCGGAAGTTCGATAAAATATACCTGGTGGAGGTCAGCAGTAACCACCAGTACCAAGTTAAGGCGTAAGGTGAATGATCTGGGCCAGCTCATCTTTGGAAAATTAAAGGAGTGAATCTAGTTCTATTTGGTCGGTTGAAGTATTGGATACAGGGAACACTGGTCTCTTTAGGCCGGTAAGACAGCCAGTTTATGGGACACATCCGAGACAGAAAATCAAGGTGAACATTAAGCTTAAACGTGGAATCCCCCCAGGATCGTCTCATCCTGAGATTATACTAGTAACGAGCTCAGAGGACATATTAGTCACTAAACTGTCGTAGTGAAAAGGGCGGAGAGGTGTGTGACGTCTGAAGAAACGCTGGATTTACCAGCTCTAGTCAATCTGCTTGGGTCCGGAACAAAAACGTTTTGGCTTAATCCTTGCTGAAAATGATGATGGTGATGATGAAAAGTCATAATAATACTGCAAACATCATATCCGCCGAATATGTTCCCATCCTATATTTTCCTCTTTAAAAAAATAAAAGACGACATGAAAAGCTTCCGTTTCGCGACTTATACAGACATGAACTAACAATCGCTGAGCGAGCTCAAAACTACATACATAAAAATTGCATTTCATAAATACTTTGAAGACTATAAATATAGTAAAGTGGAACCCCGCTGGTCCGAGCTAATTGGGACCAAGTCCCCTTCGGATTGGTGTAAATTCGGATCAACCAGGTTATAGGTTGTACAGTACTGTATATTATAAATATAAATTGTATAACGTGTATAAACAGTACCACATTCGTGTCTACAATCAAAGTACTGTACTAATTTTTGATCTTGCAGTCTCTCTTTTATACTATAAAAATACAGTGAATACCAGTTAAATATTGCATTGGCTACTGTTAATTCCGATACAATACGTGACACGCTTCAATGAACGACACTGAACAACTATAGAGACAGTGCAGTGACAGTGACGGGCGGGCGCCGAGTATGACACCACAATAAGATTACTTACGATTCCGATGAAAATGAAGAAGCAGATGATCTTGTGCCACAGATCTCACACGCCGAAGCAGCGAGAGCTTTTGAACTATCGTTAGCCTATGTAGAGCAGCACGTCAATGCTCCACCGGCAGACGTCTTATTTTTGAGACGCTGGCGGAACATCGCGGCGTCTGCTGCATTTACACCTTTGCATCAGAGAAAAATGACTGATCTTGTGCATCACCTTAAGTAGTGTCTAGATATGTAGTGGGTATTTATTGTAGTTTTTTGTGTTTTATATAGGGCCTACTTTTACTGGCACTAAACTGTAAGTACCAATATGTTTTTCCATTCATTTTACAGACTCTAATTTCTTGATAACGTAATTCAAAACTTTATTTTGCCATATATTTAAAACAATCTAAAGTACTTAGTTTTAATAAAAATTTCACTAAAAATGCATTAGTGTGTATTTATCTAAGCTTTTTATGTACAAATTATATTGATGTTCCAGTTATTTTGTCGTATTTTTTTATTTCTTTGTCCAATTTTTAGACGCTTTTTCAAACTACCGGCTCGGATTAAGCGTGTTTTCGGACTAGCGGGGTTCGGACTAGAGGGGTTCCACTGTAGTTCGAAGCCGTTTCTGTTCTCCACTGTATTACTGAATTGTTAAACGATACAATATTTTAACCTGTTTTCTTAGGCTTCACGGCCGGCATCATTATTATTCAAACTGACGCAGCCTTTGTCACACCACTGTGGTTTTGCTGACGCACACTTTGTCAGTCGTTTCAAAACCGTTTTACTAAAGATGGCCTCGAGATGTGAAGCCAAAACGTCTGATTATAACATCCATCAGCATGATAATCATAGCAGACCACGGATATCAATCTGAATAATGATGTAATGTTTTTTTACTTCCATGTTCCATAAGGAAATGGAAGTATGGTGATGGCAAAAAAAATCGTGTTCGAGATAATTGCAGATTCTGATTGTACTACCCTCAAAACATGAAAATAGTCATTTTTCGAAAAGTGTCTGTGTGTCTGTCTGTCTGTCTGTGTGTGTCTAGATTTTTTTTCTATGGCAAACGATAACAGCCGCAACTTCAAACAGAATCACATAATGTTTCGCATACAGTCCTCAATTGTAGAGTTCTCACGATCTATTGTTTTTGGTGAAGATCGGTTAAGGGAAAGGGGTAGTTTACCTGCCACATTTTATGTTTTAACAAGGGTAATTTTTTCTATGACGAACGATAACAGCCGCATATTTCAACAGAATCAAATAATGTTTTGTATGCATCCCTGAATTGTAGAGTACTGAAGGTCTATTGATTTTGGTGAAGATCGGTTAAGAGAAAAGGGTAGTTTACTAGCAACGTTTTATGTTTTAAAAGGTAATTTTATTTTTGTGAGGAATGATAACTGCCGCATATTCAAAGATAATCAAATAATGTTTGCATACTTTCCTGAAGTTTTATCTACTCAAGGTTTGTTGATTTTGGTGAAGATCGGTTTAGGGCAAGGGATAGTTTACCTGCCACCTTTAATGTTTTAACAAGAGTAATTGTTTCTATCACGAATGACAACTGCCGCACATTCAAACAGAATCAAACAATGTTTTGCATGCATCCCTGAATTGTAGAGGACTCAACACTCATTGATTTTGGTGAAGATCAGTTAAGAGAAAGGGGTAGTTTACCTGCAACATTTTATGTTGTAACAAGAGAAATTTTTTCATGACCAACGATAACTGCCGTAAATTCAAACAGAATAAAATAATTTTTTACATATGTGCCTGAGTTGTAGAAGACTCAAGGCCTATTGATTTTGGTGAAGATCGGTTTTCTTAGAACATGGAAGTCATGTATGGTTCTCCATACCGATATTTTCACTAATAAACAGAAAGAAAATGGAGAATATACTGACTAAGACTGACTTTGTCTGGGACAGAAGGTAAATGGGAGGTTAGATGGAATAAATAGTGTTACAAGGAAACACCATAAGGTAGAAAATTGCTCATAAAAAATACCACCGTGAATTATGTTGTGCTGAAACTTGGAGTATAACTGAACATGATAAAAGAAACACACTTCCCTACAATCCATAGCCACCTCCATCAACAGAACTGCCTGCAATACCAGCAGACATCGCTTCCTCATAAACCGTCTCCTTACCATAGCCGATGGACTTCCACCCAGAACTTCTCGCCACCAGCGTCAAAGTAATAGGAACACATAGAAACACATAATCCCTAATTACAAAAATACTCAACCTGCCATCCTTCCTGATGACACAATAATTTAAGTTTTCCTAACTTCTTAAAAAGTCTTTAGCCCTCTTCATTTTGTCCCCCGCCTACCTTGACGCCTCTCTGTCGCCTCCTTACAGCTTTGGCGACCTGCGCTACTCATCCCTGTCTTGGCCGCCATCATATATAAACTAAAATTAATGACACTTCCATCAGCCACTTCCTTTACCTATATGGCTACCAACTACATCTACGCATAAATACACACACACGCATTACTATGCCTCCACCTTCTTCGCTTCCGGTCTACGCTGGCGTGCGTCTCCCCACATCCTACTATCTGCCTGAAGAGGGATTTCCCCACATCATCCTGTGGCTCATAAAAAAACATTATGGCTATGGTAATGGATACACTGAGATCATGTAGAATAACTAGACTAGATACAGTTGGAAACGTGACAACTACGGTAATGATGAATGTGCCACACACTATTCTGGATATTACTGCAACAAAACAACTAATCTAGTTTAGACAGTAGCACAGAATTGAAAATGAAATATTGCTAAAAAATCCATTTAAATAGGCAACTACGGGTCGAAGGGAAAGAGATTGATCTGAGCGGGAATGGGACATTCAAGAAGCGCTGCTAAGGCAGAGTAGTTTTACTAAAAAACCTAAGCAGAAATGAAGGAAATTTTGAAAATCTGGCAACGAAGGTATACGCTAAACAGATAAATTATGATAAAACAGAAAAGAAACGAGACGTGTGATAAATTAAACTGTGAATACGTGCAGTCAAATAATTTGTGTGTGTGCAGAAGCAGAAATGTATCGCAATTCGATTTTAAGCTAGAGTGGTTGCAAAGTGGAGTGTGGGAAACTTACGTAGAAAGCTCAGCCATAAAGTTGATAAGAAACATAAAACGCAATGTACCAGCGTAAAGTAGAATATCTATGGAATAATGAAGCCATTCCCACTATCTGCAACGTGTGTGTGTGTCTGTTAGAGGTTCTGTGTTCTACGTACAGAGTTTTTAAAATAAACCTTATGTAGAGAAAGAGGGTTTTAGTGACAAAGTATTGTATTAAGCTTATTCAGTGATGCCGTGGTCTCAATCTGTTAAAATTTGAGTTATAATATTATTATAATTTTTATTAAAGACGGAATTCATAATAGCAAGAGTAAATAAACTCTAACAACTCAACAAAACTAGACGTTCCGAGAGTACCAAGGGCGGTATTTTTTAGCGGTATTCATCAAGAAGTAGGCACTTTGCCTGATCCGTCTTCAAAGAGTATCTCTCCATCTTGCTCTCGGTTTTTCTACATCTTTTGTACTAAAGGGTCTATATTGAAACTGTTTGGTTCTACTGTGAAGAATTCGAGTAATTAATTACTGTGGAAGAGTTACCAGAATTTCTCAGAGGGCTACATGAGAGGACTGCTGTCTTATGGCTTAAGTCTAGTCATCATGCGTACTATCCCCAAATGAGGAGTTGCTCCTTCCATGCATCTCTGACCTTTAGAGTCTTTACCCTTGTTACCCGGGACACGGGGCTACATCCCATCACCGGAAGTTGGGGATGATATATCCATACGTATCTTTAATGCGAAGGTTTCTCCTTCCCTCCTGCATCCTATGCTGTTGCCTAAATGATGGGACATCCACCTTTAGGAGCAATTTCTTACTCCAAGGGCAAAAGAGTGCCCTATCCTCTACCTGCAATAACAAGCAGAGGAGGACAACTTATACCGGCTGTCACCCGGTCTCCAGAGCCCGTAGGCGTTGCCCATCCCCCACCCCCACCCCTAGGAGATGTGGTTAGATATTTCTCTTCATCGAGGAATGAAATCATAAGGCATTACTCATTCTCTCCAGTACTTTGGGGACTTTTTCAGTGGTGGTGCGGGGAAAAACGTAGCAAGCTCCGCGTAAGACTAGGCAGTGTGACAACAAGTTACACTGATGTAGTGAGGTGTCTCTGCGGATCGGTGGCGAATTGCAGTGTCCGATAATTGAATTGCTAGACAATAATATAGTGCCGGTACAGTCGATAGGTTTCTAATGCTGCAAGGGTTGTCGCCAACGCGAATTTGGCTAGATAGCGGGGAATAAGTGCTTTATGTCATGGCACAATTACTGGTAATGATTCAGGCGACATGTGTCACCTGTATAGGTTACAGTTATCAGACGCCTGAAGGCTTTGCCGTCGGCCGCTCTCAGCGAGGCAAAGAGCCTACGTGCCAGTACCAAAGGTAGGAGCAGAAAATATCTTGACACGAGTACTTTGGCTTGCGGGCTGTAAGGCCGTGGCCCGTGGTTGTTTTGCGCAAACGTTTCGGCCGTGCCTACGACGGCCATCTTCAGTGCAGAAGGCTGCAAAACACTGACAAAGGTTTTGTAGTCAGTGACCACTAAACTGTGGTTAAGGCTAGTGGCCGCCCAAGATTTTTAAACTTTAGGTGACTGCATCATGAAGTTGTTCCAGCCAATCAGACGAAACGCAAATTCTTATTGGTTTGCCACAACTCGCGTCCAAAGAGCACTCATTGAGAGGGACTCACCCCGCCGATTCATTTAGAAAATATCTTCTTCACACATGCTAGGGATTCAGTCCTTGAGGAATGTAGGGAATCAGATTTATGAAAGGTAAACTCCTGGGATGCTAGCAAGAAGTTATGCACGAGGATAGCATTATGGTGAATAATCTGAAATCGCCCGAGAGCTTTCTACGCAGATAGTGGATGGAGGTTTAGTAGTACTAACGGTCTTCAGGTCGGTGAAGGAGGAGGTCGCGGCTGCAGCAAAGAGTGTTACAGTCTAGGAACGGACAAAAACAGGCAGGATAGGAACTCAAGGACCTCCTCCACGAATTACGTTATTTCTGACAAACCTATGAGATCCGACAAGAAACGGAGGGATTTATATTGGAATCGCAAAAGGAGGTTTTCGGTGGTTTTCAATAATGTACACAAAAGCAGAATACCTCAGCACTTTGAACTAACGGACAATGTATGGATTCTTAACATCAGCACCGCAGAAAAATCTCATGAATATTGAACTGTCAGCCTGTTGTCACATGCATCAAAGTTATTATCTAAAATAGTTTTTCGTCGAATGGCAAGGAAAATTGAAGAGAACTTACAAGTAAAACAATTTGGTTTCTGGAGAAATTCACGAGATGATGCACACGTGACTCGGGAACCTGGACGTTTAGAAAATTTGGAATAGGCTAGCTTAAAACTTGTGAAATATGATGCTGGAGGAAGGTTTTAAGAATAGCATGTAGAGAAAGAGTGACTAATAATGACGTACTGAAGAGAGTGGATGAAGGAAGGATTCTGTTTACAACGATTGCGGAAAGAAGAAGCACTATAGTTGGTCACCTGCTGCACCATGCAAACTGGTTTACCTCTAGACAGATCGACGGGCGTAGTGGGAGGGAACGTCTCAGACAGGAGTATATCGATGTGATGAAAGGAGTCAGAAAGTATATAGTGACTAAGAGACTTTCTTCTCAAGGGAAGAAATTGTATGTTCACCAACTTAGCCTTGAGGAGAAGAAGAAGAAGAAGAAGAAGAAGAAGAAGAAGAAGAAGAAGAAGAAGAAGAAGAAATAATGTACCAATAAAAAAAAAATTCAAACTGCTTAACAAAAACACTGAAAGAAACAAAATTTTATTGGTCAGTAATAAAATGTAAGAGTACTTATATTTCAAGTAGGGATCGGCGATAACAAAACCATTTTATTGCTTCTAGAGTCACTGTACGTTGGAAGGTATTATTTTTACAAATTAAATTAGTAAAAATTCCTGAGCATTCACTTTTGTAAATGTCAGATATGATGTTATTGCTCGGAACAGTACGGCGCATTTAGATTGGAGCATAGACTGCTATGATGCAGTAAAAGAGTATGACACTTAAATTTTATAGACACCCACAGCAGTCTGTGGCAGATATGAAGGAAAACGACAGTCTCTCTCTCTCTCTCTCTCTCTCTCTCTCTCTCTCTCTCTCTCTCTCTCTCTCTCTCTCTCTCTCTCTCTCTCTCTCTCTCTCCCTCTCTCTCTCTCTTCGCGGTACTCTGACTTTTCTAATTTTCAAATTACTTCCAATTCCTGCTGACTCGACAGTTTGTGATTACCCACTGACAGTTGTTGACTTGAAGTATTCTTCACTTTTTTGGAGTGAAACCATCTTATCACCTTACTCTTACATTTACTGGAGAGCAAAGGTTCTTAACCGTTTTCAACGAGCAGCACATTTCAGGTTAGAAATTACCGGCCCAATGTTTAACACCATCGTGTCAGCAGTAAGCTGAATTATAGCTGACTCGACCATGGTAGGTATTTATAATCATTTGAGCCTGGGAAAAGTTAACTTCTATGTCATTGAAAATTATATACACAGTGTGATCCGAAAATTCGTGCAGTTCTTGTTTATTTTAAAAATTATGCCTTCATTCATCGACACTTATATTGCCCCCTTTAAAGTAGCCTCAGTCGAATTTAACACGATTAAGCCAGCCATTTTACAGTCTTCAAAATGTTTCAAGCATGCACTTTTAGGTACAGCCTTGAGGTCGCTGATGGATTTTTGGTTTTACTCTTCAACATTCGCAAAACGTTATCATTTTGTGAAAATTATCACCATTGGGAGGAGGAAAGATCGCGTTGGAACACATCTGGTTGGGACTCGGCAGTTGCCGTGTCATCATGACGTGGGTGAACACAGCTGCTGCTGCCGTCTTCGCCAGCCAGAGAAGTCTGCAGTTGCCGAGCATGCTCTGTACAATGCTAATAATCGGGTGTTGTTCGAGGAGACCATTATCCACTCTTCTGCTCGCAGCTACTATCCTCGCCTGCACAGAGAGTCGGTTGAGATGCAGGCCAATAGGCATTCCGGCCAGGTAATGAATTAGCGTCAAATTCCAAGTGCAAGTGTGCGGAGCAGAAGCTTGACGCGCCATTGTGGTCGCAGTGTCCAGGCGAACCCGATGACTGATTGTCGCCTGCTTGTTACCTTGATTAGCGATCTTGCGCTATGCAGGACTGGAACATCCTTGGTTTTTGTTTTGTAGAGATGGAATGATGTTGATTTTGTTGGACTTCCGATTTCGAAGAGAATCGCAAGAGGTTCAGAAGATTATGAAGAGAATAGTCTCTTACTTACTACTACTACTACTACTACTACTACTACTACTACTACTACTACTACTACTACTACTACTACTACTACTACTACTAATAATAATAATAATAATAATAATAATAATAATAATAATAACAATAACAGTGACAACAGCAACAACGACGACGACGACAACAATGGTGATGATGATGTTAACATTAATAAGCTTAAAAGTTTTGGGTTTTTTCGGAAAAAGAAAAGCGACAAATAAAAATTATCTCGACAGAAAAATGAAAATGGAACACAGTAAAATGATGAAAGCATACTGGAAGCACAGAAAAGCGAGAAAAGAATGTAAATTATGTAAAATTTATTTTACGTGATTCATAGTCCGCTAAAAACAAAGAAAAACACATAATAATCTTAAAAATAATAACAATAATAATAATAATAATAATAAGAAGAAGAAGAAGAAGAAGAAGAAGAAGAAGAAGAAGGAGGAGGAGGAGGAGGAGGAGGAGGAGGAGGAGGAGGAGGAGGAGGAGGAGAAGAAGAAGAAGAGCAACAACAACAAAAACAACAAGAAAGACAGGCCCAACTTGCACCCAACGGGTAGTTGAAGATTCTCCATCCTGAAGTAATACGATAAGTGGATATGAATATGAATGATTGAATTAATTAGAGGTGGGTTTTATAGTCGGTGAGAGTCCCACACGCCAGTGCAAGCACGGTGTCCTCTGACGGTGCATAGAGCATTTTCCCCCTTTATGAAAGAAAATTAAAAATAATAATAAGAAGAAGATGAAAATGATGATGTATATTATTAAGAAAAATCTTGGGATTAATGAAAGATGGAGAACAGTACAGAAGACGCCACAATGAGAAGACGCCTCAAATACACACATGTTGAGAAAATCACAATCGTAATTAGAAAAAGAAGATTTACTTTTTACGGACATGTTCAAAGAATGAATCCTGACAGACTAACAGAGAATTTTTTTGACTATTTCAGAAAGCTCAAATCGTCCAAAACGTGATTCGAAGAAACAGAAAAAGATATAGACAAACTCCAGATTACTCAAGAATGCCATCTGTTAAACAAAATATCATATTAAAGAATGCTTGCCACTGAAAAAGAAATTAGAAAATACCCAAGGTTTTCAGGGAAAACACAAGAAGAGGACAAGTGCCATCTGGATTGACGAACGGAGGGAGAGACATCGATCAAGAATGAAGAAGATACGGGAGAGGAGGAAGAGTGAGGAGCAGGAGGATGGAACCAGTTGAACCAAACGTAATCCACAGTGGCTCATACGAAAAAAAGAAGAAGAAGAAGAAGAAGAAGAAGAAGAAGAAGAAGAAGAAGAAGAAGAAGAAGAAGAAGAAGAAGAAGAAGAAGAAGAAGAAGAAGAATGAAAACAAAAACAACAGGAATAATAATAATAATAATAATAATAATAATTATTATTATTATTATTATTATTATTATTATTATTATTATTATTATTAAACTGGATATAATACAACACGGAATTCAGCCAATTTCTAATTTTTTGATGACGTATTCCAAATGTGTGTTCCAAACCGTGTAGCGAATAGCAAAATTAAAACAAGTACTTTACATTTACAGACAAACAACAGCGGATTCAGCTGATGAATTGGCGAACCTAAAGTAGAAACGCACAAAGGAAGCTTTTACGTCCTCTTGAAATTAAAAGCAAATACGTACCCACTGCATTATTACAAGTAAATCCAACTTTTCAATAAATATTTAATGTTAAAATTTGTAAATACGCCAGTAATAATCTGGGGTATAAATATGCTGCTTTTCAAATGACAAAAATTTTCTCATTTTAGTACTTCTTGCTAAAGTAAATTTATTTTGTTTGACTACTTTAAATAACTTTAATTAATTTTACTTCTTTATTTTATTGCAATTAACTATTTACTTTTTAAAGCAACTACCTCATGTCAGGCAGCGTTTTGAAAATAAATGTACAATACAATAATATGTATCATGCCAATCAATGTTTAATTTTGAACTTCTTTTAATCCAAAATCTCCTTTACAATGCCATTGTGCTACTTATTATTTCGGATAGACAAAGTGGTGAGACAAAATACGTTACACATGAAGAGAGTGTCGCACGTCGTAAGAACAGAATGGTTGACAAGTTGATCAACTAAGAAGAAGGAAATGAAAAAGAAGATTTTATTTTCAGCGCGATACATTCCCAATAACTGTACCTGCTCCACAATTTAAAATATTTGTATATGCAATATAATATATACGTCACAGAGTGAAAAGAAGAAGAAGAAGAAGAAGAAGAAGAAGAAGAAGAAGAAGAAGAAGAAGAAGAAGAAGAAGAAGAAGAAGAAGAAGAAGAAGAAGAAGAAGAATTGAACAAATTTAAATTATTGTACCGATTGAATGGAATTGAAAAATACCCAATGTTACATTACGTGAGGTCAGGTAAGGACGTTTTTAATTTAGGTTATTGTTTTCTGAAGAGAATAGTTTCTTCCTTAATAATAATAATAACAGCCGTAATAATAATACGTATATCACACAGATTAAGCTTACAAAAGATGATAACGTGGATGGGAATATCTTTAGGAAAAAGCTTAAAAAGTTTTGGGGTTTTGCAGAAAAATAAAAGCTACAAATAAAAACTATCTCGACAGAAAAAATGAAAAAGAACACTGTAAAATGATGAAAGAATACTTAAAGCACAGAAGAGCAAGAAAAGAAGGTAAAGCAAACTGATTGTTTGGCAAAATATAATGTTCAAAAAGAAAATACAATGTTTGTAAACCAGTAGCATGTAGGTGACAATCTCAACACGCATAAAACTAACGCAACCATAAACAAACTCAACGAAGCATTGTTGTTACAGTTGTGACATTCCAAAAATGTTTTCTGCTTCATTCATAAGTTTCCTGAAACTATGCTTAAAGTATTTGTTGCGTCTTAGACGCTCTCGATGCAATCTTAAGTTGGTCTTAGAACGCTAGTTGTGGTGCTGGTGTGAAATGAAATAATGAAGTGGACTGTATATAATTCTTTAGCTAATAGTTTATTGAAAATTAATAAGACATAATTGCTGGCGCGTGCAGTTTTGGCGCGGCATAAATGCCGGAGAATTAAAATAGAATTAACATTGAAATCCCATAATAGTGTGTAGAGGCCAAGAATCGCCTAAGTAAATTATCGTATGATGATCATGCTAAAATTATGAAATATTGAAAAATTTATGTAGCCGCGGCTGGCGAACTGAGCGAGATGCCCGCTCGGAGCCTTGCAAGGAACTAACTTAATTTTGACTGCTGTCAGCCTGTATCAAAACCGGCAACAGATAGCAGGGAGAAAAATGACGTCACTACACGCACCTGCAATGCGGCATTTTACAGTACAAAGTTTACATAGGTACAAAGTTTAACCAGTATTGTTCACATTGAATTTGATTTGTGGCCGTGAAATTCAACCACAGTAATGTCAAGTTTGATTTGATGGAGTGGGATAATGAAATTAGGCAAATCAATGATCTTCAAGACATTTGTTGAGACAGTTGTCCGTATATTGCTGTACGGAGCAGAAACGTGGACGATGAACTGACGATGAACATACATCAGAATACGGCGGTTTTAACAGAGACGGATTACTGGCTAAGAGCGGCTAGCAGATGCAGTATGGAAAACCGTGGCGAATGAAACAATAGGCAAATAATGGACGCGGGATACACGGTCGTGAAAGCAATAGAACAAAAGAGAATGGTGTTGTACGGGGATCTACAATCCTCAAAGCAGTGGTAGAATGTCAGAGACGGATTACTGGCTAAGAGCGGCTAGCAGATGCAGTATGGAAAACCGTGGCGAATGAAACAATAGGCAAATAATGGACGCGGGATACACGGTCGTGAAAGCAATAGAAAAAAAGAGAATGGTGTTGTACGGGGATCTACAATCCTCAAAGCAGTGGTAGAATGTCAGGCAGAGAGAAGGAGAAGGAGAGGGAACCCCAGGAATGATTAAGTGTGAACAGAAGGATACAGACAAATTTGGCCTTCAGCGGGAAGATGCGTGGAGACCAAAGGAGAATAACTGGGCGTATTTGGTAATTCCTTGTACATGTTTGATGTCATACATTTAATGTATTACATGTAACGTAATACATTTAATGTGTTGAGTATCTAATCAGTATTACATAAGTAATATTTGTTTTTTTGTGTAAGAATATATGTTTATATAATCACAGTGTTTTGACAATATGTTAACTGCCATCCACAGAAAACACACACACACACGCACATATATATTTATAACACGACTGGCATGTTTGCATATTCTGAATATGGCAGTTAACATACTGTCAGAATACTGTAATTGTGTAAAAAAATATATTATTGTATAAGAGAAACAAATATTATTTATTATCAATCTTTTCTATATACGCGTAAGTAACTCCAAATTGTCTTGCAATAATTATTGTATAATATTATATATTATTACAACGATACAACGTTGCAAATATAAATTTATTTGTGTTTGCGGAGCTCCACGATCTGAGACGCCACATTATGCAACGATATAACGTTGTAAATATAATATAATTTACATTTGTGATGCTCCACGTTGGAAGCGATAATTAATATGCAACAATACGATATACATAAAATAGGCGTGACTGGTCTCACGTTCAAGATTGACAAATTATGTAACAAAATAGCATTTAAATTGGGTTTCAGGTGTATCTGCAATAAGAACTCTATGTAACTTGTAACGGTATTTTAAATTTATTTGATATTAATAAAATTGTGCACTTAGCACTTACTTCGACTTAAAACATTCGTTATTATTTATTATTATGCCGTAAGGCCTATGCTATATACATCCTTACTGACTAAATATTCTATTCTACTAATTATTGTATTAAAGAAAAATCTCATTTCCAGACTACTCAGTCAATTAATGTATTTCAAAATACCAATATTTAAATATCTTTTTATATATTGTAATATACTCAAAACATTAATAGTTATTGAATTCATCTTTTGTTTCTCAGTACTGATTTATATCAAACACTAATTGTTTTCATTTAAATTCTTTGTATTCGTTTTATTTCAATACTAATTTGAGCTCTTGTTACGTTAATCGTATTTCTAAAACATCTATGATTTTAATTCTACTTTAAAATAAACATTGGCTCTTACTTTTAAACACAACAAGAATGTCTTTAATTGTCTTTGAGTTCATTGTTCGATTAAGAGATAAATAATTTGTTTATCACCTTATTGTCGTCAATCGTACTCGATCATTTGATCCATCTGTAGTCGTCCTCGTCTCGCACTCCAGCGTCCTCTTGTCCAGCGTCGACTCACTCCTCTTGTCCAGCGTCGACTCGGCTCTTGTCCAGCGTCGACTCTGTCTTCTGTCCAGCGTCGACTCGCTCCTCTTGTCCAGCGTCGATTCGCCTCTTGTCCAGAGTCGACTCGCCTCTGGAACTTCTCCTCGTGCTGTTTCTGACGTCAATGGATCTTCTTATGTGGATCTTCTTATGTAATTTTGTTATTATTTAAAAACAGTTGGTTTGACAATCGAGTTACATAATTGTATGTAACTGGAAGGATGAAATTATTTACAAAAATTTAAATATTCTGTGTGTAGACGGGCAGAAGCTCCCGCTGCACCGTGGATGATTTAAGAAAGAGAACCACTGTAGCTTGTGTGATCTAATTATACCCATGTCTTGGTCAACACCTGCAGTGGTACGAAATCGACATGTCAGAAACTGTCTCTGGATTCAGTTCCCCCACTCTTTGTCAATTTCGCTATTTCCTATATTTCTGCGAATTGCAGAGTCCTGTAAGTATACTCTTATGCTTATCTTATAACTATTTTTACAACACATGTTCACTGTAATTTTGGACATTGCAACTTAACCCTTTCGATTTGTACACAGTTATTTCACTATTACACTCGTACGGTGTGGCACTTTCACATGGTTTTCGTACACAGTATTTAGTAAATTTTCTTACATTTTATTGTGTTTTTGAATTTTACTCTTTAATTATAGTTTATGAATAATTACGAAAAAACAGTAATTATGTAATTATTCATCTTGGGGTGGTAAACTCGCCTGCATAGACCTGCGTTCACACACACTAGCAAAATACTGGTGTACACACTTTCAGTTACATTTGTGTGTGTGTGTGCACGTCGATTCAGGTCGAAACACCTGTTCATATTTTTGTCTGAGCCAAGCTTGCAATCCCTGACATGCTTATTTCTAATATATTATTAATTATTTACAGTTTATTAGGTATATTTAAATTTTTATATTCAATGCTCAGTACAGCACTTATTTGTACTGTCACAATATATATATATATATATATATATATATATATTACGAAATATACTTTCTTTTGCAAGTAGTTATATTATATTTTATTGTATCAATTCAACTACGTACGTTTCATTAAATATATCATTATCTTCAGAGGACTGTAAATTAATTCAATTTATTTACATATGTATTTAGCCTATAGAGCCTATTCAGTGTACGGCAGTTGAATTTAAACGATAACATCTAAAATAACTAATTACAGAAGAAAAGTATATTAGGTTATATAGAGAATATTATTTATTATTATTAGTTAGTATTACAAAAATAATAGTGAGAAAATATAAATGAATATGTACTATATGTCATTTGTCTTTGTGTGTACTGGTAGGCGAATCGTCGGCATCAACGAAATTCTCTAATAAAAAACAATTTGTAAACTAATCTGGAATAAAACGAAAGAAGTTGTTTCATCTTTATCACTCTTCGTATGTTTACATTCTACTCATTCGCACAAGACAATAAAATATGTCTTAATTTTATGAATCCAATTATATGGTAAGTGAGAATTGAAACCGCGGTGAGAAATACAGCTACTATTACACGTCTTGGTAATTGAAGTGACCCGTTTGTAGTTGCCATACCCACGTTTCCATAACAGTTACGCAATGTTGTGGAAAATTACCAGCAAACTAACTTTGTGAAGTATAATTTGATGTGTGGAAACACTTACATTACGTTATGAGCAGTGTCAATTACTAAGCGGTGGTCTAATATCAACTATGCTTGTGCACTTACAACACTAACGGGTCTAGCGGTAAGTTTTATTGTTACATTATAGTTTAATAATTGTATGCATTTACTGTTTAAGTAATGTGACATTGAGAGTGTGCTGCCACATTTTAAATTTAGAGGTTGGCAATCGTGCTGTAAAAATAATTTGCCAATTCAGTTTAGATTTTTTCTGTTCCTGTGGTGAGGTTAATGCTCATCATCATCACTACTACAAGGACTAGGCCTTAGACCTGTTCAGGAAATGCAATCAGTGGATGTATCCAAGATGGGACAGGTCAATATTTGTCTGATTCAATAAAATCTAAGTGCCACACGCCTCCAACTAATCTACTAAAATTTCTACAAAACTAACATTTGTACGCGTTGAGAGTCATTCCGTGTCTACAGACGAGATCTACAAAACAGCTGCCTTCTAAGTTTGAACAGTTTTGCTATAAAATCTTATCTGTTTGATTCTACAACACACCATCTTTGCAAATTCAGATTGCATATTGTACACATACTTTAATATTGTTACGAATGTCGTATGTTTCACGATACTAAAACACATGAATATTTTCCGGACCTGTTCCGGAACCCATCTAATCCTCCGTCTACCGACGTCTCTCTTCCCAGTAAGGTGATAACCCAAGGCAGCCACAGGTAGACGGATATCAGGCATGCGATTCACGTGTTCACACCATCTCCTTCTGTGGTCTTCAATCTTCTGGTTCAATGATACAATGTTAAAATCGCTTTTGATAATGCGATACGTTCGCTACTCTGCAGTAAAATGGAACGAAGGGGTTTCCCTTTGTAATTAAATAAAGTTCTTAGGAGCTTATATTACAATACAGCGGTTGTTGTGGATTTGAATGGTAAATTGTCAGAAGATATTCCTACAAATAAAGGTGTGACACAAGGGTGCTCTATTTCGCCGACACTTTTTAATATCTACATGGACGACATATTTCGGTGATGTACAGCTAAAGTTGACTCGGGAATATTCATGTGAATGCATTGGAGATGACAAGGTAATCATACAGAAAACAGAAGATCAGTTACAGAGAGCGATATTTACGTTCAACAGCATCACACAAGACTGTAGGCTACATACATCTGCTACAAAATCTAAAACGATGGCATTTCAGGGCAGGTTTCCTATAAAAACTAAGATAGTCGTGAATAATCAGATTTCGGGTCAGGTTAGTCATTTTAATTACCTGGGATGTAATACCTCATATGGAACCGATAAACCAATATTGATTGGGATACTAAGCTAAGCAAAATTTAGACGCATGTGTGGAACGAATCATAGGTACGGTACCTGAAAAATGAAACACGAAAGGATATTTTATAAAACTGTGGTTGTCCCCACATTCCTGTATGCTAGTGAGACATGGACGTTTGGTTTGGTGAAAGGGACGTGCAGAGGATTGAGGCAGCCGAAATTAGATTTCTAAGAGGGACGCAAGGTTGTTCTCTCTTGGATCGGAGAAGAAACGAGGTTAATGGTTATTTATTATATTCCCTTCATTTTTCAGTGTGATTTTTTGTTTACTCCAAATTTTTAATCAGTTCGTCATGCGACCAGTATGTATATTGAACGATATATATACATATAAATGATTCGAAAAGTTGTCCAATAGCAGCTCTTCTTATTAATGCCCACATAATACAAACACACACAAAACTACAATTAAAAGTCTAAATATTTGAACATCTAAACAAAATGACACAACCACTGGCATGAACTGAGAACTTACATCAATATATTAAGCCTTGGGCCTGTAGGACAGAAATATGAGTTGACACCAACACTTTATGTTGTCACGAATACAGGAAATACAGATAATACAGTACAGCTAATACAGACGGTTACCAAGCGTTATTCATTGAGCCTGCATAGTAGGTCAAAGAATTTATGTCTTTTTGTTTAGGCAAAAATGTGAAGCGGGACACAAATGTAAAAAAATCGCAAAAGACCATGTTTTCAGGTGTCGAATTAATTTTTGAAATTTCTTTAATTCTTGAAATTTATCGGATCGTCGGAGCATAAAAAGTTGGTAAAAATGTTGATAAAATCTCATAAATTCATGTGTTTAATATCAAATTAAATGGAACTCTAAATCTAGTGTTAGGATTAGAAAATTTAAAAATTTGTAAAGCTCAGTGAACAAATAATTAAAACATAATTCTTATAATCCAGCCAGGTGTCAGGCTACATAAAATTATAACACATCGGCATGTTCGAAATTTTTAGCGTTTATTATAAATTAATGAATTACCTTAGATCCGTCGTGTGACTTTGTTTTATATTTGAAATGACGCGTTTCGGAATGTATATTCCATCATCGGATTACTTCACCCAGTTGAGATCGTTAAATGTTATCTTTGCTTGCATATAAGACACACTATATTTCAGGTATTTAAAATTGCTAACTTGTTCTAGGACAGTATCATTTATAACAATATTTGCCGGTATCAATTCCACGATAAGCCATCTCCTTGGTCTTAGGTGTGGATATTTGTAGTCCAGCGTCTTTGCAGATTCGATTTAACAAATGTAAACCCATCTGCAACCTGTTTTCCGAGTGCGACAGAATAGCCTAATCGTCGCACAAACAACAAAATGCCAATTGTAGAGTGACCAATCTTAGAATGGTCTAGAAGACACATCTGCCAGTTTTATGCGACATCGTCAATAAAAAAATAAATAAGAGAAGATGATAATGAACACCGTTATTGTACTCCAACTCTAGGAACTGTTCTTGGTTTCCCTGTTTCAATTAAGATAAAATTTATCTAACAACAAATGTACTTGGTTTAAAATATTCGAGCGAGTTCTAAGCTTACTAGTTGTATACCTTAAGCTTGAGTTTAAACCTTTGAAAAATTTAATTACCATTTTGGATTGAATCGCTCTTTGTTTCAGGACGCAATTTTCATTAAACAACAATAGCAACACGTCTGTTTGTTATGATTGAAACAGTAAAACTACAACGGGACTCGTATCGTTCTTACGTCGTTTTGCAGACACATGAATGTAATATTTGCTTGTTTTATTTTGTTTGATAATTACAACAGTCAAAACAGTTTGCAGCGTAATTAAAAATTCCATCGTACTGAGCAGCAATATTTCTATTTCACATTAATCCGTCAGTTGTGCATCGAATAGTGGAAAAGCGCATAACGAATGTTTCATTAAAATATGCAAAAAATTAATTTCAAATGTCACACGAAGCTTGGCGTATGTAATAGTTTGTACGTAATTGCATATACAGTATTAACATAAGTGGAAACAGAATGTACGAATGGACAATCAATCGAAATCAATATTGTATCCAAAAGATCAATCAATTCAATGTACGTCCAACGAATCGAAATCCACAATTAAGGGGAGTTGGCTTCCCATTTAAAACAATGTTTAATTTCCAATTTTCAGGCACCATTTTCTCAGACACCATTTACGATACATTTAAAGATTCACTACTAATAGACAAAACCTTTAATTCTATCTGAGACCTTATTTTACTCATGTTGAAGAATCATCATCATCATCATCATCATCATCATCATCATCATCATCATCATCATCATCATCATCATCATCATCATCATAAACATCAACGTCATCATCACTCCAAGGACTAGGCCTTAGACCTGATCTGGAACCCATCTCCTCCTCGGTGTACCGACATCTCTCTTCCCAGTAGGGTGATAACCCAAGGTAGACGGATTTTAGGCATGCGATTGAAGTGTTCACACCATCTCCTTCTGTGGTGTTCAATCTTCTGGTGCAATGATACAATGTTTAAATTGCGTTCCTTCTCCCATCCAAGAAAGAACAACCTTGAGTCCTTCTTAGAAATTTCATTTCGTTTGGCTGAATCCTCTGCACGTCCTTTTTACTCACTACCATACATCAATTTGGGGACAGCCACAGTTTTATATAATTTCATTCGGGTATCCTACCGTGTTTTATTTTTCAGGTGCCTATGAATCGTTCCGTAGATGCGTATAAATTTCGTTATCTTACTATCCCAATCAATATCAGTTCCATATGAGATATTACAACCCAGGTAATTAAATAACTAACCTGGTCCAAAATCTAATTATTCTCGACTACCTTAGTTCTAATAGGATACGTGCCCTGAAATGCCATCGTTTTAGATCTCGTCATGTTGAAGTTTATATATTAATTTATAATTGTTTAAACGATCCTTATAAACAACGCATTTTTTATTGATGTCTTTGTAATATAATAATGGTTTTACTGTACTTTTAAACTTCATAAAAATTGTTTAATGTTACTTATAGTAATATAACATATGTGTGTAGAAAGTTTCAAGTTTCTATCGTGAATGGTTTCGGAGAAACGTGTACCTAAATATGGAAGAGTTTAATTCTTAGAAAGCAACATTAAAGTTCAATCACCATTTAATTTAGGCAAACCCATCAATTACAAACTGATAAACGCCATCTTCCTTTTCTCCGTCTTCTCCCAGCTTTCTTTTCCTGCTTCTTTGAATTGTTCTTGCTACTTTTCACTAATTCTTTAGCTTGTCTATCTGCTGTTCGGAGCCGTTGATTGTCTAGCACCAACAACACGATCTGGATCTGCATCATTAACAAGATCCTGACTGTTCCTGAGTTACCTGAGTTATAAGCAACCATTGCATCCCAAACAACTATTTTTAATGTATGGCTATACCTACAAAAACACATTTTGCAATACTTGACGTGACTACACGGTTGAAGGATTTATTAGGATCCTGTAACTTCCCATGAAGGCACCTGCGCAACATCACTGGATTAGACACGTCACAAAATATTGATTTCATTTTATTCATGACCGCTACTAAGAGTTAGTTTTTGGTGATGATTATTTTTTTCTTTAATGGTTAGTGAACTTTTATATTTACACCAGGTATTAACACCATCTGGGTATATGAATGTTGATGATCTAAGCATGGCTCCAAGGGCACTGCACTGACAAGCCAAACGGAAGTGCAGCGTTAATAAAAACAATTTCGTAATTAAAACTAATTTAAATTTCCATGTATTATATTTAAAAATTTGCAGAATACACTACAGAATAATATAAAAAAAGATCCCATTTTGTCTGAAAACTGATGTCAGCCTCCCCTTAAAAGATTTACATTGAAGCGGCTACGAAGTCTGCCCGTTACAGATTGCAATGTAGGCTACTCATACCGCAATCAGTTGAAGATTGACATGCAGACAAGCGCCTCACATGCTGCTGGTTCAACTGTTGAAGCTAAACTGGGTCACCATTTCATGGATCCCCCAAAGTTAGTATACAATCTCCCGCATACAGTAAAACAATAAATATAAATAAACTTGAACGTACGGATCGAAAAAACTGCAAGTCAAGGAAAGGAAAATATTAAGAAAAGTCTTGGCACCAATGAAAGATGGAAAGCAATTCAAAAGACGCCACAATAATGAGCTGTACACACATGTTGAGAAAATCGCAGACGTAATTAGAAAAAGAAAAACTAATTTCTACGGACATATTCAAAGAGTGAATTATGACAGACTAACAGGGAAACTTTTAACTATTTCAGAAAGGTCAATAGGCCCAATACGTAGTTCAAAGAAAAAGGAAAAACATATAAGAACTTCATATTACTCAGAAAGAGATTGAAGAAAGCGTACCACTCAAAACGAACTGAAAAAATGCTCAAGGTTTTCAGGAAAGAAGCAATAAGAGGACAGGCGCCATCTGGACTGACGAAAGGAGGGAGAAAAATCAATCAACAATGAAGAAAAAAGAAGAAGAGTGGGAGAGGAAGAAGACAGAGGAGAAGAAGGGAGGAACTAGTTGAACTAAACGTAGTCTACTGTGGCTCACACGAAAAAAAATAAACTTAAAACTTTTAATATATTCTGGCCTGACGTCTGTGATTGACAGTACAGAAAATATTTCCAATTTATATCGCTGTATAAACTCTACTAACAAAGCTGTAATTATACAAAGACTGCAAAGCGTGACGGAAAATGTTGGTGTGTTTCAAAACCGTAGGCCTACGCTCTAACTCTTAAGACTCGA
Organism: Magicicada septendecula; assembly: GCA_034769895.1. Taxonomy (NCBI): domain Eukaryota; kingdom Metazoa; phylum Arthropoda; class Insecta; order Hemiptera; family Cicadidae; genus Magicicada; species Magicicada septendecula. The sequence continues at coordinate 562,057,567 of CM068369.1, forward strand.
ACGCCTCCAGTGTGTACGACTTTATCCAACGATAAATAACAATAGGTTACACAGGTCTCCAATGTGATCCCAGTAACACATCGACACCGCTAACTTGACGGCCGGAAACACACAGTGTCAGTGTAGCACGTGCATTGTAATCGTTACAAGAAGATCTTTAATCGCAGAATGATCTCCAAACGACTGGAACAGACATGCGCGTCGCCGCGTTCCAAGAGTCATGAAGGTACTTTTTTTATTTTTCCGGCTCAACGTAGCATTACGTCGATTACTAAGGACGTATACACGTCCTTATAGAATGATGTTTTCAAATATTTTCTGCCTATTTTACCCGCCATAATTGGTCACAAAGAAGTAACTGCTGAATTTCATCAACAGGCGTTCAAGTTTTCTTCTTAATTTTGAAAGAAGGAAAGCCCAGCTGTGTGAAATTAAAAAAAAATGGAAACAGGTAACAGTAAACACATAACGCATAGAGAGAAAGAGAGAAAAGATATAGATAGATAGATAGGTAGAGGGAGAGAGAGAGAGAGAGAGTGAGAGAGAGAGAGAGAGAGAGAGAGAGAGAGAGAGAGAGAGAGAGGGAGAGAGAGGGAGAGAGAGAGAGAGAGAGAGAGAGAGAGAGAGAGAGAGAGAGAGAGAGAGAGAGAGAGAGAGAGAGAGGGGGACAGACAGACAGACAGACAGACAGAGAGTTAGAAAGAGTGATCGAGAAATTCAGGCAGACAGACAGGCATAGAGAGACAGAGAGAGGCAGAGAGATAGACAGACGGATACAGTGAAGGGGGAGAAAGGGAGAGCCTAAATTGATTGAAAGGTAAAAGCACGGCATTAGTGGTAAACGGTAAATGAACACCCAGTGATTATATTACTGGCAGTGCTTGTGTGTGTGTGTGTGTGTGTGTGTGTGTGTGTGTGTGTGTGTGTGTGTGTGTTGTTTTTAGGGAAATTTTTAATCTATTAGTACTTTGCATCTATAATCCCCTGTTCCTTTAACTTACGAGGATCCCATTTTAGACACTAATCTAAACTCTTCTATGAGGACAGGAAATCTATATTATAATTGCTAATGGAGTCTCGTGTAATGTTATGTTACACAGTGAAAGTTAACTTGTGAGTACTAAGTCAATTCTTAAAGTACAAAAGTACTGAAACTAATTTACAAACTTTGCGAGTTGCAAAAACAAAAAAAATTATTACTTGCACACAATTCCATATACAACTGGGCCATCGAGAATTGTGTCCTTGACCTTCGATTCTAATTAGGAAACGATTTGCACTGACACTAAAGTGTATAAGTATACAGCTAAAGTAGTTGGACATGAAACGAGTATCTGAATGCGCAGTCCAACAAATCTTTGACGCGTTGTTCTCTGAGCAATCATTTTTATGTTCAGAACTGCTGCATGCTTGGTTTGTCACATGGTTGTGTGTCATGGTTGGTCACCTCACACAACACTTCCGGCATTGGCGTCCCTCCCCCCTCCAATCTCTATCTACGCGACCCGTTTCATGTCTTACTATTTCGTCTGTACATGTATTCACCACTTTGTTTAGGTCAGTTAAAAAATTAAAATTAAAACCAATTATGTGTAACTATATATCTAAAATTTTTAAATCGCTTTTCCTAAGACTGTTCATATTTTACTTAATCCATAAATTTCATTAAAATAACACCTTACAAACTATGCACAATATAAATAACAATCTTTAAAGTCACTAAGTTTACCAAGTTGCAGAAAAACAAAGAACAAAGCATTCTCACTTTGGTATAAACAAAGTAATATCATAAAGCACAAAAAAAAGAGTTCATGTATATCTTGGCTGTTAGGTAAACAGCACTACCGACGCCAACACTAAAATACACTGAAATAAAAAGAAGAATATATCTCACAAATGAAACATATTACGGATACACCTGAAATATTACGGATACACCTATTACCTGCGGATATTACGGACGAAACATATAAAAAAGCACCTGGCATCCAGCTTCATCTCAAGAAGCACGAAATGCAAAATTTACAAATCACTGATCAGGCCAGTGCTGATGTGTGCTTCAGAAACCTGGACAGTGACAAAAGTAGCGAGAGACTTCTAGGTCGCTGTAAAACACGGATTCTAAGAACAATATTTAGAGGAGTAAAAAAAATGGAATGTGGCCCAGACGCTATAATTGTGAGGTATACTGTGTGTACACAAACCGCCGGACATTGTCAGGATAATCAAAATGTTTAGGCTAAGGTGGTTTGGACACAGAGAGAGAATGGAGGAAGGACAGCCTACGAAACATATTGTTACGACATTACAGAACGTGCAACGTGTTTCTCGGCTATTCCAGCGGAGTCCAGCTACAATGTGTGTGGGCGTACGTGTTGCTGCTACTTCGAGATGAAAGACAATTACGTGACACTTGTCACGCATCCGCAACGATACTTTTCCAGACCATACCGGTCCGCGCGTGCTGTGTTCAAGGCCACAATCAATTACGTTCTAGTGATTTCTAGTCACTACTCCCTGCGCCAATTAGGGAATATTCTGGAACCTCAGCGGGGTATAAACACAAGTATTACTCAGCGACGCCCAGTTTACTTTGCGTTGCGATTTATTCGAGTGCGGTCGTAGTATTGTGGTGAAGAGTTATTTGTCGGGCGATTTACACAGTGCCGTCTGAAGTACTGTGGCGAAGTGTTGTGTTTTATAATGGTGCGGGACAATTGTAATATAATTGTGTTTTATATTAGTTGACATTATTATCGCGTGTGAACAATTTTTATTTTTGATTTGTTGTAAGAGACTATTTTGTTGATTACAAACTGTTTAATTGTTACAATTACAGGTCGTGACTAGTGACTTAATTGGTGTCTTGTATTTTGTTATTCCATTGTACCATGATCACTAGACCGTCGTAACAATATTTTCTACCAGAAAACAATGGGTAGTAAAAAAAGAGGAAGATACCAAAGCAGATTCAAAGACCAGATAGAAGATGACCTCAGAAAGCTAAACATAAGAAACTGGAAAGCCAGGGCACGCAATACAAAAAAAGGAAGTCGACTCTTGGGGATAGGATAAGACCCACCAAGGCCGATGATGAAAGCACAAAAAAAAGTCAACATGAAAAAGGCGCTAACTTACAAGTCGTTAAGTGATTCGTGTAGGTTGTTAGAGTTGTGGTGTGTTATTATCTGCTGACTCCAGCTAAATGTAGTCACATTGAATGGGATCAGCTGACTGTAAACATATTTGTTAAAACTTCCTATCCTAGTGAGTGTTTGACAAAACAAGAGGGGTGAATATCGGTGGAAGAAGAATTGAATGTATAAGGTTAGCTGATGACATGGGTGTTTTAGCAGAAAAAGACGAGGCATGAATGAAATGATAAGAGATTTGAATTTAGTGTGGGAGGAATATGGAATGAGGAGTAATAAGGAAAAAACTAAGTGTATGGTGATTAGCAGACGAGGAAAAAAGGGCAAACATAAAGATAGGGCAAGACGAAATACAACAGGTGGAGTTGTTTAAATATCTTGAAGTGAAGATATGTACTGCACTCGTGAAATTAGAGCAAGAATTGCTATAGCGAAAGAGTCATTTAATGGGAAGAAAAGACTGCTGTGAGGCGAAATTAAGAATTTAAGGAAACGTTTGGCCAAATGTTATGTGTGGAGCGTTGCTTTATATGGTGCAGAGACATGGACACTGAGGAAGAAGGATGAGAAAAGATTAGAACCATTTGAGATGTGGGTTTGCAGAGTAATGGAAAATATGAGGTGGGGTGATAACGTAAGGAATGATGATGTTTTAAGAATACTTGGGGAAGAGAGAAGAATTCTGAAGGTAATAGGAAATAGGAAAAGAAATTGGTTAAGAAGAGACTGTTTGCTTACAACTGCCATGGAGGGTGTCATAGAAGGAGAACAAAGAAGAGGGCGTAGAAAAATGAAGTTAATAGATAACATTAAAATCAGAGGGTGTTATGAAGAAACGAAAAGACTATGGGATGCGATAGGACAGCTTGGAGAGCTTTTACCATTTGAAGACCTGCCCTAGAGCAGAACACCAAATAAAATATTGCTGGTGTGTGTGTGTGTGCGGCGCGCGCCGCTTTGACGTAGAAACATTGCTGTCTTGTCAAAGGAAAATTAAATTCATGTAAAAGCAATATATTGCTTGTTCGGATGAATAAATTTGCACGGACTGTGTCCCGACATATCCTGCAATTAAAGCAGGAAAACGTTGATAGGGAACTAAGTCAAGCGACAGTCCACACGTCCACACGTTGTCGTACACATGGACGTTTAACGCAAACGGAGCTGTAGACGTGGAGGGCACATTAATTGAAACCTTTACTGAGCGTTACACCAGACTGCATTTCTACTCGGTATATCCAATGTAATTTCTTTGAATACAAAACGTAATACATAGAATATCAATCTTCACATTACCCATTCGTTATGAAAGGTTGCCGTATGTTCTCTGGTTATAGCATGAAGACCGTATATACAGAGGAATGTCCTTAATCGCAACTAATTGGGTCATTGGCCAGGCTTCAGGTTCTCATTCATTTTCCTGTTACCAAACATATTAATTTGAAAAAGTATAGCTCAGACTTTTAAATCTAAAATCATATTGCTACGACGGTCTCAGGGATCGTCGTATGGTACAGTAGGAACTTAACATGAAATTCCGATAATATAAATGGCTCGTAGGAAAACATTCCAAACTGTTTTTATACAGTAACGCTCTGATCTATAATCAGATAATTAAACCCACCTGGCTGTATGGAATTCAACTCTGTGGGTGCGAGAAAGGTAGTAACATCAGTATAATACAAACATTCCAAGACAAAGTTTTTCGGACCATGGTGAATGCACCATGGTATGTTAGAGACGTCGATACCTACAGAGATCCAGGTATTCCAACAATTAAAGAAGAGATTAAAAGGTTTCCAAAGAAAGGCTTCATCTCGACGAAAATGCAGAAGTTCTTCAGCTGCTGGACAATCAACACGTGTTCCGAAGACTGAAGAGAACAAAGTCATTTGAATTTGTGTAGTGTTTTGTGTTATAAAAGCAGAGTATTGTGCGCGCGTGAGAGTGTTTAGTCAAGAACACCAGAAATAACTAAATTATATCATTGGAATTAATTTGGCTGATATGTATTTAGTATTAAGAGGTATTAGAGATAAGTTGATAGTTGGTCTTACAGACCAGTTTTAGCATGTTCAATTCAATAAAAAAATTAAAAAAAGTATGGTACAGTGGAAACAAAATACGGACATCAATGAAATCACTAATTATCAGCTTTAATTAATCACAAATGACGATTTATAATCAACAAAGTACTCTCGTAAAATAATTCAAGTTAAATTTGTCCACACGCAATAATAATTTGAAGAAGTTATAGAGCTCCGCTCCAATTATAACACAAAAATCACTTTCCACAACAACCACTTGATCCGCACCGGATTGTTTATATAGATACCGCAGAGTTTCCAGAATAACTATCCATCCTGTTCGCGGCGTGCCAGCATAACTTGCGTATTTACAAGTGTTGTCGAACAGTCTGGAAGGTACCTCTGAGGTACATGAATGGACGGCCTTGTACGAACACGGGACTAAGCACACTGGACTATTCGAGAAGCGCGTACAACGACACTCTTGTCTTCTCGAAAGCGTTCCGTAATTGTCGTAACAATATCATAGAGTGAAGATAATCATAAATTTATAACATTAGTTGAAAAAAAAGACAAATTTACATCATTTATATTTTGTTATTCCACATAGGCCTACGTGGTCATTATTACACAACAATGGAATAATAGTTAATGATATATCTTAGAAAACAATTCGTTTTGCAGAATTTTAGGAAACAACGACGAATTGCTGCAGAATGCACTTCGCCAAATAGATATGAGGTTAAACAAGGTCTGTACTTTTCGGTGTCTCAACCACTATCAAAGCACTAGCAACGATAGACAACTTCGTTGCATTGTGTCGCATGGTCGGGGTGCGGTTGCTTTGCATCCGTGTCTGTGTTGCAGGGACCTAGTCGAGCCCGATGACTGCTAGAAGATAACTGGCACTGGTTCAGCCGACAGATTCCTATAGCCTGAAGCGTTGCTGGCAACGCGGTTATCCGCTAGATAGGAACCGCGGAAAGTAACGGAGTTATGTTGTGGCACAGCTTTTGATACCGAGTCACCCGTCTCGGGCACAGTTAGCAGACCGAGGGGTCGGTAGCTCGCCGCCCTCCGAGCCGGTGGCAAAGATAACAGCAGCAAGTAGCGTGTCCAGGCGTGCTAGTTTGGGAGTCCTACTATAATCAAGTGACGACAGGGGGTTGCGCGTCTCTGTGCAGACTCGAGATGTTCAGTGTCCCGAGTCTGTTAGTGCCACTGGGTCGGGTAGAATTCATTTTACGTTGTTTACTAATTATTTAAGGGAGTGAAACGATTGGTGGATTATACCACCGGGGCTAATGAACGTGGTCGCTTTCAAGACTCACCTGTCCTTTCATTGTATTTACAGAGTCCCCGATTAGGAGATTGTGGGTCACAATGAACGTGGTCGCTTTCAAGACTCACCTGCCCTTTCATTGTATTTACAGAGTCCCCGATTAGGAGATTGTGGGTCACACGAGCAGCTCAACCACAGAATCTAGGCACCAAGCGTTTCAAGGTGTCATCAAGAGCGTGGACACCCAGGTCTCTTCTCAAAGCTCGAGAAGAGAACCTACGGGGGACTATACACGCGAGCTTCATGTGATCTCTTTCTTTTTTCTTTTTGACTTTTTCCCCCCTGTGGTTATTAGATAGTGATAAGAAGACAGGAAACTAAAATAGCAGACCTATAGGGCGTTATGGAGACAAACTACAAAACCAAAACTACTGTCGTACACAGAAGCTGGTGGAATAACCAAAGTTGCTGGCACACTGATTTTAATGAGAATTTACTTCGCGTAATAAGTTTCTGTTGATACAAAATTGGCCATAACCTTGTAGAATTTTAGGCGTGTTCCTTTATTTTCTGACTGAAGTGTTCGCCTAATGGTCCCGCACTTAAGGTTGAACTCATGCAACTTATTCACAACGTCGTTGCTTGCATTATAAGGCACGCCGTAGTCCAGGTATTCAAAATTGCTAATTTGTTCCAGGACAGTACCATTTATAACAATTTTTGCCCGTACGGGAGCAGTTCCATGAAAAGCCATCACCTTGGTCTTAAGTGTAGATATCTGCAATCCGGAGTCTTTCGAGATTTGATTTAACAAATGTATGCCCATCTGCAATCTGTTTTCGACAGAATAGCCTGATCGTCCGCAAACAACAAAGGGTCAATTGTAGAGTGACCAATCATAAAATTTTTTTTTTCACTAAATATTATGAGTATACTTGACAAGATCTCCCAGTATCCGCTAATTTGGTGGGAACATCTTTGCCGAATGGATGATTGCCGCATCCCCAAACAACTCTGGAACTATAAGCCGAGGGGACGGAGAGGTGTGGGACGTCCGAGGAAGCGCTAGAGTGAGCAGCTCTAATCTTTGCCTATTTGAGACCGGAACCAACCATCCTTGGTTTAATTCGTAAAGGTGATGATGATGATGATGACTATTTTTTTCAAATTAACTCAGTAACAACGACATTAAGAAATTAGAAAGAAATTAAGTTGTAATTTCTAACAACGTTAAGGATCAATTTCCAGTGAAATTGATAACATTTAGTAATTTAACATTGAGTATTTACACATCGAAATTTGACTCACAAGTATTAAACTTACTTTGAAGTTATAAAAAATGATAACGGGATATTTAATTTACCCCTATGAATAATCACTTTAGTGAAGTCGGTTGTAACATGTGTAGTTTATAATTTATAATATCCTCAGTTACATTTTTTAATGTCAGTTCTTCAATTCCCTTTGCTTGTGTTTCTTTACCTATTGTTAATAAAATAACTGTTGAGAATAATTAAGTTTTGCTAAAATGTCAGATATCCATTTTATGTACGGCTTTGATCTTTTAAACAGCAAATCACAACATGCCATTATCATTTCTTTATAAATTCGAAATAATTTTAATTCTTGTGATTCAAATTATGATGTGTAATTAATTGTATTTAAATTTGTTGATTAACTAATTTCATTGCAAATCAACCACTTACTTTGTTATAAATTATCGTTACTACGTTAATTTGAAAAATAGTAATAACTCCATACTAGAGAATAGAAATTCGGTTTAAAAAAATTAAGTAGTCCAAATTTATTGGATAGTCTGTTATGTGGCATAATGTTATATAGAACATTTATGTAATAAACTATAATTAGTTAAAATTAAGATTTCCAAAGCTGTTAGTGATAAAAAATTAAAATTGCCGCCATTTTAAAATTAGAGGTAACAAAATAACCTTTCTTTATAATAGATCGTTAATATAAATATGTGTAATAAATTCCGTTAAAATTTCGGAATTTCTTGTTGAGATAAAAAGTTTTTATTTTACTTCATTTCCTTTCAAAATAAAGTTTCGAAATGAATAACCGAAATGTAGTTCTTGAGGAAAACCAAGATATGAAGATATTAGAACTGAGCTAAATGTATATTCTATGACCAACAAATAAAATGGAGGCAGCATATCAAGAGAATGGAAGATATGAGGCTACCTAAACAGGTAATACGATACAGACCTCAGGGAAGACGTGGCATTGGTAGACCACGGAAGAATGACTGCAATGAAGTCGCAACAGGCTGTAAGTCCGTACCTGGAGGTGGAGGAGAAGAAGAATAAGAAAATAAAAAATGTTCTTTAAAAAAACACAGAATGGCGGCCAGACGGAAAACGAAACGTTTGCGGATCTAAGTTCATATGAACTTTTTATTTTTCTTTCAACACTAGAAGACACCCTGAAAGGTTCTCCGTTCCTTCACGAATGACTCTGTGTATTCGTCTGCCTCCATTCAGATACGTTAGGCCTAAATGTAAGGAAATAGAAATAGGAATTTGCACGTGAAGATATAACAGCTGAAAAGCTAGATAACGTGTTTGACAATTTATCAGTACTTTTATCAAAGTGCTGTACATCCTTAGGTATGTTGTAATTCTACGTGCTTTTTATGGAAAATATAGCACATTATACAAATTGACAGGATAATATTTCATGTAATATTTAATTCATAGAAAACAACAACTCGCATGAGGCGTTTCAGTTGCATGACTATCACTACAACTTCCAATGTTAATTTTGTTTGTTCGTGCAGATCTAAAATATAGACTACACCGCTAAGATAAAAAAAATAAACATATAATTATTAATTGGTTAAAGGTCCCGGAGTGTTTACACTGAATATTAATAGACATTCACAATAATACACTTTTGTTTATTGTCTTTTAAAAATTGCCTAGACTTTTGCCTAGAATTGCGTGTTAGTGGTTGCAATAAAATTGTAGTAAAAATAAATTACTTTTGAACCGGTAACGCTTTGCCAATAGTTGAACGTTGAAAACAGATAAAACGCCAAACACATTTTACGGTTTAATATTTAATTATTCTCTGTTTGCAGGTAACGACATGAATATCTATAGTTTAAATATTTAGCTTTATTTCATTTTGATAAAACGGGGATAAAACTCGTCTCACATTATGTCGTTTTAGCGACACGTAATTATTCACATGAATGTTTTAAATTCAACCTGAAGTGGATAAAACATTAATTAAAATATGATTGTGTAATACGGGGCTTTGTTTGTAATGAAAAATTGGTCGCAAATAGACAGAATATTAATTTTAATGTCGCATTCATCGATGACAGTTTTAACCAAACCATAGTTAGAATATTTTTTTCCGAATATGCAGCTACTGCAATGTTTACAATAAAGCCTATGTAATGTACTGCCATGGATAGGTATCGCATACAAGTTAGTAGTCGAGATGTACTGTACAGGAATGAAGTAGACTTATCAATGATGCTGTTATTTTATATCTAGTAAAGACATACGTGTGGAGTGTTGCCATATACGGGAGTGAATCTTGGGGAATTGGAGAAAGTGACAAGAGACCTGGTGCTACATAAGAATATTCAAGATAAGCTGGAGGGAGAAAATAACGAATGAGGAAGTCTTTAGAAGAGCTCAGGAGCAGAAGAGCTTTCTACGAAATTTAAAAGGCAGAACAGCTAAGTTTATAGGGCATATACTACGACACAATGGGCTGGTTAAGAGAATAATAGAAAGAACAATTGAAGGGAAGAATCACAGAGGGCGACCCCGTTTAGACATGAAACAGCTTATGGTCTATATGAACTGCACATCATATTGTGAGTTGAAAAGAAAAGCAGAGAAGCGTGAAGAATGGCGAGCTGCTACCAACCAGCCTATGGCTGCTATCCCTGAAGAGAAAAGTTATTTTATAACAATCTAGTGAGCTTTAAATACAGTTTATAAAAAATAATTAATCAGTCTCTGTTGATCTTTGTCACAACTAAAAATCTTATTTTAAACAATAAAATAAATTAATTCGTAAAATTTTGTTGTCTTATTTATTATAAAATCTTTATTGATGTGATCGAGTCTTTCTTTTAAATGATTTTCTTTGTTTTATTGAACATAAATAATACAGGTTTACGTCCATATAATGTCGACTACGGGTTGGTTCTCGATGATCCTGTATCTGGAAGAGTACGTGGGTTGATTTACTCTGTCCGGCTCTGAGGCCGCTTGCGGGCGTGTATATGTTTCTCACCACCACGGTTACGTATACTTTCACCGCGAACAGACGTTGTTACTGGTAAATTAATCTATTAGGCGTACACTTTTTTATCCAGTGAGCTTAAAGTGTTTATGTACCCTTGAACTTGCGCGGAATAACACTTATACTATTATTACTGGCAGCAACTGTAGGAAATTTTAACTAGTGTTAGTCGCGATTAGCAGGCCGATCGTCGTTAACCACGCGGCGCTCACACGTCATCGATTCCCCAGAGAGACTGATACAGTCGCTTTACGAAAATTCCTTTGACTGAATTCTAGTAACGTTCTGATAGGCTCTTCGGTAACTCTTACTCACGATTCTTCGACAGATAACCAATATTCTTGATCAAGAAGGCTTCCAAACAGAACAATTCTTGTCGAAACAAGCTGATAAAGTTTACGAGTGAAATTGTAGCCACAAAACATTTTACTTAGTAATTCTCATCTAAAACTTTCCCATATCATGAAAGTTATTAACTTAACGTGTTTTTGATGAATATCCCGTGCTTTCGCACATGACCATTCCACACGTGTTCAAGCATCGTTACTTACAAACATTTCACAGCACTAAAATTATTTTGTTAGCCTGAAAGTACTTAAAACTTACATTTTTAACAATGTTCTACGTCACCTAATACATAATGTTCAAACTTTCAAACTCTACTTATGAACACACGATGTCTTCATGTGTTATCATATGCTTTCAAATCTACTACATTACATAAGCAATTAGAATGTCCACTGTAGTATAGACAGTCCACTGTCTAAGCGTTTTCATACAAATAAAGGTGTCAGGAGGAACCTAGCCAACCATTTGTTTTACAGGAGAGGACGTTCGGATTACACGGAGCATGGAAACTAAGTCGGGAATAACGATTCCTCAATGTTTCCTTACAAAAAAAACGTGAGGGCTCCATATTTTCCCCCGAAACAAGATATAAATGAAGGCCCTAAAATAGAGTTTTAGGAAGTTCCGGAACCGATGAATTACAGTAGAAACATTTACAGTTAGAAACAAAATAAATTTAGATACAAAATTAACGTACTACAAAGTTATGGCAGTCCCTGCACTGTCCTATGTGTGTGGATTATAGACAACAATCAAGAAACAAACAGAATTAACACTGTTGCACACCACTATAGAAAAATTTTTCCGATTAGCGGTTTTAAGCTTCACAGCTCATCATCAGATCGGAAAAAATCTGTTTTTCCGATCTGATCATGAGCCGCAAAGCTTGAAAGCGTTAATCGGAATAATTTATCTATAGTTGTGTGCAATAGTGTTAACTTTGTTTATGATTATAACCACTAACACAACTTTTTTTGTGTATCGGCAATCTAAGAATCACATGCCAATTTCAATTTTTTGTTCTTCGTTCTTTTTTTCTCCGATATTCCTTCATCTTTTCACAATGTCTCTTTTTCCTGTCTTCAGTCCACTTTGAACCTGCGTTTTTCTCTCTCCTACCCTGTGCTTCTTCCATTTTTATCACTTTTGTCCGAAAAAACTTGTCTTCCAATTTCGTCTTTTGCGTGTACATTATTTTTTTTCTCAATCCTTTTGGAATCCTTCAATCCAACGTGATGTTGACTTCTTCCACCACAGATATTCACTAACACAACTTTAATAATTAAATAAACCAAGAAAAAAGACATTAAAATACAGGCCTCGGAAAGGGTACTTAAGAAAAGATAAAAGGTGTTCTAAGCTTGACCGTATAAATAATGAGCCCATACGAGAAGAGTTACAACTTTTTGACTTGAATAAAAAATTACAAGATTACAAACAATAGTGGAAAGAATGCTAGATTCCAGACTGGCCAAACATTCCGGGCTGTCTTGTATGTATTATTTAACAGTGACATACCAAACTTAGAACAAGCAAAATTGGCTACTTTTGATGATGATACAGCTTTGCTTACAACATGGCAAGATGAGATTATTTCAACCCGATTATTGCAGAAAGCCAGCAATACCATATATGAATGGACCAAAAAATGGAAAATTGATCTTAACGAACCCAAATCGGCACACATTAATTTCCCCAGTAAAAGATTGAATAATCTTCCATAATTGGTGATAAATGGAACGGTAGCTCCTTATGAAAACAAAGCCAAATACCTGGGTATGACATTGGATACCAAACTGAGACGGAAAAAGCATGTCAAAAAGGAAAAAGAGGAACTTAACATAAAATCCCGACAATATAAATAGCTCATATGGAAACATTCCAACTTGTCTTTATACTGTAAAACTCTGATCTATAATCAGATAATTGAACCCACCTGGCTGTATGGAATTCAACTCGGGGGGTGCGTGAAAGATTGTAACATCAAGATAATACAAACATTCCAAAACAATGTTTTCTGGACCATGGTGAATGCACCACGGTATGTTAGAAACGCCGATATCTACAGAGATCTAGGTGTTCTAACAATTAAAGAAGAGATTAAAAGGTTTGTAAAGAAGCATGAAGAAAGGATTCACCTCCACGACAATGCAGAAGTTCTTCAGCTGCTGGACAATCAACACGTCTTCTGTAGACTGAAGAGAACAAAGCCATTCGAACTTGTGTAGTGGTTTGTGTTATAAAAGCAGAGCTTTGTGCGCGGGTGAGAGCGTTCAGTTAAGAACACCAGAACTAACTAAAGGATGTCATTGGACTTAATTTGGCTGATATGTATTCAGTATTAAGAGTTATTAGAGATAAGTTGATGGTTGGCCTAACAGACCAGTTTTAACATGTTAAATTCGATAATTAAAAAAAAAAAAATAGCTTCTAAACTACGAGAGCACCCTTAACTACGCACACTATGCCGGCACGCTTCCAAAAAGAATGGAAAATTCTTCTAGAACTCATGCAGAACCTATATTTAGCAAAAGCAACAGCGACCGGATTAGAAGTTAGTTACACTTCGGGATGTTGTACGAGATTGTTGCAGATTAGTGGAACGTGGTTTTGGTATAATTAGTGCTGAACTCTAATAGTTGACATTATTACTGCGTGTGGATAAATTTAACTTGAATTATTGTATGAGGCTCGATTTGCTCGTCTACCCGCACGTACGCGGACAAATAATACGTACGTCTTCTCTGGCATACCCGGGCCAGATAAGTAACAAGGGCACACAATACACTACACACATAAACAACAATCTTCCCCCCCACCGTAAGGCTTGCCCCCGGGCGTGGGTTAAAGTTTGGCTAATATCTCTCTGGCTGGGGTGGGGCGTGAGTTCTATCACGGCCGGAGGGCGCAACAGGTCTATGATCTAATGCCTGAAAGTGAAGATGAATATTGTATGAGAGTACCTTGTTATTTGTGACGAATTAAAGTTGGTAACTAGTGAATTTATTAGTGTCTGTATTTTGTTTCCACTGTGCAACACGATGATCCGTGAGACAGTCGTAACAATAGCTTTCATAGTCGTAACAATAGTCGTAACAATAAGATCTTTCAGTCAAAATTTTGTACAGCTTTAGGTTTGTGTATCTCGACGTACTTTGTTTTATTGTTTTATAGATCGTCTGGAACTTACCTAAGTTAACATCAATATCATAATTCTTATCATAACCAATACGTAAATCCGTGTGGTGTTCATTGACGTCACAAGGCAACTACAATTCTGAAATGATTCAGAAACAATCTGCAAACCGTTGTTTTCAAATTGCAGTGGATGTAGATGTCGTGATTATAAGTTTGAACGGACAGGAAGAAATCTTTGTCATGTACAAAAAACAAAATCATGCGGTCAGTAAAACATTATCGCGTGCGACGTTTCAGTCGCCTGACTGGCAGTGTCTGCAATATTAATATGTTCTAATGTGTGCGCCGCAAACACTGTTTGTACGTTGCTGTCGATAGTATGCTATGTTGCACGAAACATCAGCGATATCTGATTTTTGGTGACACCGTGACATTGTATCGCTCGCTTGCCGTAATGTGTATCACGCTAAACACTATGAATTGTACAGCGCGTAGTACCTCGCATGAATACTGTGTTACAAGTGTCACACGGATTCCGTGTTTAAACAGTAGAATTTAAATCACGAAAGACAAAGGGAAATCGTTAACTACGTCATCATCATCATCTTCACGGATTAAACCAAAAATGGTTTGTTCCAGTCTCAAATAGGAAAAGATTAGACCTGGTCACTCCAGCGCTACCTCGGACGTCTCACACCTCTCCGTCCCATCGACTTATAGATTCCAGAGTTGTTTGGAGATGCGACAAAGATGTTCCCATCAATTCAACCGATACTGAGCGACCGAGTATATTCATAATATTCAGTTCCTGCCGTATATCTGTGTTTCTTCTATGATCGTGGAGAGTATACCCTGCCACGTGCCTGAGAAATCTCATTTCACCCGCTTGGATGCGACTGGCGT
Source organism: Magicicada septendecula (assembly GCA_034769895.1). Taxonomy (NCBI): domain Eukaryota; kingdom Metazoa; phylum Arthropoda; class Insecta; order Hemiptera; family Cicadidae; genus Magicicada; species Magicicada septendecula. Next base: position 562,072,704 of record CM068369.1, read on the forward strand.
GGCCTTTCGTTAAAGTCCAATTCTCAGACCCATAAAGAAGTGTGGAAAGAACCATCACCTTGTAAAATTTTAGGCGTGTTCCTTTACTTGCTGACTTAAGGGTTCGCCTAATGGTCCCGCATATAAAGTTGGACTTACGCAACTTGTTCACAACGTCGTTGCTTGCATTATAAGACACACTGTAGTCCAGGTATTCAAAATTGCTAACTTGTTCCAGGACAGTACTATCGACAACAATTGTTGCCCGTACGGGATCAGTTCCAAGTAAAGCCATCACCTTATTTAACTACGTTCATCTTTACTTATCATTATTATCATCAACCTCAAGGATTAGCCTCTATCCTGAACCTGTTCCGGGACCCACATCGCTCTCGGCTGTTGTACATCTCTCTTCCCCACCGGTCTATACTCCATTGCTAGCACTGGAATCTTGTCACACGCCATTCTTCCCAAATATTCAGACCACCTTCTTCTGTTGCTCCTTAGCTGTTCCAACAATGAGTCTACCCCCGGTTACGTCCTTATATCCACATTCTTCTGTCAATCAAGAATGGCACAGTCCAGACAACTTCAGAGAATGGTACTCCTCGTAAACTTCATCTCCGTTGCCTGAATATTAGCTTTATCTCTTTCTGTCATAACACTGGCTTCATCTCCATACTTCAGAACCGGTACCGCTACAGTGTTAAAAAACCTTATCGTTGTTTCCTTCTTTGTCTTATTTTTAAAGTATATGTGAATTGTTCCACAGATATTCCTAAATTTGTTTAATTTTTCATCCAGATCAATTTCTGTCACATATGTAACGTAACGTCCCAAGTAATTGAAATGCTGGTATTGTTACATAATCTTTCCATCTATAACTATCTTAGATCTTACTGGTTGCTTCCCTCTGAATGCCATTGTTTCAGTCTTGTCCGGTTCATCTGTTATTTTCAACTTCAATTTAAATAAACAAAACAACTCAATAATCACTTATCATCATCATCATCTCCAGCAAGGATTAAATAAATATCAGTATGGAGAACCATACATGACTTCCATGTTCTAAGATTTATATTTAAAATCATTTTCGAAATGAAATATTTCCATAGAAACTACTTCTTCCTACTTACTACTTCAGCCTTAACCACAGTACTGTGGTCACTAACGTATACCACCTCACGTTATCGCACTCGATTTTCACTGATGTTAGAAGTCGATGGCACTGCCGAGACGTCTGGTTTTGCAGAAAAAGTTGGACTATGGCCAAACAACCCAGGAAGGAATTTTAATAACAAAATACTTCTTTGTTGCCGATAACGTAGGCCTTGAGTCCTTTTTATCAAAATTAAATACTTTACTCTTGTTAAAACATAAAACGTTGCAGGTAAACTACCCCTTTATCTTAACCGATCTTCACAAAAATCGATAGGCGTTGAGTACTCTACAATTCAGGGATGTATGCAAAATATTATTTGATTCTGTTTGAATGTGTGGCAGTTATCGTTCGTTAAAAACAAAATTACCCTTTTTAAAACATAAAAATTTGCAGGTAAACTACCCCTTTCTCTTAACCGATCTTCACCAAAATCTACGTACCTTGAGTACTTTACAATTAAAGGACGTATGCAAAACATTGTTTGATTTTGTTTGAATGTGCGGCAGTTATCGTTTGTCATATATAAAATTACCCTTGTTAAAACATAAAACGTTGCTAGTAAACTACCTCTTTCTCTTAACTGATCTTCACTAAAATCAAGAGGCCTTGAGTCCTTAATAATTCAGGGATATATGCGAAACATTATTTGATTCTGTTTGAATCTGCGGCAGTTATCGTTCCTCATAGAAAAATTTACCTTTGTTAAATCATAAAGCATTGCTGGTATACTACCCTTTCCCCGTAACCGATCTTTACTAAAGTCAACAGGCATAGAGTTCTCTACAACTCAGGCATATATATATAAAAACATGTTTGATTCTGTTCGAATTTACGGCAGTTATCGTTCGTCATGGAAAAATTACTCTTTTAAAATATACAATGTTGCTGGTAAACTACCCCTTTCCCTCAACCGATCTTTACCAAAAACCAATAAGCTTCGAGTACTCTACAATTAAGGGCTGCATGCAAAACATTATTTAATTCTGTTAGAATTTGCGGCTGTTATCGTTTGCCATACAAAAAATTCTACACATAGACACACAGACAGACAGACACACACACACACACACTTTTCGAAAACTGATTTTTCTTCATGTTTTGAGGGTAGTACAATCAGAATCAGCCGTTATCTCGAACACAATTTTTTTCGCCATGACCATACTTCCATTTCCTAATGGAACATGGAAGTAAAAATTGTTTGTTCCGGTACCAAGCAGTTAGTCCGTATCTGGTCACTCCAACGCTTCTTCGGACGTCCCACAACTCCATTTCGCTTTTAATTCCATAGTTGTTTGGGGATGCGGCAGTCATCCATTCGGTCAAAATGTTCCAACCACTTTAGCCGATATTGGACAATCCTTTCAGGTATTCTCATAAAATTCAGTTCCTCCCGTAGGCCTACATTGTCATTTCTTTAGCGATCTTGAACCTGCCACGTATTCTAGTAAACTCATTACAGCCGCTTGAATATGACTGACCTGGGATTTCGTTAAAGTCCAATTGTCAGAGCCATAGAGAAGCGCGGGAAGGGCCGTATCGTCCTGTAGAACTTCAGACGTGTTTCTTTACTTATTAATTTTAGAGTTCTTTCGATGGTCCCGCTCATATGGTTAAAATTATGTTGCTTTTTCACAACATCCTTGTTTATAATGTAAGACACATTACAACCCAGACCTTCAAAATTACTGGCCTTCTCTACAATTGTTTTTCTCGTAAATATTGAGTTGTCGAGATAAATTAACAGAAGGCAGTAGAAGTTGGGTAGATACAGCATAGACTCATACAGATTTCCAGACGGAGGTCTACACCGTCAAGAAGAAGAATACACCCAGAGCTGGCAACAAAAATGCTTAAGGTATTTCAGTATGGTTGATACTTTGTATAGAAGTTTAACTAGACTTGCTAGAAACGGAGTGGGAGTTCTGCTACTGGTTCCCTTGCCACCCTCAAAGGGCTAAATAATTAATGAATAAAACGTTATAACAGTACGCCTGGCTTTTCGATATATAATTTATTAACTTGACAATATAATAAATTAAAAATTACAATTTCCCAACGACTATAGCCTATTGCTACGGCAGTTACGTAACGCTCTCGAAAAGTCGGCAGGTGCAGTTACGTAACCGTTCTGCACGTTACTCGGCAGGTGCAGTGTCTCTGTCACGACTGTTCCAGCACTCTTAATTACGCAAATTATGCCAGCACGTCGCCGAAAGAATGGGAAAATCATTCTAAAAAACCTGCCGGATCTATATACGCGACTACGGCCGGCTTAGTGAGTTAGTCACACCTGGCGTTGTTGTAGAGTGCGGATCACGTGATTGTTGCGGAATATTGGAAATTGATTGTTGTGTTATAGTTAGTTAGTGCGGAACTTTAATAGTAGGCAAATTATTACTACGTGTAGATAAATTCAACTTGAATTATTGTATCAGAGTACCTTGTCGATTTCAAATTGTTATTTGCAACTAATTAAAGTTTTTAGATAATTAGTGACGTCATCGGTGTTCGTACTTTGTTTCCACTGAACAACACGACGATCCGTGAGACCGTCGTAACAATATTATTAAGAAACAACTAAATAAGTTGACTAGTATTTAGATACTTCCCCCCCCACTGATCCAGGTCAAACGCCCTCGGATGATTCTTAAGGGTACCATGTACCCTATAGGGTCACAATGTAGTCTATTTTAAATGAGCAAGTATATGCTTCGGTACCATTATTTCAAAAACTACTTGCTAGATTAACTTGAAATTTTTAACACTTATTAGAAGTTTATATGTGCTTAAAATAATGCACATTCAGAAAAAAAATAATTTATAGTTTTGGAGAAAAAAATTATTTATTTTTGTAATTTCTTTAAAACAATTTTTTATATATCTTAATATAAATAAAAGTCATTGTATGTATGTATGTATGTATGTAGGCTATGTTCCACATCTCCTCCTAAACCATAGGACTGATTTCAACCAAACTTGGCACAAATATTTTACGCAACGGGAGAACCAACATAGGACAGGTATTTTTTTATACGATCTTTTGGGGGGTCCTTTGGGGTCTTCCACATCTCTTCCTAAACCACTGGACCGATTTCAACCAAACTGGGCACAAATATTTTACGCAACGGGAGAACCAACATAGGACAGGTGTTTTTTCGATACGATCCTTTGGGGGGTCCTTTGAGGTCTAAAAAACTGTTAGATCTAGTTACCATGGCAACCCAATAGAATACATTCTGGTTGCCATAGCATCGGTGGAAGCCTCCCGCGTAGGGAATAGCGCGGGAGTCGTCCGACGGGCCTTCCCCGGAGTCTGTCCACGGAACCCAGGGAGTCTTAGGTCGGATCTCGCGAAAAATGGCCGAGCCAGAGCTCTAGCACCTCGCCCGGCATGTCGACGGCTTTCCCGGGCTTTGGAGAACCTTCCGTACCCCGGGGAGGTATCTGACCAAGTACTAGCGCGGGAGTTCGACCGGCCTGGATGCCGGAAAAAACAGGCGGTGTCCCGGCATAGGTAGAAGCCTTCCGCGTAGGGATAAGCGCGGGATTGGTCCGACGGGCCTTCCACGGAGTCAGTCCACGGAACCCGGTGAGTCTTAGTTCGGATCTCGCGAAATATGGCCGGACCAGAGTCCCAGCTCCTCCCCCGGCATGTCGACGGCTTTCCCGGGCTTCGGAGAACCTTCCGTACCACGGGGAGGTCTCTGACCAATTCCTAGCGCGGGAGTTCGACCTACCTGGATGCCGGAAAAAGCAGGCGGTGTCCCGGCATAGGTGGAAGCATCCCTCGTAGGGAATAGCGCGGGAGTCGTCCGACGGGCCTTTCCCGGATTCCGTCCACGGAACAAGGAGAGTCTTAGGTCGGATCCCGCGAAAGACGGCCGGGCCAGAGTCCATGGTTCTTATAAATGAGATATAGGTTATGATATCGAAGGTGGTGTATGCATCTTAAGAAACTTCTTAATAGTGAGTGAATTCACAGTTGTTTCAGTTTGAGTTTAAAAGTGGATAAGTTAAGATCGAAGTAAGTTATAAGCGAGTGTAAAAAACAACGTTTTGATAGCGAATGTATTCAGATCGTAGTGTTCAGACAATATAAATGCGCTTGCATCAGTTTGAATTTAAAAATTGATAAGCTGAAATCTATAGAGGTATTGTATTGTTAGAATACGTTTAGGAGACACTAATTTAACAAATACCTTACTTCAACATTAACACTATGAATTATAAAACGACAGTTAAATACGCAGCGCGTGCAAGTACTGTAGACATTTTATTGAAAACTAATTTAGCTGTTCGCCCTCTCCCAGAGTTAGAAATCGAGCAGGAGCATCATGCGCAACAGAAATATTCTCAAGATATAAGAATAAAGTTTATGACACATTCTTAAACATGTGCGCTACAGAGTATTCCTCCAGTGAGAATGCGAACGTAACAGTATAAAGAAGATTATAAAATATAAAAGTAATATAACGTTAGAACAAGAATAGGTGAATATGAGCCTATGAATAAATTATGAACCCGAGCAACGCTGGGTAAATCGGCTAGTTAATATATAAATATTTAGGTTACACTTAACTTAATTAAACAAAAGTGGTACACTTTACTTACTACGTAATGAAAAAGATTCGTGCCAAATTTAAAGTGTGTGGGCATGTCAGTTTTTAGAAAAATGGTACCTAAAGTTAAAAAAAAAACTGCACTTTCGGGAAATTGAGTTTGAAGTTGGATTAACACTTAAACTGAACTAAAAGCCTCCAGAACAATAATAAGGACTATCACTGACTTCTCTTTTCCTTTTTAACAGCCTCCTTCTGATTCTCTCCTTTTTGTGTTCCTCCTCAACTTGTTTGTTTGCTTTTTTAATTCGATTTTTGTCTTTTTCCGTAAGTCCTTCAACCATTAATTTTCCTGGTTTTATGCCCAACCTCTCAAGCACATTAAATTTTGTAACTAACCCATCACTAAAACATATCACTGCATCTATAACTCCTAGTTGTAATGTCTGACATCCCACAAAAGTTGATTTTGGCATTCTGTTCCAAATACAACTGTTTATGCTCTCATTAGGGTTTTGCGTTTTTCCGTGTAGGCAGCATTTCAGCAAGTTTGGGTGTGATAGGTCATTGAATACAGGCTTGATCGCCTCCACAGCTGCTTCTGGCAGTGAATGCTCATGCTTAAAATCTGTATTATATACGCGTATATGAAAGTTATTTCTAACAGTAAAGTACGTAGGAAGTTTTACTGCATGAAATCGTCGGCGCCACCTACCCAGGCGCGTGCCCAAGATGTTCTGGCATGTCACTGTTAACTTTTTACATCTAATAAATTACTATAAAGGTATGTAATATTATATATTTTCTTAAACAGAATTAACAGGAGAATTTTGTAGGCCTATTATTAAAAAATCGAAAATTTTGAAGTTAAAGGGTACATGCTCTCCTTACCGACTCGCCATAAAGAAATCCCTGAGTTTCACTTCTGTTGACACTCCCCCTCACGGCAGTTAACCTTCCTTCAATCCGTTTCTCTGATTCTCTTCAGGGACACACGCTGGTTGCCGCCGTTACCGCCGCCACAGACCCGGAGGCTCTCTGCGTGCGGCGTCGCTACCGAGCCTAAATACGTCTGCTCATTGTGTCTGAGTATCTATGCCAGCACATGAAGGCTTCTTCCCCAGCCATCTAGCGCAAAATCGCGTTGGCGGTTACCTTTTCCAGTGTTACGTACCAGCAGGCAACAGATCACCACAGTTATCTTCTGGCAGTCGTTGTTGGACTTCTTCATTTTTCACACTTTAACGTATCGATACTTTCTTGTTGTCGAAATATCGAATACATGGTGTGGCCACAAATACTGAGAGGAAATCGCCCTAACTTTTTATTTCTAACTGTTGCATCCCAATATTCGGAAGGCTCGTTCTGATAATGATTGGCGAACCCTCCTTGTAAGTTATTCACAGGCGTTTTGCAAAAATTAATAAAGTAAAGAAAGAGTCGGCTGATTTGAGACAAAAAAATTCCAAAGCGGATTGTGTTCTAACGTGGACAGATAATTCATTTTGTAACGCGTGCACGATATGTCGCGTGCTTTTAAAATCTGGCGTAATTAGTCGTTGTAGGCGTTTGTGACTTTGTAACGTTTCCATAACAGACCTACGTACCTGTGTGCACGCGACCCGTGAATGTGGAAAATGACACCAATTTAGAATTATCGTATTTTATCGACCCTCTGTGGCACGTATCACTTTTTATATCACATTTAGCGGCGCGACGTGCGCTCAGCTGAAAACATGACAGTTGTACTGTCTACAGTCGATAATTATATAAATAATAGAAACTTTTTCTAACAAACTCAGTGCCATAATATGGAAACAATAAGGCCTTTATTACACTTCACAACTTATTGTATTCAACTGATTTCAAGGTTTAATCCCATCCATATTGCGAGGCATGATGATTGGTTCCTAAACATATTTTTTAATAGGACACTTGCAGCGGTGGAATTTGCAAAATTGTACGAACTATTTGATCTAACCTCGTATAACTCTGAAACCTAGAATATCTTCAAGCCAGATCTCCAAATAAAATTATCTTTTACCTTTTCAACTTTAGATGATTGGTTTTACAGGGACGGGTTGTTGACCCTTCGCCCAAACACCAATCTGGAGGGTCGGATCATTTTTTATCAGGGTTTCCGTTTCCTAGACCAGCTGCTTTCACTACAGCTTAGAGCCTGGTCTACCCTGATTTTCTGTGAGGGTCACTCCCTTAGCCTTTGAAGATCCCTCCTCATTGCAAGGAATCGATTCTCTCTTGACATAGTCAAAATACCTTTGAAAGGAGAATTTTGAGGAGAATATATGAACCAATCCAAGTCAATGGGATATGGAGAATGCGTCACAATGAGGAACTATACAACCTATATAAAGACAATAATGTGGCCACCACCATCTGATTGCAATGGGCAGGACACATCATTAGGATGGAAGGCAACCGAATACCTATGAAGGTACTGTTTAGTCAAATCGATGGTAAAAGGCCTGTTGGAAAACCCAAGCATCGCTGAATTGACGCAGTGGCGAGCAATGCTGATACTTTACTTAAAATAAAACGATAAACATCGATCGCCAAGGACAGGGCAAAATCGAAGCTAAGGTTCGACACCGGACTGTGAAGAAGAAGAACAACAACAACATTTCAAGGTAACGTGAAACTAGTTGCAGGGTAGTAAAAACAGGCTGCAACTGCTCTGCAAACAGTTGTAGAGTAAGTGTATCGTCTACACTACTATTATAAAGACTTAAGTTTGTTTGTTTCGTTGTCCGCGCTAACCTCAGAAACTACTAATCAAAAAGAAAACTTCTTTGATCATCATCAATTTCTTTGAAGCTTGAGGATGGTTTCAGACATTAATTTGAACCAATAACTTTAATAGTTTTCAAAAGCACAAAATCAAAACGGTCCAATGTCATGAAATTGATTGTTAATTTGCGTGTAGTAAAATTTTTGGCAAACGACAAACAATATCATTCTAAAGGGTGTCCCATAAAGTACGCAAGATTTAATAATGTTGTAAAAACTTTTATTTATTGAAAAATATCAGATGTTTTAATGTTAATACAAAGTACACTTACTGCGGTTAAATGTGGAACACAATATCAGACAAATGTCCCCCGCGACTCTGCTGGCACACTGTTGTCCGTCGATCGAAATTTTCGATGACCTTCTTGGACAATTCCGGCTCAATCTCACCAATAACTCGTTGAATCTGTTCCTTGAGTTGAAAAATTGTTCGTGGATTGCGGACATAAGCGCGTGATTTCACATATCCCCAAAGGAAGAAGTCGCATGGTGTTAAATCACAAGACCTCGGTGGCCAGTTCTGATCGCCGTTGCGTGAAATAAGACGTCCAGGAAACTTTTCAGATAACAAAAGCAATTGTTTCGCGAGCAGTATGACTGGTTGCGCCGTCCTGCTGAAACCACGTACCTTCGAATTCCGTACCTTCCAGTTGAGGCCACAAAAACTCCATTATCATGTTCCGGTAACGTTCGCCAGTCACTGTTACTGCATCTCCAGCCTCATTCTAAAAGAAATACGGCCCAATCACGCCACCAGCCCAAAACCCGCACCAAACAGTTGCTCAAAGGCTTCTCGTGAATGATACGAGGGTTCTCTGTACCCCAAAGCCGACTATTTTGTTTATTTACGTACCCGTTGAGGTGGAAGTGTGACTCATCGCTAAAGATGATTTTGTGGGAAAAATCACCGTCCGTTTCACGTTTAGCAATATCCAACTGACGAATTCTCGGCGCTTCAAATGGTCACACGGTTTGAGTTTTTGTGTTAGTTGGATTTTGTAGGCATTCAGATGAAGATCGTTTTTTAGAATTCGCTGCATTGTGGTTTTTGGAATGGCCAGTTGTTGTGATCGATGGCGAATTGATTTCCCTGGACTCACATCGACACTATCTCTCACTACCGCGACGTTTTCAATAGAACGGGTAGCGCGAGGACGTCCAGACGATTTAACGTCTAATAACGAAGCCGTTTCTTCGAATTTCTTAATCAATCTCTGCACAGTTGACAGATTAGGTGCTTTTCGTCGTCCAAAATGTGTTTCGTCGTTCTTATAATGTGTTTTCACAATAACAACGCACTGTTCTTTCGTGTAACGCTCCATGACGACTAATGGCGAGTAAACGGCAACAACAATACAACAGTTGCAGTGCTACCAACCTAACAAGACGACAGTGGCGCGTAATTCAAATATTGCGTACATTATGGGACACCCTATATGAAAGAGAGCTATATGGCGTCAGCGAGTGAACATTAAAAAAAATTGCAAATCTTAATCTGGATTTTTGTTTCAGTAAAATCCTGTTCTCTGTTTTCGAGGTATTGGCGGTTTTGTAAAAATTGTATATGTTGTTTCGGCCCCATGTCATGACATCCCTTCGTTGTCCACAGGTGAGTTGCATGCAGTCGATTGCATAGTATAATAGGCTACCTTTGAATCAATGCCCCACATCGAGCAAACTAATAGTTGCACGAGCAGTTGCAGTAAGTGTGATTGGTCTCATTTAAATCGACACCCCACAACTTATTTTGCAATAGGTTGGTACTGGAATAAAGGCCTAAGTTTATATACTACTACTAGAAGAAGAACAACAGGAAAAACAACAAGGAAAAATAACAGAAACCCAGATGGTGTAGTCCAATCACAGGTGCAAAGACATCCCACACCAATAATCCACTGCCATGCGCTGATACTTTTCTTCCCCTGTGCGCAGATAACACATGTGCTCCCCAGTATAATAAATTTGCAAATTGTAAATACTGGAGAGTTTGTAGTAAGCTGTTGACTTTTGTAATACAATATTAAGCTTCTCTCCATCTTCCCAGAGGTTGTGGCCTTGCCTTCCCTTTCCAATACAGTCTCCTAACAATCACGTTAAGTTTTAAGCACAAGGTGATAGTTTTAGTGGTAAAAATGCTGCCACGAAAATTAAATAAACGTATTCGGATGGAAATCTACTGAATGCACATAACCAAATTAGGTTAACATCCACTGAAGTGTTAAAGAAAAACTTAAGGTTTTTTTCATTATGTTATATTTTTTTCTTATCATCAATAAAAGGATGCCGTATACATAATTGGTCTGCTAGCAGTGGGAAATAAAATAATGATACTTAATGAATAGTATTATTTAAATCTACGCTGTTAATTGCAGTTTGCTGAGATTCGATAAGATTTCCCAAAATTGGCTAAAACATTTTGGAACACCTTAACCGAATGGATAGCTGCCGCATCCCCAAAACAACTTGTGAATTATAAGTCGAAAGGACGGAGAGGTGTGGGACGTCCGAAGAAGAGCTGGAGTGGCTAGCTCTAGTCTGTCTCCTTGGTATAGATCTATATGATTGGGGCCGGAAGAAACAAACAGTTTTTGGTTTAATCCTTGTAGAAGACGACGACGATGATGATGATGATAATGATGATGATGACGACGATGACGACGACGACGACGACGATGATGATGATGATGATGATGATGATGATGATGATGATGATGATGATGATGATGATGATGATGATGATGATGATGATGATGATGATGATGATGATGATGAGATTTCATACAACGTCTCGCTCCCGCTAAGCAACACCGACATCTATGAAGGGCATCGTTCACCACCAAGCCGAGTGGTCCCAAACTATTGCACACAACATCATCTCTTGATCTCCGTAGTGTTACCCTCTTTTGTATTGTTACCAGTGACCGCTCCGGCTATAATTTGTCCTCCATTCGCCTCACATTACCAAACCGCAGCAGCCGCCCCTTTATTCAACAAAACGTTCAGGCAGTTCTTGTTTATTTTAAAAATGATGCCTTCATTCATGGACACTTATACTGCCTCCTTCAAAGTAGTCTCAGTCGAATGTAACACGATTAAACCAGCCGTTTTGCAGGCTTCAAAATATTTCAAGCATGCACTTTTTGGTACAGCTTTGAGCTCGCTTAGCGATTTTCGTTTTACGTCCTCAACGGTCACAAAACGTTGTCCTTTCGTAGAAATAATCACTATTGGGAGGAGGAAAGATTGCGTTGGGACACGTCTGGTGAATACGGCAGTTGCTGTGTCATCATTTAAAAGTTTTCTTTTGCCTAGCCTGGAAAAAGTCTTAACAAGCAATGACGTGAGTCCAGGCGCATTATCGGGCTGCAATTTAAATAAATTATTTTTCCGTAAATCTGGCCGTTTACGAAGGGCTAAAAGATTGTAAATTACGAATATTACTCTTTATTTACCACTGCGCGTAGCGATAAAATTTCGTGTAACACAAAAACATAATCTTTATCTGACATCTTATACACGGCAGACTTTGAAGCTTGTAAACCGCTTGTCCAAGCAGTCTCCCCTGAAGCCTTGTGAACACGTTTTACCAGGACAGAACAGTTTATCTCACAGTTTACAAAAAAATTAATCCATGTTCTTCAATCTTGGATTGTAGAATGGCAAAAAATCGCTTAATACACCTAAAGACGAGTTACTCGGTTAGGTATAAAATCTAAACTAAGCAATCGAATAGGGCTAAAATTATGGACGATTGCCTCTAACATGTGTACCAACATCATATAAAAACAGTTGTTTAATCGGACACGTGCAGCGGTGGAAATTGCAAAATTGCACAAACTGTTTGATCAAACCGCCTATAACTCTGAAACCTGGAGTACTTTCAAACCAGATCTCCAAATAAAATCATCTTTTACTTTTTCAACTTTAGATCCATACAATGCTCTATATATTGTTACGACGGTCTCCTTGATCGTCGTTGGTACAGTGGAAACAAAATAAGTACAAGACACCAATTAAGTCACTAATCACCAGCTTTAATTGTTACAGTAAATCAGTTCGTAATTAACAACACAGTCTACTACAACAAATCAAATAAAAAGTGTCCACACGCAAATAAATGCCACTAATAATAAAGACAATTGTATTACAATTATACCGTCCGATTATAAAACGCAACACTTCACTAATAACTACTTGAACGTACACAGTAATAACTCGAACCTCTCTGTAAATATATCGCACTAATACTCTCGAACCGCACAGTCGAAAATTTGCCTAATACTAAACTGAACGTCGTTGAGTACCGGTATTTATAGCTAGTCGAATATCTAGACGATTCTTAATTGCGTCGTAGCGTGCGTATGAACTACGTAATTAACTGCGGCCTTGACACAGTCCGCACGGCTGGCGGCATCGAGAACTCTCTCGTAAATGCGTCTGCAAGCACGTACGCCACACGCTTACATTCTATATCTCTCTGGAAGTTCGATAAACACGTAGATTGTTCTGTGACGTAACACTGCCTCCTCCTTAAGCCTGTTCGTCCCGAACTGCAAACCATCTGTAAATTTGTACTTAGCCAGGCGATCTAGGTGGACTACCTTGAACTTTCGCTGTCCTTCCTGTTGAATCCGATAGACAACATCGTTAATCCTTTTTTTCACAGTGTAGGGTCCTTCCCAGTTAGACTGAAGCTTAGGTGAGCGACCACAACGGCGCTTTGGATTAAACAACCAGACCTGATCTCCTTCTTGGAAACCCACACTATTGCTGCGAATGTTATACCGAGTTTTTATTTTATCACTGGCAATCTTCAGCCGTCCTCTTACCAAGCGATTCATTTCTCGCAGTTGTTTTTCTAATTGCGAGGAATAGTTCTACGGCTCTTGGGACTGAGTCTCAGGTGATCCGAACATTAAGTCCCCAGGTAGACGAATCTCCCGCCCAAACACCAATTTTGCTGGAGTCATGCCGGTTGTGTCGTGTACTGATGATCTATACGCCATGAGGAATAGTGATATACGTTGGTCCCAGTCTGTCTGGTTCTGGTCAGCAACCTTCGAAAGATGTTGCTCAAGTGTCCTATTGAATCTGTCAACCATCCCGTCCGACTGAGGATGCAGAGGCGTTGTCCTGGTCTTTCGAATTCCGAGTAGACGGAATAAATCTTTAAACCCTCTTGATTTGAAATTTCTCCCTTGATCTGTATGGATTTCCATAGGGGCTCCATAACGGCAACAGAAGTTGTGAACTAACTGCTTTGCAACAGTGGTAAACTCCTAATCTGGAATTGCGTAAGCTTCCACCCACTTAGTAAAGTAGTCACCTACAACCATGATGTACCGGTTTCCATCGTCAGTAACTGGGAATGGTCCAGCAATGTCCATGGCAATTCTCTCGAAAGGTAGTCCAAAGTTATACTGTCTCATTTTTCCACTGCTTCTGCTTTGTGGGCCCTAGCTTGCAGCACATATTTCACACGTCCGAACCCATTCCTCCACGGTCGTGGCGAAGATGAAGCCAATAGAATCGCTTCCGTATTTTGTCAAGGGTTTTGTTAACGCCAAGATGGCCTTCAGATGTTCCATTATGCATCTCCTTCAAAACAGACTGCACTTTACTTCGGGGAACTATCAACTGCATGACTACGTCTCGTCCATCTTCACTTTCCCAAGCCCTCTTCAGCAATCCGTTTTCTAAGGTGAGAGATTCCCATTGTGCCCAGTAGCCCTTCAGCACTTCGGAACCATGGCAGATATCTTGCCAATCCGGGCAGCGACCTTCCTCTTTTGATGTCAAGATCGGCCCAATGTCTTCATCAGTCATCTGTTCTTGTTAACAGTCTTGTGTTGTCCAGCCGTCAGCCAGGAAATCTACAGTGATGGCTTGAACATGTTCGCTTGAGTTTTGTTCTTCCTTTCTGTGGCAATGTCGGCGGTCTTCCGGGCACGGTCTTCGTGATAAGCCATCTGAATTACCATGCAGGCGCCCCCGCCGATGTTGTACCTTGAAGTTGTACTCTTGCAGACGTTCGAGCCACCTTGCCAACAGTCCTTCCGGATTTTTAAATCTCAAGAGCCATGCAAGTGCGGCATGGTCGGTACGTAGTGAAAACTCTCTCCCATAGAGTTATTTATAGAAGTGCTCCAAACCTGTGACAATTGCCAACAACTCTTTCCTTGTAACACAATAATTTCTCTCCGGTATAGAAAGCGTCTTGCTGTAATACACTATTACTCGTTCTTCACCGTTCTACGCTTGAGACAAAACTGCTCCTAGACCAGTATTGCTTGCGTCTGTGTCTACGATGTACTTCCCTTCGGAAGCTGGATAAGCGAGAATTGGCTGCGAACATAATGCAATCTTCAACGTGCTAAATGCTTGGTCACACTCTCTCGACCACTGGAAGTTTCATTTATTTTCCGTTAGCTCATGTAGTGGTTTAGCAATAGTAGCGAAGCCTTTCACAAAACGTCTGTAATATGAGCATAACCCCAGGAAACACCGAACTTCGTGTTTACTCTTCGGAACTGGCCAGTCTCTTACGGTGTCTACTTTATTAGGATCCATGCTAACACCCGCTTCCGAAACCAGATAGCCCAGATACTGTACTTCCTTCTGGAATAGAGAACACTTCTTCG
This sequence comes from Magicicada septendecula, assembly GCA_034769895.1. Lineage (NCBI taxonomy): Eukaryota > Metazoa > Arthropoda > Insecta > Hemiptera > Cicadidae > Magicicada > Magicicada septendecula. The sequence continues at coordinate 562,087,853 of CM068369.1, forward strand.
GGCTCAGCTTCAGTTGTGCACCGTGAATTCTAGTTAGAACTTCCTTAAGGTTTTCCAAATGGTTTTCGAAAGTCTTCCCGATCACTATGACATCGTCTAAGTAAACAAGGCAAGTTTCCCACGTCAGGCCTCGGAGTATCAGGTCCATCGTCTAAGTAAACAAGGCAAGTTTCCCACGTCAGGCCTCGGAGTATCAGGTCCATCAATCTCTCAAATGTTGCCAGTGCATTACAAAGTCCAAATGGCATAACGTTAAATTGGAATAAGCCACCTGGGGTCGAGAAAGCGGTCTTTTCCTTGTCTTCTTGATGAAGACCCGCTTGCCAATATCCACTCTTCTGGTGTCTTGCCATTCGTAACACTTGCTGTAGTTCGTTAACTCGGACACCGGCGGTAAATTTCTGCATCGCAAAACTCGTTCGGAAATCTTCTGGCGCTTCAGGATAGGCCAGTCTAATTAGTCTGTCGATACTTGCTTCAAACTCTTGAAGACTCTCCCCGGCATGCTGTCGCCTTGCTCTCAACTGGGTGCAGTACACATCTCGCAAATGTTTATCACCATACCGTAATTCCAGAGCTTTTATCAACTCGGCATAGGTGTTCTGGCTGTCAGGTGGCACTTTCTGTAGTAGTTCTGCCGCGGGTCCTTTTAATGAGAGAACGAGTGAAACAGCCTTATCTCTCCCTGTCTAATTATTTGCGCATATAGCAGCTTCAAATTGGCGGAGGCACGTTGCCCTGTGACTGCTTCCGTCAAAGGTTGGAGCTTTGACATGAACTGTCCCAACCGCAGGCGAGGTGACCTTATTTTTTGTGTCTTTCTCTGTCTTTATCGTTGGTACAGTCTGTTCACAAAGTTGGTCTGGTTGTAACTTGAGGAACTTCTCTCTTATGTTTGCCATTGAGGTTTCTACTGCAGATATTTTATTTGACATGATTTATTCTATGTCAGTTATTTTTGTGGACATCGATTCTTCAACACTCGAAACAGATTTCTCTACTTCAGCTATTTTTAATGTCATTGATTCTTGTACCTCCGATATTTTAGTAACTTGTTTATTAAGCTCGCCTCTTAGGAGACCCAACTCTGCAGCGGTTTGTTCTTGTGTCTGCTTTTGCTCCTGTATTAACTGCTTGATGTCTTCTGTTTCACGCTTCCGTTCTTCTTTTTGCCTTTCTTTTGTTTCTAGCATTAATGCTTTCTGACGCTCCTCAGTCTCTTCTCTTTTCTGCCGGCGTTTCTCATCCTGTCGCTTTTCTGCTTCTTCTCTTTCTTGTCTTCATTCATCTTTTTGTCGTCTTTCTGCTTCTTCCTGTGTCTGCCGCAGCAGCGTTTGGAAAGCTTCCATCATCTGACTGGGATCTATTGTTTACCGATTAGTTACGAATTACCTCGTCTTGTACAAAGTGTCCACTGTTTCCACTGTTAACCGTTCTATCCCAGTTCTGACACCACTGTTACGACGGTCTCCTTGATCGTCGTTGGTACAGTGGAAACAAAATAAGTACAAGACACCAATTAAGTCACTAATCACCAGCTTTAATTGTTACAGTAAATCAGTTCGTAATTAACAACACAGTCTACTACAACAAATCAAATAAAAAGTGTTCACACGCAAATAAATGTCACTAATAATAAAGACAATTGTATTGCAATTATACCGTCCGATTATAAAACGCAACACTTCACTAATAACTACTTGAACGTACACAGTAATAACTCGAACCTCTCTGTAAATATATCGCACTAATACTCTTGAACCGCACAGTCAAAAATTCGCCTAATACTAAACCGAACGTCGTTGAGTACCGGTATTTATAGCTAGTCGAATGTCTAGACGATTCTTAATTGAGTCGTAGCGAGCGTATGAACTACGTAATTAACTGCGGCCTTGACACAGTCCGCACGGCTGGCGGCATCGAGAACTCTCTCGTAAATACGTCTACAAGCACGTACGCCACACGCTTACATTCTGGATCTCTCTGGAACGTTCGATAAACACGTAGATTGTTCTGTGACGTCGTAACAATATCTATACCGTGCTTGGAGGCCAGACTTGGAGTTATACCATCTCTACCTAAAGCTAAATATGACACGAACTAGACTAATAAACTTGCACAGACTCGGTAGACCGAACATATGCCCAAATGAATGAAAAGCATATCTATAGGGTGGCGTAACTACGGGGTGGGGAATCAAATTATAGATAAATCTCCTCCCTAGAGCCATTTAAAACTCCAGCGAAATTCAATAATCTTGTAACCGTAGGTATATTTCCAGTCCAGTCGTTTGGGTTAAATTAGGCTTGTACATTGTCGTAGAAATAAAATAAATTTCTAAAATTTGTAAATTAATAAAATAAAGAGGTGTCTAATCTTCAATGTAGCCTCATCCAACCCTCCCGGCCCTGGCAGGAGCAGCCACTGTCTCCAGGATGATGATAACGTAGAATCCGCTACATGGCACCAGGGAGTCAGTCAACCGAGGCTGCGCCGAGTAGACGTGTGAGGAATGTGAAGCTAAGGGTGTGGTCGTGGTGTAAACAGGAGCACAGGTTTGCCGAAACTAGCGGAGACTCGCTCAGGGGGCCGGGATTCATTAGTGGGCTGTAGCAAGGCCACACGCTGTAGCGCTGGTAGATGATGGCCATGATTATGCATGGACAATTTATGCTATCTACACATAGTTGGAAAAGAAGAGAATAAAAAAATGCATTCTGGCTCAGTGGTGTATCTAGAATTTGGCTTGGGGGTAGTCCGGGATCCTTACGTTACTAAACCGCAGCAGCCACCCTGTTTGTAGTTTAAAAGGTAGGTGAAATAAAATTCACGCAAACATTTCACTAAGTATAAAAACACTATATTGTTTAAAGTACAAATTGTATATGGAGTTTACAAGTTTAAAAGTTCACATATAGTGGTTTACTGCTTGATAATACGAGTTTGAAAAATGTACATAATGTAGTTTACTGCTTCCTGCTGGACCACAGAATCGCACTCCCCGTCTCCGGACTCCCCAATCTCACCGCTGCCGATTTTGTAGTGGGACAGTCTCCCCACTCTTGACAGACGTTGAACATGCCGCCCCCGTTGAAGGCGCAGACTTCAATCATCTGGAAGAGGACAAAGCTTGACGAGAACTCGTTTAGTCAAACCTCGACAAGTTCGGATAGTAGCAACACGAGCTTTTCCGTACGACCCAATGTGAAGTTCAACGACACTGCCAATTTCCCAGTGTAGTGGTGGTCTAAAATCTTATCGAATGACCACGAGTCAGCCTGGTTGGGGAGGGGGACAATCCTTGGTCCATTTATTTCTCTGTTGTAATGTAGATAAGTATTCGTTTGACCAGCGTTTCCAAAAATTCTGATACAATTGTTGAACGTGTTGCCAGTAACCTAATCTATTCATGTTTAAGTGCGTCAAGTCAGGTACAGAGAAAGATGATAAGGTTTCACCTATAAGAAAATGAGAGGGCGTTATAGGGTATAAATCATTAGGGTCATTGGATAAAGGTGTCAAAGGTCGAGAATTTACGCAAGCTTCAATCTTAATAATTAATGTTTCTAATTCGTCGTAAGACAGAATATGTATTCCCAGTACTCGTTTAAGATGACTTTTAGCTGATTTAACTCCCACTTCCCACAAGCAACCGAAGTGTGGCGAGTGAGGTGGAATGAAATGCCAGTTTATAGATGCAGACGCGCGAAACGACTGGAGTTGATATTGATGGTTTTCAGTCGTAAATAGCTGACGAAGTTCGATGAGTTCATTCTTCGCTCCGACAAAGTTAGTGCCATTATCTGAGTAGATGTTTTTATCTTCCCCCGTCGTGCCATCATTCTATCAACAGCTTCTACGAATTTTTCGTTGTTAAATCCGGTACCAATTCGAAATGAATAGACTTGCAAACGAAGAGCCCTACATATGCCTTTACAGGATGAGATTTTCGTTGTAAAACTCTCCGATAGTAGAAAGGGCCGAAGAAATCGACACCACAATTTTCAAAGGGGCGAGAAGGTTGAACTCGGCAAGCAGGTAGGTCGCCCATTAAATGTTTAGCTGCTCTTGGCATTGACCTATTACATTTAGAGCATTTTCTTACGATGGATCGAGCTAACACCTTCCCATTAATAAGCCAATATTTCGTCCTTACTGCTGCAAGAAGTGCTTGAGGACCTGTATGAAGTGTGGTAATATGAGTTTCATGAAATATCAATTTTGTAATTTGATGATCAGGTGGGAGCAGAATTGGGTTTTTGTAATCTGAAGATATTAAAGCATGTTTTAGTCTACCACCAACACGAAGAATGCCTATCTCATCTACATATGGTGCAAGTGAATTTATGTTATTGCTTACAGTCTTCTTTTTCTGAAGTCTATCTATGTCGTCAGAGAATGTAAATCTGTTTTGTTTTTAATTAACATCAAATTTCTCAAATATATACTTATTTTTAATAGACATCATACACATCAATTTCTTCATAATTAAATTCTCTACAAGGTTAGTTAGAAATTTTTATTTGTTTATTGGCAAATTAAAGAAGTTATTGTATCCCAAATCTAAAATGTGTTTTTCGACTCCACCAAAAACCATAAGAAACCACTAAATTTACCCTTCACTTTTTACCTCAAGAATTTCAGTATTGCGTCATTTTACCGTGGGAGCAGAAATCAGGGCGAACTGGTTCGCGTGCCGTAACTCGCCAACAAACCGTTTTCGGACCTATGTTTATATGAACGTTTTTCCTTATTTTTATCTATAGAATCAGCTTTCGAGAGATTGCCGTCCAATTTTGAATCACCCTGTATAATTGTGTTTATGTTCACAATAAATTGGGCTTCCCAAGTGCGTTCATTACACGCTTTTATTCCCTTTATTTTAATTTAAAAAGTGGGACTTTTTTGACGAATGCTTTATTAATGTCATCGAATAAAATAAAATAACTTGAACTGAACTGATTAATTCAAATATATTTATCTGTCAAATCTTTTTTTTTATTTTCGCAGAAAAAGTTGAATATTTACCATTAACGCCTCACGCAATTCTTTATTATGTTAGATTTATAAAACTCTTTGGTTTGACTAATTTTTCTCAATTTTAAAACTAGTAATAACCATTAAATATAATTATGATAATAATAATAAAATAACAGTAATCAGTAAATTAAACACTTTTTAAATCAACCATCAATGAATTTTGATTATTTTTTGTCAAGCTACCAAGAAGATTATACAAGATCACTAAAAAAATTACCGAAAATTAATAAACCCATTAGGCCCTTGATAAACGCTAAGACAACACTAAATTATGAAATATCTAAATTACGGTCCCAAATATTAAAACATAAAGTGTCTAACTTTCACGTAACTGCAACCGCCGAATTTTCGAGACCTTTGTGTAATTTTGTAGCAACACGAAAAATATTTTTATTCTAGAACTTTTATTCAAAAGTCTGACAGGCTATAACATAGAAAATACTATTTTCGGTCCCTATGTTACGTCTGAAATATTCCTTTACATAATCAATGCAAAGAAATTAAAAATAATAATCATGCATATTAGAACAGTTCTTACCTTATCAGTACTTCAGATGCGACATTTCTTACGATTAGGGCAGAGACATCAGCAAAACGATAAATAAATTTCCAAGGACATGACTTAAGAACTTTTAAGACTAAGACTTAAGAAATTTTAAGACGTGGTGGCAGATTAATAGATGAAACTTTATAACGTGGTGGTAAATTTCACACTGTTGTATGGCTCAGAGTGTTAGGACATCTATGAGAAGGCATCTTAAACAGGTTGAGTCATCTGAAATAAAGTTTCGTATGTCATCGAAAGGTGTGCTAGGGGAAATAGGTTATGAAATGCAAACATTATACAGGTATTAAACATTCAATAGGATGACTGCATCCAGAAATGTATAAAGAAAGATCGAACGAACTTGTAACCAAGATATAGATAGCAGGACATGAATTATCACCCGATAGGTAGAAGACGAGTGTGAAATGTGCGAGGATTAGACAGTGAGACCGGAACAGGCCTAGTTGTCTGACGCTGAACGGGTAGAGGAAGGAGAAGAAGATTATTATGACAAAAAAATAATAATAATATTCGTTATTCATCAAACTGCGCCATTAGAAACAAATATTGTATTGTAAAAATAACGAATATGAATAAAATATTCAAATAAAATTCTATAAGGTTATGGCAATCCCCACTCTCTTATAGGTTCCGAAACATGGGTATTATCTAAAAAGACACAAGTTATATGCAAGCTGCGGACATGAATTTCTTGAGATACGTAAAGGGTTGTACACAAAACGACAGAACTAGAAACGATGTGATAAGACATGAATTGCATAAATTCTCTGTAAATGCAAGAATGTAAGCTAAGACGGATTGAACATACAGGTAGAATGAAAGCGAAAAGGCTATATCAACAAGTTTTATAATATGCGCCTAAAGGAAAAAGATATGTGGGAAGACCACGCAAAAGATGTCTTGCAAATGGAGACCGGAACAGGCGATGTCGCCTAATCGTGGAATGGAGAAGAAAAAGAAGAAGAAGAAGAAGAAGAAGAAGAAGAAGAAGAAGAAGAAGAAGAAGAAGAAGATGATGATGATGATGATGATGATGATGATGATGATGATGATGATGATGATGATGAATAAAATAACGTCTGCTTACAAAATATCCGCGCTCACTTTTCCCTTACACTCGTCAAAATAAAGTGAGCGCGCTAGCTGTTAAAAAAATATTACAGTAATTTAAATTTCTTAACGTAGAGAAAAATAAAGGAATTTGTAAACAAAATAGCAGCTGAATAAAGTATTAAAGACATGCCAATTTGATTAGTATAAGAATTTATTTTTATTCAAGAATTTTAAAAATCTAACTTGCTTCCATAGAAATATCTCTATGCTTTTGTGTCATGGTAATTGGTTTCTGGCAATATAGTAAGTGGGGCACACACACACACACACACACACACACACACTCTCTCTCTCTCTCTCTCTCTCTCTCTCTCTCACTCTCTTTCTCTCTTACAAACACGTACTTATACACACATACATCAACACAGAATAAATAATTAATATAAGAGCAAATTAATTATTTTATTTCAGTGTACTGTATTACAGTTACTGAATACTCTTATTTATTTTTGGTTTCGAATGTTTATATAAATAAATTAATATTAAAAGAATATTTTTTTTTACTACACGTATCAATAATTTAGCTTTAACTTATGCTCTACGGCGTCAATTCGCCGTATTCGTAACTTTACAGTTCACAAACAGATGGCGTTCACGACCGCTATCACATGACAGTCAGGAAAATGTTAAAAATTTTGACGTCATACAGTGAGTGGTACGTGGTAGCCTACTCAAATTCTCGACTATTATACATAGTCGATTACGGCAGTCGTACTCTGGTGAAATCTTTTAAAATTAAAACTAAAAGGATTTAATAATAATAAAAATTGTTTTACATCGTTTTAGTTACACAGACTACTTTTCTTTGTTCCATGTTCCATTCTTTACATTTATTTTACAGATGTAGTCCTTAAAGGAATCGTTTTTGTTCTTCTTATTTTTCAGTTGTTCTTTCTTCTACTTTTTTCTACCTTCACGATTACGCCTCAGTTTGTGTTATGTTAGACGCCCGTCACATGTTAAAGTTAGCTTGCAATACTTTAGCTGATAAGCGTACAATAGTGTCTAATCAAGGAAATGTAGATTGCAAGTATATTAAAAGATTAAGTAATCTGCAGAAATAACAACGTTTAAAGTTTGCTAACAAGTTGTCGGATAATCATATATTTTATGAAAATCAAAAGAAAAATGAATGTGATAACGTCACAAACACTAAGGCAGACGTTGCTGACGTTATATTTTTTAATGAACAAAAACCTCGTAGAATTTATTAGAGCCAAACCTACCGCTGAGTTTATCAAAATATAAGATGCATTGTTTGAGTATACAACAGTAGGGATCCTTAAGGGAAAACACTAAAGGGCCCATTAAAAAATTAAATCGGACCGTGACACAAAATTTTTGGAAAATTGCTTTAAATATTTCAATAGTTTATTTATCGATGATATTCCAATACTAAAACAGACTGTAAACCTAATGCCAAAAAATGATTATATCAGCTTGTAAAAACTTTACCGGGACAGTGTTTCAAAAACATATTTCAAACAACGATTTTTTTTAAAGACAGTCATGAAATGAAACTTGTTTTAACTTAACAAGCACATTATAAAATTGTGTGTTACGATAATGCAAAGGAAAGAACTTCTGCCCCTAAATTCATTAAACTTGGTGTCCTCCAAAAGTTAAATTAATTACTCTTATTCAATAATTTTTAATATAAGCATGTTTATGTAATTAGTATGTAGCTAATTAAGAATATCGGTATGGAGAACCATACATGACTTCCATATTCTAAGATTTATATTTAAAATCAATTTCGAAATGAAATATTACCATAGAAACTACTTCTTTCTACTTACTGCTTCAGCCTTAACCACAGTACTGTGGTCACTAACGTATACCACCTCACGTTATCGTACTCGATTTTCACTGATGATGGAAGTCGATGGCATTGCCGAAACGTCTGGTTTTGTAGAAAACATTGGACTACGGCCAAATATCCCGGGAAGGAATTTTAACAAAAACTACTTCTTTGTTGCCGATAACGTTGTACACATATAAATATAAAAAATATGCATAAAATTAATGGCTTGTATAAGTTAATGATTGATCTCCATTAAGTAGTGCTCAAGTTTCCAAAGTTTTAATATTATGATGTCCGTAATTGAAACATCAGAGCAGGTTTAGTGTGAATGAGGATACACTGTGGACAAAAATTTTCAACATTTCCTATTGAGCGTTGCTTAGAGTAAAGCTGCGAATCTACAGTGTATGTTTCACAGAACAAACACGCGAAAAAGAAGGAGCGCTCCGAAGTCACTCATGGACCCTCAGCATCTTGCAGAGGGTTCATTCCCTAAAGACGAAAAGTCTGTCTATGAATCGTTCCTCTGTAAACACGTGCAGTTACACTGCCCAGCGATCCACAGGAAGCAAATTGATGTCCATTTTTTCGGCTTGCACGCGTTATGTTGGTGTGGGTTTCGGCACTTTCCATTTAAAAAGCGTGCAAATGTGAGAAAATAAACATGAGTGAGGCCAGAAATAACGTGAATTGTGTGTGTGTGTATGTCTCTTACCTGCCTTTTTATTGCTGTAGGCATAATAATAAAATGGAAACGTAAACATTACATAACTGAGATATGCTTACCTGCCACGAACGATATATTATTTTATACATGGAGGAGTTCAGTGACATACACACGTACAGAAGAATTATATATATATATATATATATATATATATATATATATATTGTAACGTTACCAAATATGGTAGTTACATAAAGTAAGCAATTATAACGTCAAGTGACGGGAAAAACATGAAAGTATTTCTAGATAAATAAAACTATGTGAACAAAAGTGTGTATCTACAGATATATTAGTGTAAAGTTCCAATTATGAAGGAGAAAGTATAACATAGCAGCATCGTACTCGAAATGAAGAAAGAAAATGACCATGAGCCAAAATAAAATGTTAGAAACCAGGCCCAATAGATTCCAACAGTGAGGGGAACCAAAAAAGATAATAGATAATGAAAGTGTAAAAGAAGACTACCAATAGATTCAACAGTGAGGGGAACAAATGAAGATAGTGACTATAATAAAAGTGTAAAAGAAGACAATAGATTCCAACAGTGAAGGCAACCAATAAAACGACTATGCAAAACAAAGGAAGAGACAACTCAAGCTCTCTAAATAAAAACTATTGTATAACCTACAGTGTTACCAGCCTGAGGCTAAGAAGAGTTTCATTTTAAATTTGTTCATTGTAATTATTCTCAGTAAAATTATTAGTGACTGATTGTTAATTTTTAAAGATTTTATAGCATTCTTAACTGTTAATAAACCTCTATATTTTGTTACCAGTGGAAAAGGAGTTTAATTTCAAACTTAAAATAGTTCATTTTTTCATAGCCAGTTCTATCAAAAGGTGGCGGAAGAATTTAAATATTCCTGATAATTCAGAACATTATTTAGTTGTTATATTATTATCATTGTGCATGCTAATCACGTTTGATATTCAAACAGAATATCTACTTGTATGTGTAGCGTGTGTGTTACAGCAGAGCAGTCACCTAACAGAACAGCAATATCCACATATGGTAAGTGGGGAGGTTACCAGCGGAGTGCGAAAAATACTTTTAAATTAAAAGATTTAACCAGCGATACCCACACATTTAATAATCACAATCAGACTGATAATAATAACTATAATTTTGGATATTTTATTGTACAACATTATTGTGGATACCGGAGCGTATCTGCAAGCAACATATACAATCCAAACACATCTACATCTATAATTATACATTATAATATATATATATATATATATATAAAGATATTAACTCATACGTAATTTACATTAAAATGAAAAAAATATAATTTTATTCCCTGGCAACAAAATTATTTTATTTTTAACAATTACCATTGTTTGAAAAAGTTTAAATGAATTTTCAAGTACTTTACTGTTGTTAAAACGTAAAAGGTTGCAGGTAAACTACCCCTTCCCCTTAACCGATCTTCACCAAAATCGAAAATCCTTGAGATCTCTACAATTCAGGGACGTATGCAAAAAATTATTTGATTCTGTTTGAATTTGCGGCTGTTATCGTTTGCCATAGAAAATACTCTTGATAAAAGAACGTTGCAGGTAAACTACCCCTTTCCGTTAACCGATCTTAACCAAAAACAATAGGTCTTGAGAACTCCACAATCTAGGGCTGTATGCAAATAATCTTTTGATTCTGTTTGAATTTGCAGCTGTTATCGTTTGCCATAGGAAATACCCTTGTTAAAACATAAAACGTTGCAGGTAAACTACCCCTTTCCCTTAACCGATCTTCACCAAAAACAATAGGTCTTGAGAACTCTACAATTCAGGACTGTATGCGAAACATTATTTGATTCTGTTTGAATTTGCGGATGTTATCGTTTGCAAAATTTTCCCTTGATAAAAAAAAACCGTTGCAGGTAAACTACCCTTTCCCTCAACCGATCTTCACCAAAAACAGTAGGTCGTGAGTACTCTACAAATCAGGGCTGTATGCAAAAAATTATTTGATTCTGTTTGAATTTGCGGCAGTTATCGTTTGCCAAAAAGAAAATCTACACACAGATAGACACACAGACAGACAGACTCACACACAGACACTTTTCGAAAAACGACTTTTTTCATGTTTTGAGTGTAGTACAATCAGAATCTACAATAATCTCGAACACGATTTTTTTTGCCATCACCATACTTCCATTTCCTTAAGGAATATGGAAGTAAAAAATAAACAAATTAATGTAAATTAACATTGATATTTTAATATTCTGACTTCATGTGATATTCAGCAAAATGATAACAATGAACAATTTAAAATTTGCGGTTCGCATCTTTTATTTTTTATTGCCCTACTTTTAATATTTATTCGTCTTGAATTGCATTAGTGGTTTTAACATTAAATGTTCATAAATAACTATTTATGAATACAGCAGAACTTAGCGATAAACTGAAATGACGTGTCAAAATACTAAAATCTTACAGTGAAACAAATGTGCTTATTTTGCAAAAGAACTTATTAAAACCCTCTCACTTTGGTGGCATTAATTAATGTCAAAATGTAACATGTCTATACCATTTAACATAAATATGCTCCAATAAAGCAATAACAGCTATAACAAAGTAGAAAACGTCAAGACTTTCTACAGGTACACTGTATGGCATATGCAATGTTCTTGCCCCCGTTGGTGGGGAGAGCACTGGGCAGCGGTCGGACCGAATTCAGTGAATGCAGCACGCGATCCATATATTATACATCGATGATGTGTGCAAAGTGCATACCATTAGCTCATCATACTAAACGGCATACGGTGAAGATCTTCATCTCCTCTTCCTGCTAGCATTGGTTTGTTTGTAGGGCACCGCACATGAAATTAAATGTGCCTATTTTTCGTTTCAAATCAACTAAGAAACCTGGAAAATATTGAATTCTTCTATTACTTTCGTTTGGTAAGTACAGTCATAATATGTATTATTATCACATAATAAAAAAAAGTCTCGAGAAATTCGTGTTGAATATCAGCCGACAACAGCTTCTGTTTTGGGCAGAATACTGAGGTAAAAGAAAAATGTAAAAAGAAATTTAAAATTAATATCTATAAGGTCACGTTAAGACCCATTGTAATGTACGGAAGTAAGACATGGACCTTGACAGTGGTGAAAGAGATTTGGCTTAAGCTATGGGAAAGAGAGATATTGCGAAAACGTTTGGTGCTATGAGAGATGGTGACAGAGGGCTGTACAAACGAAGATCTAGCGAGACATTTCGCGGAGCTAGATATTGTTACGGGAAGCAGGTCATGTACAGCGGATGATGGACAACAGAGCTGTGAGGAAAGTATCGAATGAGAATCCAGTTAGAAGGACAAATGAAGAGGCTGGCCGCAGATGGGTGAAAGAAGGCTTGCACCTGCTGGACGCAAGACGGCGGGAGAATAGCGCAAAACAAAGACGAGTTAAGATGATTGGTGTTGGAGGTTTAGTTACAAGGTCTGTAGGGGCGTGGATCATCCTCTTTATCAAATATAAACAGAATGTCAGTTATAACGTCCACAGAACGTGACGGAAATTATCCTACACTGGCCATTGAAATCGTTATTTTTGAAAGTGAACAATTTTATTGTAGTGCTGTTCCATGAGTTCGAGCAAAACATTAATATTATTACGAGTTCTAAATTTACAAGTTGCCGGTCGCGAGAACTTTAACGAGACTCAATTAATTTCATCCGAACCTTGTGGAGAAAACTATTAACTGTCGAGTGGGGACGGGGTGCTACCTAAATCGAGCTTAGCGGTGCTGCCCAGCTATAAGCTACAAGCTTAACTAGATTATACAATTAAATCTAGTTTCCTCGTAGTACTACAGTAATGAAATAACATTATGTTACGTAAAAGCAGCGTTTCTAAAACTTTCCCTGCTAGCGAACTACTAAAATGTTTTCGGTAATCGTGCAAACTACCCGCGAAAAAGTGAAAAATATGTAGAAAATCATATTTAACATTTAAGATGGAAATAAATTGTGTATTTAAATAAATAAAATAAAATGCGTGTGTTCGGTCTTGAAATAAATTCGCCTGGAATTTGAGACGATATTTATTGTTTCTTATCAAATTGACCTAAAGTTGTTAGAGTTCTAATCTAACACACATTACAAAGTACTGTGGTTGACTGACGTACATTTTGTTTTTTAAAGTCGTTTCACTGAAGATGGTCTCCAGATGTGAGGCCGAAACGTCTAATTACGCGAATAATCGGCGAATAATCTATCGGCATTAATCTATCGGCGAATAATCAAATCGGCGAATAATCTATCGACATTACGAGTTTGAAAGACAACAGCCTTATGCCCCGGATAATAATTTAAAAAATTATGATGCCTATAATCTATATGATGCCTATAATCTATGATGCCTATAATCTATCGGCGAATAATCTAATCGGCGAATAACATCTATCGGCATTAAGATTTTGAAAGACAACGGCCTTATGCCCCGGATAATAATTTAAAAAATTATGATGCCGTCCGTGAAAGTTTAATATAATTATGAATACAATTCTGTGTTATACACAACACAACTGTATAGTGTTCAACCCACTGGCTAGGACGTACGATTTTGTGCGTTCGTTGGGTTAAGTATAATTGTTACAGAATAAACTTTCGTTTATAGGGAAATGAGACGTTAATAGCATGAAATAAATAATTAAAATATTGAAAAAATAAATCATCGACTAAATGTTATTAAATCTATAAAATGTATTAAATGTCATTAAAAAAAATTAAATAATTAAAAAAATTAAAAATAATGCATTCAGAATATTTTCTTTCATACAATGACAACGTATTATACCTGTTATTTGTTACACACAAGACTAACACGTAAGTATTAAGATACAAAACACATATGAAAAAAATGTAAATTGCTTGGGTGTCTGACAAAACTTTGAATCGTTATTAAAATTTTAATACATAGCAACTCATCTAGAAAAATTGTATATTTATTAAAATTTTACTATTACTATTTTCATAAAATAATATTTACTTTAAATGAAAGTTGTTATTTCAAATAATAAACAAAATTTAAATTAAGTAGAAAAATTAATTTTAACAACAATTATCGGTAACAAGAAAAATCGGTATGAACATACATAACTTCCATTTTATAATTAATTATTATAAAATTATTTATAATAAGGAGGCTTACATTCAGAACTAAACCAAATACATCAGCATGCTTTTGGTAAAAACGCTGGAGAAAGATAATCAAAATACGAATTATTCCTAGTTGTTAATATTTTAAAAATAAAGAATTAATTTGTTTAATTATCTTTTATTTAAACAACGCGAATACCGCCCAGCGTTTTTATCTGTGAATTTCTGAAAACGAAAAATTATTTTGTTTAAGTATCTATAGTGACATAGCATGAAGCGATATCAATTGTTATTATTTTATTGAAACTTTAAGTTTTCGGTCAAATAAATTTATAACGTCAATACAAAAAATTTACCCCCTCCCACTTCAACCGCCCTTTTCATTTATAGATATTTCATCTACCTTTCTACAGTGGATTATTATGACCTTCTTCTCAGGATACTTTATTTATCAAAATTATGTCGTTTACTCTTGTTAAAACGTAAAACGTTGCCGGTAAACTACCCCTTCCCCTTAACCGAACTTCACCAAAATCAGTAGGCATTGAGTTCTTTACAACTCGGTCACATATGCAAAAAATTATTTGATTCTGCTTGAATTTGCGGCAGTTATTGTTCGCCATAAAAAAATTCTACACACAGACTGTTAGAATTCGTCCCGTGGGACCCAAAAATGTTAGGAAGAATGATGTTTTATGATGTTATTGCCAGGATGCTGAATAATGATGAGCGTGGACTGTATTTGATACATTTATTAATTTTTGATTACAATTTAATCGGCATAGTAAGGTTGGCTATGTCTGAAAGACATTTGAATTTTTAAAGAAAACAAGTCGGTTAAAATGATGCATATTAGCAGTACTGAGGCGCGAGTACTCCAAGCTACATGAAATAATGTTGTGATGAATTGAGGCGCGAGTACGCGGCACTCCAAACTACAGTAATGATTACTGTAGGGCCTAAGGCCTACATAAATTGTCTCGACGACAAGAAAGAATGAATTAATGACAGAACAAGCAGCAAACGCGCTTACGTCCGCTGCCCGACGATGCACGTTGAACTGTGTGTCAGCCTGAACGTGATAAACGTAATTCAGAAAGTACAGATTAGCCAACCTTTAAATACGAAAATTACCACATTACTGTCCATGACTGCCCGCAAAAAATCAAAAGATTTTTTAATATATTTTAATAATTTATTATACGAAAACACAATGTGTTCTTAACAATAGATATCAACCTCAATGAATTGTATTGAACCTTGAGATTTAAATGTTAGATAAGAGTTATAACATTAACTGTTTAAAGATAAAAACCTGAATGATGATGATAAGAGTTGACCAGGCCACAGTTGGCTTGCAAACTGATTTATACATGAGTATAAATGCAAGAATTAGCAATGTATTGCTAATATATATTGTATGTGTACAATATAAAACAATATAAAACATGAAAAATACATAGTTTGACAATGTTTGATGATGAATAATCGCTGACTCATCACATGATGGGCCCGATACAAATTGCAAATATTTTATGCAAGTCATGATGTTTAGCTTAAACCAGTTAAGGCCAGTTGACCTATACAATAGTATTGAGTGTAAAATGAATACACAAAAATTATTACAAAATTATACATGTAAAAACATAGATTTAGCATAACGCTTTAATATAATAATTGAATGATGCATGCTATACCTGACAGTTTCAGGAATGCACAATAAATTAACATGTGAAAACAGATCATACATTGTTGAATGATTGCAAGTACAAGGTGTAATGACATGTATGTCATAATTAAAAGCATGAATAATAATTGTGCAAGACGTGATCACAAATACAAAATACAATATAAATATAAAAATATATGCGTGGCGTATGGTTATAGACAGTAGATGTGGGTAAACCAATGTGTTTTACATAGATACAAATTTATGCATAATAAATACAACAGAAATCGGTTTAGATAATTACAAATACATGAATACAAGGCACAATAGCATAAGTAACAAGTACAGCAAATGTGTTTATACAAAATGTAATGCATGTGTTGAACAATTGCGAGTAATAAATTCATAGAGTAATAAAATATCACACATATTGACAAAAAATGTGCAAGAAAATGCATACATGGTTTGTATAGCTACAGACCATGTGAATATGATATAACAAAATTATTACATAAGAACAATACTGAGCAAAGACATGAGGCATAAATCAAATGTTGTATACACGAAAATACAAAAAATAATTCAAGCTTTGCATATTAAATAAACTGACACTTGCTTGAGTAAAACGAACAGTTTCTGAATTAAAAATATACAAATTAAAGCTTATGCTAAAAACAAAGGTGCTTATAACTAACAAAATCTTCTTAGAACATCTGATTTATGTGTGTTTGACAAGTATATACAAAGGAAAATAAACTCATTTTTACTGTTCGTCCCTCGCAGGGACCAAACATAACTTATGAATTGGTCTGCGATAGGTGCCAGTAGGCGTGCGAACGTCAACTACTCTAATTAAGTTGTCTGGGCCAGGAAATGTGGCAGTAATTACACCAAATTTCCATGCTAATGGAGGGAAGTTATCCTCGATCAGCAAAACCAGCTCACCAATGGAAACGTTTTCCTTTGCGAATTTCCATTTGTGACGTTGTTGTAATTGATGTAAGTAGTCGCGAGACCAAGATTTCCAAATCACTTGGACAAACTTCTGGAGAAGTTGCCAACGTCCAAGACGAGAGATGGGAACGTGAGATAAGTCAGGATCAGGTATCGCCGTTAATGGTGCGCAAATTAAAAAATGGCCAGGGGTAAGTGGCACTGGATCGTTTACATCCGATGAAACGGCAAATAATGGACGTCAGTTTAGACATGCCTCTACCTGAGACAAAACCGTCGTAAACTCCTCGAAAGTGAGTATAGACTTTAGCAAAAGCAAATGATACTTTAAACTCTTTATACCGCTCTCCCAAAGACCACCAAAATGAGGTGACGAGGGCGGAATAAATGACCATTTAATACCATGAGAGGTCGTAAAGGAATATTGATGAGGTGGCATCCTTATTATGCCAAAGATTGTAAAGGTCATGCAAAACGTTGCGGGCCTTCCTAAATTTCGTGCCATTATCAGAATATAACTGGCTGGGTATGCCCCTACGGGCCATGAAACGGCGTAAGGAAGCTATAAACGCGTTGGCCGTAAGGTCGGAAACCAATTCCAAATGAATGGCCCTGGTGGCTAAGCAAATGAACAAAGACACATAGGATTTTGACAGAGTCCTAGATCTCTGCCCGCCACGACGAATCATGAAGGGACCACCATAATCAACAGCGCAGAATAGAAACGGCCGCGAAGGAGTGACCCCAGGAGATGGCAAAATACCAAGCCTTTGAACCTGATGTTTGGTACTGAACCTGAGACACTTGACGCTTCTACGAATGATGGAACGAATGACTATCTTGGCGTTAATGATCCACCAACGTTGACGAAGTGAATGATGCACAAGTTGAGCACCAGCGTGGAGTAGACGAATATGCTCGCGCTCGATTATAAGGCGAGTGATGTGAGCCGATTGATGCAAGACAATAGGATGCTTATTGTCATAGGGTAGTTGTGACTGCTGTAAGCGTCCGCCGACGCGTATGACACCAAACTCATCAAGAAACGGGTCCAGAGGAGACAACTTACTCCTGATAGAGACAGAAGACCCATTACGAAGGCAATTAAGCTCAGCAGCGAAGTAGATGGACTGGGATTGTTTTATGAAGAAATTAAGAGTGGAATGAATTTCGACGGGGGTAAGAGCACCCGAGATTTTCTCAGCCCTGGCGAGTCTAATATTTTTGATGAATCGAAAGCAATAAGCGTATACGCGAGTCAGACGGTGCAATGAAGAAAAGTCCTTTGAAAGATCAATAGATAGGGTAGAAATTAGAGAAAGTTTGGGGGTTGGTTTCTCCTCCGCGGTGCATTCAGGAGACGACAGATTATAAGGTAAAAAAGGTGAAAAAAGATTGGCCTCGGAAGATTGAGACAAACAAGCGGGACCATGCCACCAAAGCGAACAATCGCGCAAAACGTCGGGGTGACATCCCCTAGAAATAATGTCAGCAGGATTATGTTGTGAATTGATATGATGCCATGTATAGGTTTCAGTGAGACGCTGAATCTCGGTAACACGATTAGCGACGTAGGTCTTCCACCTAGAAGACTGGGCATGAATCCAGTAAAGGGACACCATGGAGTCAGAATACAGGTGAACGCTATTGATAAAGGAATGAAGAGCAGGGGTGACTTTGAATAAGAGTCGCGATAACAACAAGCAAGCGCAGAGTTCAATGCGGGGTAATGACACCTGTCGTAGTGGGGCCACGCGAGATTTGGAACACAGAAGGTGACAAGAATCCGATGAATCTTGATAAATGACTCTAACGTAAACACAACACCCGTAGCCCTTTTCAGAAGCATCCGCAAACCCATGTAATTCAACTATCTTTGCCTTGGACTTGCAGCGAATAGAACGTGGGACAATAATTTTACCGATTAGACATAACTTGTCGCATAATGAACGCCAATGCAAATATAATAGCCCGGAGATTGGCTCATCCCAACCAAGATTGCACAGCCACAGTTGCCGCATAAACTGTTTGTAAAGAAAAACAATTGGACCGACGAGTCCGAGTGGGTCGTAGATACCCGCGATAATCGACAGGATTTTCCTCTTAGAGATGCTTGACTCAACTGGAAATGACTTGATGTCAAACAAAAATGAATCTGTAGAGTTATTCCAAAGAATGCCCAACGTACGCACATTACCTTGTTTGTTTAATGGGAGTGATAAATTATTATGATCTGCGACCACATTGGGTTCATTTGATGCCCATTTATGCAAAGTGAGGCCATATTGACTCAACAACGTACCTAAGTCAAATTTCAAATTGGTCAGATTAGAAATGGTGTCTGCACCGGTTAACAAATCATCGACATAGAAATCATTAATTATAGCTGAACCAGCGTCAGGAAAAGAAGCTTCATGATCCTTGCCAATCTGAATAAGGCAGCGAGTGGCCCAAAACGAGGCACTAGCAGTACCGTATGTTACAGTTCGCAAAACAAAATGTTTAAACTGTTCAAGGGGAGAATTACGCCACAGAATGCGTTGATAATGACAATCCTTATCAGACACTAGAATTTGTCGATACATCTTCTCGATGTCGGCGATCAGAACGTAGTTGTGCATGCGAAATCGCAAGAGAATAGAAAAAAGGTCTTGTTGGACATTTGGGCCTACCAACAAAATATCATTGAGAGAAAAACCATTGGTAGTTTTGGCTGAGCCATCAAAAACGACGTGAAGCTTTGTCGTAGAACTAGAATGCTTAAAGACGGCATGGTGAGGCAAATAGTAGGTATTTGAAACCCCGGAATTGGTAGAACAATCGTCGACAAGCGTCATGTGGCCAAGAGCCTTATACTCCTGAATAATGTTTGCGTATTCGCGTGCAAGCTCAGAATCACGCATGAACCAGCGTTCTAAACTCAAGAATCTCGCTTCAGCGTTAGCATAGGACTCACCCAACTGGGGATTGTCAGACTCAAATGGTAGCGAAACAACGAACCTACCCTCATCATTGCGATGAGTGGACTTAACAAAATGTTCCTCACAAGCTGAATCGTTACTAATGGGTGCATTATCAGGGACGGTTTCGGTCTCCCACAATTTCTCAAGAAACGCCAAAATTTGACTGTCGTTGTTCCTAGCCAAGAACGAAACAGCAGGACCCTTAGAACGGCAATGTTTGGGCAGATTGCCTGCTAGAATGTAGCCTAACTTTGTTTCTTGTATAATAGGAAAGTGAGGACCACGTACATATTTGTTAGCTAAAATCAAATCTAAATAAATTTGCGCTCCTAAAAGTATGTCGATATCAGCTGATATGTTGAAATGTGGGTCAGCGAGAAAAACGTTATCTGGGACGCTAAAATGAGTCGAAAGATTGTGCTGGCAGTTTATGAGTCAATGGAGATAAGACTGCACATGTAGCTTCAAAGCTGAACCTTTGATAGCGAGAAATAATGCAAATAGAGGCCAAATTAGTGGCACAACATGCGGCATTATTGATACCTGTAATCGGTATGTTAGATTTAGTCAAGTTAAGCTGTAATTTCTTAGCAAATGATTCCGTACAAAAATGATTCCGTACTTGTGACCCAGCATCTAATAAAACTCTTGCAAGCTGTCTGTTGCCAGCTCGGTCGATGACAAACACGAGTGCTGTCGATAAAAGAACATTGTTTGTAGACTGTAGCTTGAGTGAACAATAATTGCTACTGCTGGCAGAACTTTGTTTTGACACATTATTTATGTGCAGCAATGTATGGTGTCGTTTTGAACAGATCTTACATGATTGTTTGACCTTACAATTAGATGCAAAATGATCTGGTCTTAAACAATTGGTACAGCATTTATGCTTTAATATAAATTGCCCTCGTTCTGATATGCTTAATTCACGAAATTTGTCACACATTTAAATTGGATGACTAGCTTTGCAGCATGGGCATAAATAATTATTTGAAGCAGAGTGATAACTTTTAAATGCAGTGCTGCCAGCAGAGTTTCGTAATTTATGTTTGTCAGATTTATTATTAAACCTTAAAGTCATCTTGTTGAGCTGCTGTCCGGCATCCATCGGTAATGTATTTTCTAACAATTGTCTACGTGCGTTTAAAAACTGGGTAAAGCTTTGAAAGTTAGGAAGATTATCGGAATCTATAGACTCCTTCCATAATTTAAACGTGGAATGGTCCAGTTTTGCTGACAATAGTTGTACAGTAATAAGCTCAAATGAATCCACTGACAGCTGCATGGGTGCCAGCGAATTAACTGAAGACGTTATTGTATTTATGAATTCTGCCAAACTTTGGACAGAGTCTTTGATTGTCGACTTTACTTCTAGCAAATTTTGAATATAATATTTCGCTAAAATGAATTTGTTATCATATCTAGCGGACAGCAAACTCAACGCTATGGAATAGTTCTCATTGCAAATAGGTAAGGCCTTAATTAGATCTAATGGCTCATTCTTAAGAGATGAATACAAATAATGTAATTTTTGCACTGAAGTTAGATCAGATCTGGCATGTACCAAGTCCAGAAATATTGAATAAAAGTGCTGCCATTCTAAAATATTGCCTGTGAAGCAGAGCAAACTTATAGGTTTTAATTGCATATTACTCGTTGGTACTTGAGATTCAGTCTGAACGTTGAAAGTTTCTATTAATTGTAATATATTGGCTTCTGTTGAATATAACAGCTCTTCAACTCTTTAACCTCAATTCTGTCTTCTTGAGCAGCGTTTATGTCCTTAGAAATGAGTTCAATTTCAGACTGTACCTCATCGTATTTTGTTGCTAAACTTTTTAGACTTTCGAGTCTAACCGTTAAAAAATGTTTAATATTATTGTTTTTATCAAAGTTAGTTATAGCAGAATTGATTCGCACTATGGCAGACTTTAAGCCGCCTCTCTTTCTGACCAACACTTTGAGGCCTTCTTCAGCCATTGTACGCACCTGTTAATGATGTCGTTGACGTCGTACCTTGTGTGTGATGTCCTGGAGCGTCGAGGCCGTGGAATAGATGGCAGATACACACGGACTGGATAGATGACTGCTCAATCTGGTGTGTAGACGTTAGCACATGGATGGTCTTGCAGTGGTGTCGTCACGAGGCTCAATGGCGACGAAAGAAATGCTGACTAAGTTCCGACACGATCGGATCAGCGAACATGCTGAATCGCCCGTGATGGCCAGAAATTGTGGTAGAAAAAATGATGAAAACCGCTCTGATATAAGTTGCAGAAAAGTAAAATGACGAATCCAGGCACGGAGCGACCAAAAAAATATTAGAATTCGTCCCGTGGGACCCAAAAATGTTAGGAAGAATGATGTTTTATGATGTTATTGCCAGGATGCTGAATAATGATGCTGTATTTGATACATTTATTAATTTTTGATTACAATTTAATCGGCATAGTAAGGTTGGCTATGTCTGAAAGACATTTGAATTTTTAAAGAAAACCAAGTCGGTTAAAAGATGCATATTAGCAGTATTGAGGCGCGAGTACGCGGCACTCCAAACTACAGTAATGATTACTGTAGGGCCAAGGCCTACATAAATTGTCTCGATGACAAGAAAGAATGAATAAATGACAGAACAAGCAGCAAACGCGCTTACGTCCGCTGCCCGCCGATGCACGTTGAACTGTGTGTCAGCCTGAACGTGATAAACGTAATTCAGAAAGTACAGATTAGCCAACCTTTAAATACGAAAATTACCACATTACTGTCCACAGACACACACACACACACACACACACACACACACACACACACACACTTTTTTCGGAAAATGACTTTTCTTCATGTTTTGAGGTTAGTACAATCAGAATCTGCCCTTATCTCGAACACGATATTTTCGCGATCACAATACTTCACGAAACATGCTTTATGGAACATGGAAGTAAAAATGGTAAGTGTTTTCGAATGATAAAGATTGTTGGTGTGCACCAGCAAGTGAGACGACAAAGCTTCTGTAGCGTATTGCTTCTGCTGTTGCCAACTGTTTTATTCATAGCGGGGCGCACTTTTGAGAGTCACTTAGTGTTGCGTTGAATACAACGGTAAAGAAGAAGGGCCGTGTCTCTGCTAAAAGTGGCTCTTGAAGCGCTCAACACTTCCACTTGTAGTCGGGACGTCTGTTTACAACGCTCTCATCACTCGGCGGTTACTGCTCCGCTCGAGTTGTCCTGCTTAAACGTTAACCTGCTGTCTAGTGCGTCACAAATTGCCCGCAAGCCTTAAACGTTCCTCATTTTTAAAAAAATTGTTTAATTATAAATTTAAAAAATTAAAATTTTTTTTAAATTTATCCTGATAACAGATATTGGTCGAAAATTTAAGTATCTAGGAGAAATAATTCAAGAGAATGGCTTAGAAAAATCTGCTATAAAAGAAAGTATTCATAAGGTGGAAAGGGCACATGGTATAACTAAAGATATTAACAATAAATAATTGCATTTCTAAAAATGCATATCTACGACATTACAGTACAGTAGTGAAGCCAGAATGTCTATATGCAAGTGAATCTCTAGCATTGAATTATAATTTAGACAAACTATAAATATTGGAAAGGCGATTTATTAGGAACATATTAGACCCACGAAAAACTTCTGAAGGTTGGAAATGAAGAAGTCATGGTGAAATATATCAAAGTATAGAAAATATAACAGAAACAATGAGAAAATTATGGACTATGAGACTATTATTTTTTGGACATTTAAGTTATATAGAATGGACGAAAATAGGTTAACAAAGCAGATATTCAAATATCTGTGGGGGAAGAAGTCAACATCAAGTTGGATTAAAGAAGTCCAAAAGGATTTAGAAAAAAAATAATTATATATACGCAGAAGGAGCAATGAAAAGATAAGTTTTTCGGGCAAAAGTGTTAAAAATGGAAGGAGTCCAGGGTAGGAGAGAGAAAAACGCAGGTTCTAAGTGGACTGAAGGCAGGAAGAAGAGACACAGTGAAAAGATGAAAGAATATTGGAGAAAAAGAAAAGAACAATGAATAAAGAATTAAAATTAATGTGGTACTTAGATGACCAATACAAAGAAAAATTTTAATTGTCTAACCAGAGAGTCAGATTGCAGAACAGGCATTGCGACGTGGCAGGGAGAGATGATATCGATTCTCTATCTGTTGAGTACGCTTGCTTAAATATTTCTGAAAAAGAAAATTTTCCGAGGTGAATATGTGTGTGTGTGTGTCAAAATCACGCACGCGACCTGAAACAGTTAGTTGACTTGCGCACGTGGAACCGCTGACATTCAGTCTGTTTTCAAGCCGATTATGAATCCAGGCAGAAGCGGTCTAACGGTGGGGCGGGAGGGGAGGACCGCCCCGGGCCGCACTTAGTAGTGGGCCTCCAGATTTGGAAAATTAAATTTTTTGTAAAATTTATTTTTTTGCCAAGTTTTCTTTTGTCACGTTCTGAAACGCAATCGATTCCAAAGAATTTTTCATATGTTACGACATTACATAGCACGCTAAGTGTTTCTCGGCTATTCCAGTGAATCCGGCTGTAATGAGTGTGTGTGTGTGTGTGTGTGTGTGCGCGCGCGCGAGCGCATACATATTGCTGCTACTTTGAGATGAAGGACAATTACGTGACACTTGTCACGCGTCGGCAATGAGACTTTTCCAGAACATACCGGTCCGCGCGCTCTGTGTTCAAGGCCGAAATTAATTACGTTATAGTGTTTTCTACTAGACACGTAGTATGGAATATGCTGGAGTCTCAGCGGGGTATAAATACAAGACTTCAGCGGCGGTTAGATCAGTTTGAGTTGCGATTTATTCGAGTGCGGTTCTGCGATTATCACAAACTGTCTAATTGTGATAATCAAAGCTGGTGATTAGTGTGGCCTAATTGGTGTCTTGCATTTTGTTTTCCACTGTACCATACGACGATAAAGTAGACCGTGGTAACAATATTATTTTGAAATCTGCCTTAGAACCCTACTTCATAAAGTGTGTAGAGATATTAAAAAAAAAATTATAAAGATATGTTTTTTATTAGAAATATATTCATACTAAAAAAAAAGAGTCATTTGTACCTGGGGTCAATGGCTCAGCACGCAGCCGGAAGCTGCAAATTGAACCCAGACAGCACGTACGGCAACGGCAGTGGCAGTGGCAGCGACTCAAGAAGGCCGTGCCTGGATACGGAACTATAAACGGCGGAGTGAAATACCCGGCGACAACATGTAGGCCTACGTTAAAATTAATTACACCAGTGAACAATATTAAACATTTCAGGACATCAACAATTTATTTAAAATCTCTCATTGTTACCGAACAGTGGATAATATTGACTGCGGAAATCAGGTCAGTTAGTCGAATTTTCCGACGCCAGATCTAGAAAACGCCCATTTTAGAAAGTTCACCTTATTTGTACTAAAACTCTTGACCTGAAAAAAAACTACATTGTTTGCAGCGATGATACATTTGTTTTGCAGTATATAAATTTAGTGTATACTATAAAAAATGTTATTGTTTGCAGCAATAATAAATTTGTTTTGCAGTATAAAAATTTATCGTATATTACAAAGTATAGAAATATACAAACACACAAAAACAAATAAAAACGACATCCTAAACGAACAGACACAATTCAAATCGCACACATTATTCGAACACATCTCACCACACACACACAGCATCGATCTTTCGGAACACTATCCCGTCGCCAACAACAAGACGGACAGCGCTACCTACGGCAGCCTCTGATGAAGCCTTCTAAAGTGAAAGCCGGTTTAGGCTGTAAGGTAAAACTTTACGATTTTACTTATAAAAATCTTAGCGTTCCGAGTCGTCAAACATTAGTGTTATTTAGTAATAAATTTAATGCAGCCTATAAATAATGCGTTCTTCCATTATTTCTTTCATCTTTGTATTTACAATATGTGAGTGGATTTTTATTTCAAACATTACTACAAGTTCTTATAAGTTTCCTAACTAAATGTATCAATACAGTAATTGGATTTAAAGACTTTACTACTAAGTATTAATTAAGGTTAAATTGGATTATAAACATACGTCTTACGGGAGGCGACCTCAGAAAGATACCCGGCCCGGGCCTACAGTGGCCTAGGTACGCCACTGAATGCAGGCTAAATGTTGCCTTCGGCTAAAGACAAGGTACCTCTGACAACCTCTGGCGCCTAAAAGGTCCCGTGCAGTTGCGGTGATGTCTAAATGGGCGGGACTTCTCGGGGACATGTGATAAGGAGAAACCTAAAACACGTACGAGGTACGAAGAAAGGAGGCGCAGAGAAATAAGCAACCGCAAAGCACATCTATCAAAATAAACATTAATTTTTATTTGAAGAACCGGCTGTCATAACGAAAATTCAGTACCTTTTTTCGCGAGTTATAAGAGACAGGATGGAGACCTATTGCAACGACAATTATGTAACGCTCTCAAAAAGGTTCTACACGTTTCTCGGCTAGCCGGGCAGGTGCAGTGTCTGTGTTAAGACGGCGCAGGAAAGTACCCTCGAGACTGTTCGAGTAATTGTAACTACGCAAGTTATGCTGGCTGGCACGCCGCCAAAATAATAAAAAATTTACCTACATAAGCAACAGCCGCCGCGGCTTAAATGTTAGTTACACTTTGTGAGATTGTACGGCGTTGATCGATTATTGTGAAAAGTGATTATTGTGTTAGAATACTGCAGAACTCTAATAGTTGACATTATTATTGCCTGTGGACGAATTTAACTTGAATTGTTGGATGAGAGTACGTTGTTCATTTCAAGTTGTTATTTCTGACTAATTAAAGCTAGTACCGTAATTAGTGACTTCATTGGTGTCAGGTATTTTGTTTCCACTGTACAATACGACGATCCGTGAGACCGTCGTAATAATGTAAAAGTAAGAACAGCTGTAACACATACGATAGCTACACGTTGTCGGGAGGTTAGAAACCCGTTTTAAATAATGATGTTAGAAATTACAACATTTTAGTTGTAAAAATAGCAAAATTTTATTATACTTGAAGATATTGTGTTTTATTGTATTTTTTGGGCGGGAGGGTTACTGGACGGGGAGGACTTCAATGTAAGTTATGGGCTTGCTTGTAACATTATGGGTAGAGTATGGCCGGATTTTTAGTTATTTTTAACATGTTTCACTCCCTACTGGTATTAACAAACAATCATAATTTAGAAACATACAATTTACACAATAACTGTAGAACTTTACTACGACTTACATCAGATAGTTGACATAAGGTTACAAACATAAGTTTCTGGTAAATTTTACTTTTTGGTGAAAGTACTGGTGAAAGTACTTTCAGGTAAAAGTTACTGGTAAAAATAACTTTTAATAATTACGTAGTGAACATCACCTAATCTGTTTTATTTATAGGTAATATATTTTACTTTGCTATATGTTGACTGCTGTAGATATAAACAATTTATGTACCAATCTAATATCCAATTGTTGAATACTGTTTGTTTAATTAATTAAAATATCATTACATTTAGTAATTTAAATTGTAATACTGTATAAATTAAGTTCTGTCATACTAAAATTTGCTCGTTTTCTTAAAGATAATTGGAAGATGTAGACTAACTATCGTAAGTCTTCACATATACAATGATACATACAAACGCACGCACACACTCACATACACGAACACGTTCACCCCAAATATTTAATTGTTCCGTTGTGTTTGACATTTCTTTTGTATTTCATACACAGGTCCTGAAGATGACAATAAACACTGTCGAAACGTCGACGCAAAGTAGTTAAAATTTGTGTTATTTTTGACCGATCCCCACTAACCATCCACTAAAAAAAATCACTGTTTACTTTAATCACGCGTTTTTCAGCCACTTTGATGACATTAATGTTGAATAGTCTTAACTTGTTTTTTTTCTTTTGTGTGAAGCCGATCTGACCCGGATCTCCCCTCTCAAAGTAAAATTCTAGATACGCCACTGAGTGGACCGGATAGGACAAGTAAACGTTGTGTAGTTGGAACGGACTTTGGAGTCTAATCTTTGGAGCAGATGATGGTGGCGAGGAAGAACTTATAACAACTTTTGTCTCAAACGGCTTAAAAGATATGTGACCTATACTCACGTAACATAACCATTATTTATACTTCTTCCGTGCTTAATTCAGTCCTGATGTAAACAAAACTTTCAATCACTCCATAGGTTTCATGTGGCTAACTAGTTTTATATAAGTTCTGTATATCCCAAACTAATTGACCTGACTTACTTTCTCGTTGAAACAAAATTTTAATTTTAAATAATTTGTTTTATTTATTTTCTAAGGTTATTAGTGATTTTGATAGTATACCCATTTACAGTATCTAATATACAAATACTTTTTAACATGATAATGTTTTTAGGCTGGGGGTCATTCCACAAAAATGTAACGTCATCGAAAAATGTAACGCTTCCACACTTTCGATTCCCCACAGTCTAGAAATCTTCGGTCTCTGTCGTTTTAAGATGATAATGTTTGTTATATAGTAAATATATTTGTTATATAGTAAATATTTTTTATATGCGCATTATATGTTTCCAAAGCCTAAAAACATTATCATGGTTCAATGTTTCGGTTTCGTTGAAATTTCTTTAATTTTTTTTTTAATTTCTTCGAATTGGTTTAATGATATTTGTATCATAAAATTTATTATTTATGTTCCCTCAGACATCAGGTCCATAGACAATGTGTTGCCTTTGAGTCACACTGCCGACAGAGAAAACCCGCTTTCATTGAGTAGCCACACATAGTGATAAGCATTGTGAAAATATAAGATTTGTTAGAAAATAAAATAATAAATATTTTTTAAGGAGAAATGCACACCGTAGTTTTATACTGTCTATAAACAGATAGATTTTCTGCATCATACGTTATGAGTACTGAAATAATCGTATGCCAATTGTGTCTTGATCGTAATTGCCACAATCAGATACGACCTGATCACGTGGCCGGGGACACTGACCTGCGGCGCTAAGTCAATATAAAACAATTACGAACTTCGTGCGTGACGTCACGTCCATTGGTTTACTACTGAAGCGTGACCAATTATGGGTATCGACGCTCAGACCCAAGACATTACTTAACGGAATTTCACTGAAAAATGTGATCCTTGAGGATTCACATAAAATGTCATTACTTTTTTCTGAAAGACTGCAAGTTTTGTAAGTGTGTCATTAAGATAGGTATTTTTGATGAACAACTCATTTTAAATATCTGGATAACCCAATACCTCTGTATGAAGCTAAAGTGATAAAGAAAGATGATAGAATTTAAAAGGTGGAGAAAGCTATGATAGTTTTTATAAATACACATTAAAGCCAATTTTTTTGCATTCTGTCTTACGGAAATTATGAAAAGATAAATTTCCTCTAAAGAATAAACAGACGACTGAAAGCTGTTGGCTATGTGTGTGTGTGTGTGTGTGTGTGTGTGTGTGTGTGTGTGTGTGTGTGTGTGTGTGTGTGTGTGTGTGTGTGTGTGTGTGTGTGTGTGTGTGTGTGTGTGTGTGTGTGTGTGTGTGTGTGTGTGTGTGTGTGTGTGTGTATTCATATATGCTGGATCATCCTGTATGCCATGGCCGGCTCTAGTAGAAGTCCGGAATATTGAACGTGGCGGTACTGGAACCAGCTGATATTTGAGTCCGATTAGACGATCTCTTAAATTATGTATTTCAATCATCAAATTCCGTCATTTTTAATTGCAGTTAACAGCAGTTTTATAATTCTTAATTTTTTGCAAACTAAAAGTGTATTATGTGAAATAGTGCTATATTATTTAAGAAATATAATAATTAACTCATTCATATTTACGAATTCAATATTTCGAAAAAAATTTATTCATTAGGCCTAACACTAATATACTAATTTCTTCGACTTAAACGTATAGTACTAAGTGCGCACAGACCTATAATTTACATTTAGGCCTACTCATGATTTTAGTAATGCTATGAGATTAAATCAAAATATAACACGTTTACTTTATCTATTTTATTACACTATGCTTATAGGCCTCAGACGCAGCGTTGCCACGTTTAATATTCCGGCATTCTACTAGAGCCGGCCATGTCTATGCATATTTACTTCAAGTATATTATGACTGAGATAAAAAATAGAATAAATTTAAGAATCATAAAATAAAATATTATTAAATTTATTTATTTTTTGTTGTAAATCTTTATTCTTTTGATCGAGTGGTTCTACTTCTAGAAGACTGAAAACACTGTGTTGTCTTTTTGAAAGTGTTTTACTGTTGTCTACATTTTGTAGAATCGTAAAGTCGCGTTCTTCCCAGACGGCGTGACGGCGTGCAACGTGCGGAGGCAGTAGGCCTGTTTTAGTACATTTACTTACGCCGGTTTCTATCAGTTGCGATGAAACAACGTTTTTGCCCGTTCTTACACGGCCAATTACGCTCTGCACTTTCGCTTATTAACCACATCTGTCATTTAGAAACGTTCCTAGTCTGAAATTCACTGAGATTTCAATTCTGAAAGTAACCTCATTTCATTTGTGCGAGTAACCTCTTCCATCCAACATTTTTGTTAGGTTAGGTTAGATTAGGTTAGGTTAAATCAGATTAGGTTAGGTTAGGACAGGTCAGGTTAGGTTAGGTTAGGTTAGGTTAGGTAATTTTAGATTAGGTTAAGTCAATTCTGCAACTAGGTCAGTTAGGTTAGGTTACGTTAGGCTAGAAATTAATAAATTTATAATGGTAATTTCTTTATTATTATTATTATTATTATTATAACATGAAAATGCAATTGATCGCAACTAACAGGGATTACTCGGTCGCAATTAACCTGGTGTTATATGTTTGGGTCGCAACTGACCATGGCGACTTACGCTGTCTGTGTTGCGGCGGTGGTACAAGCCTACAAGTCCATCGCTGAGCTTGTGGATACTTGATGGCGTAACTTCTCTCTCTCTCTGGCGGCAGTGGAAAGTGAGTTGTACCATCGGCAGGGGGCGCAACGGGGGACGAAAACGAGTTAAGGTGCCTAAAAAGTTGTATTGTGTGACATAATATAAAACGATTATATAGTGGTGTGCACATTATTAGACTCGGTGCAATTTTTCTTATATTTCTGTACGTGTCGTATGTTCGTTCAATTATAAAACTCTGTACCTCTGTTTTGCAATGCAGTAAAATTTTCCTACCGTTGTAATTTTTTTTTGATAAAAAAATATAATTTTTTGTTGTAAAAATTTCCCGGAACATGTCAGGTATAAAACGTTTACTTCAGCTGATTGGTTTATTTTACTAGTAGAGAATACTTTTTTTTTTTTTGTAACTCCTTTTTGTAAACTCATCATCACCATCTCCACTTCACGGATTAGGTTACCCTGCTTGTTTCGGAAACCATCTCGTCCTCGGACGCCCCACACTACGATGCTCAGTGGGTTTATAATTCAAGGCAAGTTTTGGAAGACGATCTTGTTGCATTCTTCCCAAACGCTTACAGCGTAATTCTCGCCTTATCTGTGCATTACTTATTCCGTCTCGTAACGTGCACCCTTTGACCGACCTGAGAAATGTCATTTCTGCTGATGTAACCTTCCCTGTGTCTCTCTGTGTGAATGTACCCGTGTCCCACTCCCGTACCACGCCACCTGTACAGCCATAGCCTTATAAAACTTAAGCTTAGTGTCTTTCCTAGTTTTGTACTTTACGCTTCTATGAGTTGTCTCACATATATGTTTAAACTTATTAATTTTGTTTTCGACATCACAAACTGCGGGAGATATGTCGCATCCAAGATAATCAGAACTGGATACCTGCTCCAAGATGTTTCCATTTACATCTATCTTTGTCCTTTATTAAATTCTAATAAAGTAAAATGTTCTAGGTGACGCTTAAACGGTTCTTAGTTACTAAAATATATTTTTTCTGTTTTATACGAACATTAACGATACAAAAATTTTTCTTAAACAGTGAAATTATAAGAAGTTTAGCAAACCTGTCAACTAGGAAATATGCCTTGGTTCAGTGCTTGCTAAAAGAAGAAAAATATTTTTAATGTTATATTCCAACCAAACTGACGTTTCGCAAATATTAGTCAGCAACAATAATATTTTATTCGAGGGTTGTGTACCCCCAATTTTGAAACAGAAAGGCAACTTTTGCCGATAATTCAATTCAATTCTATGACTGCAGCAAAACCTTCTCCAGAGGGACAAATTAAATACCAACAAAGATGTTTATAGCAATGCTAAGCACACGGAAAGGAAGTATTGCCATCAAGCAGCATATTACAGACGAGTTATTGAAATTCAATTTTTCAGCAACTTAATGATTGGTTTCTTGCATTGATTACATAGTCGCTTTAGACGTACACTTTGGGGCATAAATGTCATTTCCTGACCAATTAACAGCCCAAATAAAAACTCTGTAGGGTATCTTTGGATAACTGTTGAGTCAAATTCAAAATAAGATGGTCACCACCAATACTGATCTTATGATCTTATAGTAGAACTTATAGCGAACTGAAAACACCATTACAAATCACATCAAATTTATTGTAAAGAACAAAATCTACCATACTAAATATTAGTAGTGATAAAGTTTGAGTCAATAAAATATATTTTTTAAATATAGAACAGTTTTAAATTTCTTGTTGGAGTCTAATAATTTGTTTGAGTCTCTGTGGATTTGCGATCATAAATCATGGGATGATGTGTAACATGAACTGCTTAATATTAAGTCTACTCAGGATTAACAATAACAACTGTTAATCATTACCAATTAAAAAATTTCCTTTCACTACAATGTTTCATACTTTTTGGATCCACTTCGAACTTAAAAATATTCCTGCATAAAAAAAATAAACATTATTTGAATCACAAACGTACCTTAAACACGAATCCCCGTTCATCGCTGTACGTGAGTCACTACAAAGTTATCATTTACCACGTTTTCAGTTGAAACAGGAAACGTCTGTAAATCTTGTATAAAACATTTCTGTGCAGTCTCCAAAGCATACACAAGGGTTCAAAGTCTAAGAATTCATCAAATCTTGAGGAACATTACACACACACACACACACACACACACACACACACACACACACACACACACACACATCGCGTAACAGAATAACATGTCATAAAGTGAAAGCGTAGCCTATTTTGCTTCCCTTAAAGCTTCTTTGTTGATAGATTATACACAGGAGAATAGAAGAAGAATAATGGCGGTCGTAAAACGTATTGTGTCTGATAACAGGCACTTATGTTGCTGCCGCCCCACGGAAGAGTCAAATAACTTTTTCTGGTCTTAGAAAAAAATTTTACGATGAAAACTGTGATGCTATTTACATCCGAGGAGAAAATAAATTACTTTGGACAGGCAGTTATAATACGACAGTTGTTTCTATATTTCATACCTTTGTGAATGTTTATCAATCTGACTGAAGTTGTTTCACTTACAAGCTGGACATTTTTAACAACACATTTACAGTGGTGTATCTAGAATTTGGATTTGGGGGAGAGAAGTCCGGGTCGGGTTTTGTAATTAAGAAAAAACAAATTAAATTTAATCAGTATTACTATCTTTAAAGTAAGCCTCATTAAAGCAAACGCTTATAAAAATACGTGTTATTAAAACATTACGAGTTTACAGGATAATTATTGGCAGAATTTATTTTCCTACACTCCATATTACAAACGTATACGCTGATGCTGGTAATAAATCTGTTTGTATATTTAAGAAAGAATTACTACTACATTAGCGTACACAGCTGAAAAAAAATAACAAAACAACCTATAAGTTGGACCAAAACCATGGCCTTTAAAGTTAAATATCCTGTGAGGGCTAAGATAGTTATAAACAACAGCACTGTAGAACAAGAGAGCCGTTTCAAATATCTCGGCTGTGCAGTAAGCTATGAATCTGAATATAATATAAGAGAGAAGATAAATAAATGTTGAAATATTTATGGTACAATTCATAGAAATCTTACAGTTAAAACAAGACACAGCACAAGGATTACATTTTGTAAGACAATTGCAATACCTTGTCACAGGATAAATGGCGCCGATCGTACACACTATCGTTTTTGTGGTCCTTAAAAGGACCGTTTGTCGAGGAGGCTACATCATTTGCGTACGCCGCCCTAGCCGCGCTGTGATGTTCGGCGGCTGCGTACGCTGTTCCGGGCGTACTGCGGTCCTCTTCTTTCGGCAGCGGTATGTAGAGCCGCTGCTGCCCCAGTCGATTTCCATCACTGGCTCTCCTGTGCTCTCCATTGACGCTCTGGGCTGTGCGGTTGTGCGTCGCAGAGACGAACCGCTCGGTATCTGAGTTACGAGCTATCTTCTGGAGCTCCTGCCTCGTGGCCCTGCCCAAGTAGGGCGTGTGCTCTATAGCAGGCCGATTCTCGGCTGTTGTGCTAGCCTACACTAGCGCAGTATGCACCGAGGGCGTTTCCACTAATCGCCTGGAAGTATACGGTACCTGCCCAGCCCAGCCACTAGAGGATTGTCTGGGAACCTCGCCGCACGTGCATAAAATTTGCGTGCAAGCCGCCTGAATGTTTCGTCTAAGGAGCGGACGCCAAGTCCTCTCCTTAGAAGGCGTGATGAGAAGCGACGGGGAACTTTGGCCGCTAGCCGAAGACCCCTGTCGAGGACGCTCTGCAACTTCTTTTTATGCATTGCGGCGAGGTAACCCCAAACCGGGCAAACGTAGGTAATGACCGGCAGCAGATACGCGCCGACGAGCATCCTGCCCAATTTCCTGGTCATGGCTGAGCTGATCAGGAGTGGAAACAGTAAGCTCAGACGAGCGGATGCTCGCTTATGAACTGTCTGAGCGTGGGTACGCCAGGTGAGCCGGTGGTCGAGATGTAATCCGAGGTACTTGACTTCTTTGGACCAGCGCAAGTACGTTCTGCCGATACGTAACTGCCTAATAGGGTTCTTCCGTCGCTTCGAGAATTCGACGGCTACACTCTTGGTAGCGTTGAGTTGCACTTCCCAGTCCAGTCCCCGAGCGTGTCGAGCTGGCGCTGCAGTCGTAAGACGGCTCTTTCTACATGACGATCGGCCGTAAATACGGCCGTGTTGTCCGCAAAGAGGGCCACCTGGACTCCAGGCTGTCTCGGCACGTCGTTGACGTAGAGTGTGAACAGAAGGGAGCCAAGAACACTACCTTGAGGGACGCCGGCTGTGATTCGTCTCTCGGAAGAGACTGAATCGCCAACTCTCACGCAGAAGGTCCTCTCCGTCAGAAAGCTAGCAACCAGATGGAGGTAGCAGTCCGGGAGCTGGACTTCCCTAAGCTTGAATAACAGGCCATCATGCCATACGCAGTCGAAGGCTTTTTCAACATCTAAGAAACAGCCAACGGTCCGTTCTCTCCGACACCCGGCTTCCGTGATGCTTTCCACCGGTCTCATCAGTTGATGAGTGGTCGAATGCCCCACACGAAAGCCGAACTGTTCGGGGACCAGCACGTCAAAGTTGGTTAGATGTTCTCGTACACGACGCTGTACGAGGCGCTCAAAACCCTTGGACGTAGCGGAGAGTAGGCTGATAGGCCGGAGGTTTTCCGAGCGGGTGGTATCCTTTCCCTGCTTCGGGATCACAATAACCGTCGCCTTTCTCCATTTATTGGGAAAGTAGGCCAGTCTAAGACACGCGTTGAACAAATCAGTCAAGAATTGAACTCCAGGCTCGGGAAGAAGTCGTAGAGCGGTGTTGGTAACACCGTCCGGGCCTGGAGCTTTTCTTGGCTGAAGTTCAGCGAGCCGATCTGAGACCTGTTCCAAAGAGATGGGTTCGGGCTCCGCCGTGATCGGAAGAGACAGAAAGTCTTCCACAGCCATCTCGACTTGTTCGTCGAAGTCCCAGTCCATGGGCGGGTTGGGAGCGAACTGTCGCTCGAAACACAAGCCCAAGTACTCGGCCTTCTCCTCCGGGCGACCCAGGAGTCGACCGAACGGTCCAACAATGGCGGGAAGTAGAGGTCGGCGCCTCCGTCCCGTCAATGCGGTAGGTATTCTGTACTGGTGACTTTGCGGGTCCGCATCCCCCGTTCGGGCCACGTCGATTTCCCAACAGCTACGTCGGAACGCCTTCAGACTGCCACGCAGTCGTCCGGTGAGCCGATTGTATGCTGCCTTATCGGCCGGATCACGGGTCCTCTGCCAACGTTTCCGGAAGTAATTCCTCTCGCGAGCGAGAGGAGAGACTTCCTCAGGGATGCGTTGGCAGTCAGGCGTGAAACCAGCTCGCGTACGTGAAGACACGCCTGTAGCCGAGATGATTGCCTCTTCGATTCCCGCAACTGCTTCGTCTAGGAGGCGAACGGAATCGAGTGGGGGCGCTGGCGGCAATCTACGGCACAAGGCCGGGCCGTAGCGATCCCAATCGATAACCTTCTTCTTGTCAGAACGTGCATAGGCGTGCTGGGTAGCGACGTGGACCAAGATAGGGTTGTGGTCGGATGTCAGCTCCGTAAGTGAGAATACCTCAACCGGACAGACAACTCCTTGGGTCACCGCGATATCCAGAACATCGGGAGCCGCGTTAGGCCTTGACGGAAAGAACGTGGGTTGCGCTGGACCAAACACCATCGCCCGGCGCGATTCAACAAAACTGAGCAAGCGCCACCCGTTCGGAGTAGTCAAGCGACTATTCCAAACGCGATGCTTGCAATTCAGATCGCCGGCCAAAATTACCCTTCGATGGGAATCGAAGATGACGTCCAGGTCGCCAACAAGGAGTTCAGCTTGTGGGGGCTTGTATGCTGAAACCACGAGGACGCCGCCAACAGCTCCGTGGACCTCAATGGCTGGTGGCCTCTAGGTTGGTAAGCTGCGGCAAAGCGACACGATGATGACCTATGGAGGTCCTCACCGCGATCACCGTGGCGTCTCCTCGTTGGCCAACTCGGTCATCCCGATAGACCACGTAATTTGGTAATCGAAACCGGTTCGCCGGGGTCAGGTGGGTTTCAGAAAGGAGAAGTACGTCGGGTTTGAACCGAGCCAGGAATTCAAGAAGGTCGGAATGCTTGGAACCGATGTTGTTAGCATTCCAGGCTACGAGCGAGAGATCTCGTCTAAGGGCTCGGTTCATAGAAGACCTATTACTTCGCAGGCTTCCACCAAGAGCATAAATCTCTCAGTTGGGTCAGCAGTTTCCAGGCGGTCTCGGATGGACCTGAAGGTGGATGCGACTTTCTTGAGGTCGTAGCCAGACAGAAAGTCGCGGACGAAATGACGGACTGGGCGGTTTGCCTGGAAACTGAGGCCGCGTAAGAGCGACCAGGTTTAACGGCAGATCGGGTCGTGGTGGAAGCCACAGGACCAGGGGCAGACGGTTTTGAATCAGCGGCAGGAAAAGTACGCTGTTGCGCTTCGTCGGACTTATACCGGGAAGCAGGACTTTTCTTGGGCTGTGGGCAGGCAGGAGCTCGGGGCCGAGCATCCGGTGTGGTTATCCCTTTGTTCCTGGGTTTTGTGATGCCTGCTCGCGGAAATCGCGGAGGTGGCAGTGGTGGCGAGGCTACCACTGGTTCAGAGGCGGGAGTTGGAGGTTCCGCGGAGGTGGAGGGTTGATTCTCCGGCTCCATGACCGAGATGACGGCTACAGGGCTTGTCTCTGCTGCGGAAGGAGACGCGGTACGTTTTGGTGCCTTTGTAGGGGCTGGAGGTGGAGCCGGAGAGGGCGCGCGCCGTGCCGGTTGTGCCTTCGGTTGCGGCCTAGCCAAAGTTTTAGGCTGCCTCTGAGGTTGGGGCTACATAGCTGGCTGCCTTGGCTTCGGGAGGGGCCCCTGCGGCTTTTGCTTCCGCAGGAGCTCCGTCTTGTAGACCGGGCAGTTTACGTTACTTGCCGCATGGCCTTGCCCACAATTAATGCAGCGGAACTTGGACTTGTCTGCCACAGTGCAGGCCTGAGTTGAATGTCCCAACGAACAACGTAGACAGGCCGGGGCATTGCGGCAGACGTAGGTATGATGGCCGAACCTCTGCTCTCCATTTTTCTAGCGGCGCTCTTTTTATGCCCTGACAGGTCGTGTGCCATGAACCTATCAGAGCGCCGCTGATCCCTGACTGGCTAGCCTCGAGCACATTAGATGGCCACGTCTCGGCTGCTGATCCCTGATTGGCTCGCCTCGTCTTCTCGTATCACGTCTCGGCTGGCGTTGAGAGCAGATCTTCGCTTCGCTGCGTCACAACTCCCCCGGGACTTGAATGCTCTCCGGTGGCCAGCCCACTGTTCTTCTCCGGCGGGTTTGAGCCGTTGGCGGTGAACCTTGTATGGGCGTCCGTCCTTCTCCACTGTGTAAATCTGCCCTCCGAGGGTTGCAGCAACGCTAAAGGGACCTTCCCAAGCTGGCTCCCATCCAGGGTATCTCCGTCAATTGGCTGGTCCGACGTGGCTCTTGACGTACACCAGCTGCCCTACGTCCAGTGTAGGGTCCTGTGTCCTCCGTTCCGGATACCGCTGCTGCTGATACTGCGTCTGGTGTGACCTGGCCGCCTCTTCTCGTTCCTCAATTGGCCGGACGTCTTGTTCCGCTTGTGGCTGGCTCCAGTCGCCGGGTCGGCGTAGGTCTCTGCCCAGCAGAAGCTCGCTTGGTGTCACTCCAATGGCGGCGTTGGCACGATTCCGCAGCGAGAACAGAACTGCCGGCAAACGCTTGTCCCAGTCGCCATGGTCCTTGCAGTCATGGAGCTGGATCCGCAGCGTCTTCTTGATCTCGTCGTTGCGCCGCTCGGTCGGGTTCGCCCTGGGATGGTAGTTGGCTGTAGTCCACGGTCGTATGTGCAGCTTGTCGCATATCTGCTTCCACTTGTGGCCCGTGAGCGGCTTCCCGTTGTCGGTGAGCAATGCCTCTGGGTATCCCCAACGAGGGAACACTTGTTCCTCCAGGTAGCGGATAATGGTGTCGGCGTCCGCCTTGCGCACGGCCTTTGCTTCCAACCACCTCGACATCATATCCGTGACCACTACGATGTACCGGTTGCCAGCTCGAGTCAGCGGATATGGTCCCATGACGTCCAGGGCGACAGTATTCCAACATCTCCTGGGTCGGTGAAGTCGCTGTTGGTCTTGTTCAGGATTTGCGCCGCGCTTGTGTAGGGCGCATATTCTGCAAGTGGCGCCCAACGTGTGGCCCCGATCATCTTACGGATGCAAGATCCAGCCACGCCAGTGAGCTACCACCCGGCACACAAAACAACATGGCGCCCATCAAACACTTCTACAAGATCCGGAGAAGAGCAGCAGGCTGGCTACCGGAGAGCATCCAAGACCCCGAGGACTTGTGGCAACAGCGATTCATTAGTCTGCTCTCCGGTACCAGCGACACGGCGCGTGACACCTGAAGAACACGAGGCGAGCCAATCCGGGATCAGCAGCCGCCGAGACGTACCAACTACGTGTTCAGAGCGAGTCAATCAGCGATCCCGGTTAGTGCATAAAACCCGGGTCGGCAGAAAATTTTGCGCACTCTTCATCGCCACGCCATCGGAGGCACTTCATCTCCTCTCCTCTCTCGGACGACATCGACGCGGAGTCAGCTGGAAGGAACGGCCGAAGAATAGAACCGGCGTTCTTGCGTCTTCGCCCTCCAGTTCCGCGCAAGCGATGGATTTCGCTGGGCCGGCAGGCCAAACCACAACTGATGCCGAAAGAAGAGGGGGGACTGCAGTACGCCACGAACAGCGGGCGCAGCCGCCGAACATCTCAGCGCGGCACGACAACATCAGCCTTCTCGCCACAGGTCATTTTCAGGGCCACCAAGAAACTATAATGTACGATTGGCGCCATTTGTCATGCGGCAAGCCTTTTGTCCGGTGACAACCCACATTCACATAAGCGAGTGTGACGTGGGTCATGACAAAAAAAAAGGAAAGCTGCAACATTCAGAGTTCTGAAATGTTGTTTCTTCGAAATACTTTAAATTATTCACTACAAGATAGAATAAGAATGAATATAAAAGAACAAAACTCAAAGTAAAGGACAAAAATGAAATTATTATTTTAATTTTTTCACTAAGACAATAGTGGGATCATCTGGAAAGGATGGCAGAGGATTGATTGCCGAAAGCGGCGCTGAACTATAAAGCCATTGGTAGAAAAGATGTCCGAGGGTGAGATGGGTGCCGGAACAGGTTTATGTAACCGAATCCTTGAACCTTGAAATGGAGAAGAAGAAGAAGCATAAAAAAGTTAGGAGATTAACCAAATTCGTCAACTTTTTCGACTGTCTGGGAGGTAGGTCCGGTTCCATTCGTTCCCTCCCCGTAATTACGCCCCTGGATATTTATACTCTTATCTTCCAATTAACATTATCAAAGGCCTTCTTAATATCCACGGGACCAAGGAATGTTTGCTTCAACCATTTACGGGCTACGATTACTCGGCTTCCTTAACTTACTATAGTTTGTTTCTGGTTCCCCAGTACTTATTCATTACTCACTCTTGATCGTTCTTCTTCCGATAATGTTCTCTTGTTTCTCTTCGAATCCAAATATTTCCTCCAGATCAATACACAGCTCACTATATCTTCTGCCCTGTTTTATATTCTTCTAGACCTTGAGAGACTTCTTGTGTTTTTCTGTTCCCCTCACAGGCGAGGATCTTGTTTGATATTGCTGCGACAATTACGTAAAGCTCTCGAAAAGTCGACAGGTGCAGTTACGTAAAAGTTCTACACGTTTTTTCACTAGCCGAGCGGATGCAGTGTCTCTGTCAAATCGCTGTAGTCAAGTAGCTTCGAGACTGTTCGAGCACTTTTAACTATGCAAACTAAGCTGGCAAGCCGCCAATAGAATGGAAAAATTATTCTGGAACCTCTGTGAAATCTATATAAACAACAGCGGCCGGCTTAGAAGTTAGTTACGCCTGGAGAGATTGTAGAGTGCGGACTGTGGAAAGTTATTACTGTGTTATGATTAGTGCGGAACTCTATTAGACGACATTATTATTGCGTGTGGGCAAATTTAACTTAAATTATTAAATGAGAGTACCTTGTTTATTTTACATTGTTATTTGTGGCTAATTAAAGCTGGTAATTAGTGACTTCATTGGTGTCTGTTATGTTGATTTCAGTATACAATATGACGATCCGTGAGGGCGTCGTAAGAATATCATTTCTGTTTTCATTCTTCTAAGATGTCCATTGAAAGTCATTTGCCTTTTATTCAGCGAGATTTTTTCAACCTTTTTTTATAAAAACCTTAGTTTGCTCTCAAATATACTGTAAACGTTTGTCCTAATACTTTCCTAGTTTCCAGGAATTTTCTTATACATTTTCATCCTTTCTTTTCTTTTCCGATAGTCTGTAACAAGGTAATCCCTCTGTTTCACATATAGGCCTAAGCTTTCTTATATGACAGCCGTACTGTAGTGTCCGAATTTGGCCTGATAGGCCAGTCATTTAGATTTGTACGATTTTTGACATAGTCTGAACGATCTACATCTTTGTCACCATTTCTTCAGTCGTTTCCTTTTCTTTAATGTTCGGCTTCAAACTCTCATAAAAATACATGAACTTTTGAGCTATTGTAATGTCACCGTATTTGGTCCTCGTTGCCCAGGTTGAGTTTTTTTAACGGCCACGTTCATATACTCTGTCTTTCCAAAAATATGTTTGGTAACTCGTCTTTGCTGTTGTTTCTTTCAAGAATTCTATCTCTTAGTATCTCTTAATTCTTGGCGACGGACATCTTGGGAATCGGGGTCTTAGAGTCCCTATCCTGAAAGTGTTTGTTTGGTCCCTGGCTGCTAATCTGTTCTGCCAGCTGGACAGAATGCTCCGCTACCTCGCAGAATCAGGCGTTTCTTGTCGATCACCCATTATAATTTTTTAATGAATCCCACATAACCGTCTCCTTACCTTACTGCTTTTCCTTGAATCCTGCCTGGCACCAGCCAGGTACATCCCTAAGGCTGCGGCTTGCCAACGCTGGGGTTCCAAAATAGCGATAGACAGCACAAATATCGTGACAACAGCCAGCAACTACTTTGCCGTTTCGGCTACGATGAAACTCATAGTATGGGAATCCGCGAGGTGTGCAATGCGTAATTGCGGGACCCATTCGTCCTGTAGCAGCAACCCATCGTTACAGACGACTCGCCTCCGGGCGAGGCCTTAAGGGGCCCACGGAGACGCAACTCAGGCCACGGAGCAATACCTAAAACCAACAGACTCATATCACATACACGCTCATCGTGTATTCGTGGACCGCTCCTTACGAACTTGTGTCGAGCAAACGATCGCGCTGCACCGTAAACGAAACTGGCGTTCATCGGGCTCCGGATTGGACAACGTTAACAAACGAGAGCGCAAGACGGCCCGTGCATCTTCTGTTGGCTGTCTGTCTGTCTAACACTTTGAGAAGGCGAGTCGTTCAAATTTAAGCCCAATATTTGGTGGCATAACTATTAATTGATAAAAAATACAAAAAGATGCATATGTGGAACGATTCATAGATACCTGAAAAATAAAACACGGAAGGATACTGAAATGAAATTTTATAAGACTGTGGCTGTCCCCACATTCCTGTATGCTAGTGAGACATAGACTCTTGGAAAAATGGACGTGCAGAGGATTCAGGCAGCCGAAATGAAATTTCTAAGAAGGACGCAAGGTTGTCCTGTCTTGGATCGGAGAAGGAACTAGGATATTAGACGCGATTCGAAAATTGTATCATTACACCAAAGAATTGAAGACCACAGAAGAAGATGGTGTGAACAGTTTAATCGCATGCCTGATATTCCTCTACATTGGCTTCCTTGGGTTGTTACCCTACTGGAAAGAGACATATCGGTAGACCGAGGAGGAGATAGGTTCCGGAACAGGTCAAAGGCCTAGACCTTAGAGTAGTAATGATGAACTGTTAATTGATATTAATATTATTAGTATTATTATTATATTTATGTCGTTAAGAAATATATGTCGTGGACACTGTTGTAATACGAACGTTTTGATTCGTCGAAGCGTAAAAAATATATCTGTATTCATTTCTTGTGTGTTCAATGGTTGTAAGTATTCCTCTGTTTTAGTATCGTGAAACACGTGATATTCGTAACAATATTAAAGTATGTGTACAATATGCAGTTTGAGTTTGGGAAGGTTGTGTGTTGTAGAATCAAACAGATAAGATTTTCTAGAAAACTGTTCAAACAGAAAGAAGTTGTTTCGTAGATCTCGTGTGTAGACACGGAATGACGCCCAACGCATACAAATCTTAGTTTTGTAGAGATTTTAGTAGATTGGTTGCAGGCGTGTGGCGCAAAGGTTTTATTGAATCAGACAAATATTGACATGACTCATCTTGGATACATCTACTGATTGCATTTATTTTCATGAGAATATTCCATACATACAGTCTGTCTCCTCTCCCAGACTTCGTCTTTTTCATCATCATCATCATCGCCATTATCATTATCTTCTTCTTCTTCTTCTTCTTCTTCTTCTTCTTCTTCTTCTTCTTCTTCTTCTTCTTCTTCTTCTTCTTCTTCTTCTTCTTCTTCTTCTTCTTCTTCTTCTTCTTCTTCTTCTTCTTCTTCTTCTTCTTCTTCTTCTTCTTCTCTACCTCCTCCTCCTCGTCCTCCTTCTTCTTCTTCTTCTTCTTCTTCTTCTTCTTCTTCTTCTTCTTCTTCTTCTTCTTCTTCTTCTTCTTCTTATCTATCTCCTCCTCCTCCTCCTCCACATCCACCTCCTCCTCCTCCTCCTCCTTCTTCTTCTTCTTCTTCTTCTTCTTATTCTTCTTCTTCTTCTTCTTCTTCTCAACCTCCTTCTTTTGCTTCTCCTCTTTCTCCTTTTTCTTCTTTTATCGTACAAGTATTAGACCGTTTGTTCCTTTCTAGACCATTAACTGACCCATGTTATTCTGGGTCTTAACGACGTTTCTTGTTCATGTAGGATCCATTAAAAGGATATTTTGGAGGGGGGAGCGTTTACCTTTCATGCTTCAGACGTGGCCCTTCCACTTTTTCTATTTCCATCGACTTTTCTGTTTCGATTCTACGTTCCCGGATTGCCTTATTTCAAGTATCCCTTCTTGCTCGTTAGAACTGTAGAACTGACCTTAGAAAATTTATCTTAGCCTGGTGACCTTTATTACAAGTTCTAGTATTTAGAATCCACGTTTCGGTTTCATATCGAGCACAGAGAAAAGCCATACATCGCAGTGACAATTTTGACTTGGGGTGGAAGCCGAAGAAGTCATTAGATTGGCGGTAAATACTGGAGGAAAAATGTGTGGAGTGGAATAGGAAAGTGTATGCGCTATTCATTGACTTGAGAAAAGTAATTGGTAAGGCTATTACCAGAATGAGGACTGTGATCATCAGATACATAATTAAAATACACAGAATTCAGATCATCAAATATAAAGTCAACTTATTATAGACTTATTCCAACCGGCCACTAGACTGAACAAATATGATCAAACGGTCAGATCAGCTATTTCCAACTGATCACTTACGACGACCTTACCTTGGCAAATCAATTTAATAGTTAATCAATTCACTTTAACATGCAAATAAAAATATCACATTTTAAAGATTACAGGAGGAACCTGTGAGACAAGAGTTTAAAATTGATTAAATACTTCGTCTTTTAGAATGTGTAGCAAATATTTACGAACACATAGAACAATTATCAAAACAATTGAAGTTTTAAAAAAACATTATCTCGCTTTTTAGTAATCCTCTTTGTACTGTTATTAAAGTGGAACCACTTGGCCTTCAACTAGAATTGTGTGATTTAAA
The DNA here is from genome assembly GCA_034769895.1 of Magicicada septendecula. Lineage (NCBI taxonomy): Eukaryota > Metazoa > Arthropoda > Insecta > Hemiptera > Cicadidae > Magicicada > Magicicada septendecula. The sequence continues at coordinate 562,132,569 of CM068369.1, forward strand.
AGCTGATGTCTTCCTGCGGACCAGACAACAAAAAACGGCCGGATTTCCTTAAGTTGCCACTTGATGACGGATTTCCAAAACTGAAAAATTTTTGGACAGAAAATGACCGCCACGTGACAGATTCTCTTCTGCTTCACCTAATCAGATTACCAACTACTCAGCTCAATGTGGGCATTCTGCTTTTGAGTCTTCTGTTTTTACATTGAAGACTACATATACAATGCTGAACGCCGTTCATATATTTTCATTATTACTGACATAACAATGGTTAATTTTTTGTAGTAAGATACATTAAATAAATAAGTTATCTTAATTTTTTTTTTTATTTATTTACAGTTAAATTCTGCTTTCGTTTTAATTTTTACGTTACTTGTCCGGTTGTTTTCTATGAAGTTTTTAGCACGTTAACTTCCCTATTATGGGATACCCATCTATGGGTAGGTTATGTGAAGGAGTTGCCTCCTTACGGGTCATGATTTCCGGCAATTTTTATTCAGAGTTATCTTCCCTTGGCTTCTGACGCCCCAAGATCCAATTGCAAAGCAGCAGCAAAATATAATCGTGAAATAAACAATAGGATGCAGTATTACAGCCGGCTAAATCCAACTAGATTCACGAATATGATATTGTTACGACGGTCTAACTGATCGTCGTATGGTACAGTGGAAAACAAAATACAAGACACCATTTACGTCACTAATCACCAGCTTTAATTATCACAATTAAACAGTTTATAATCAAGTAGATAGTCTCTTACAACAAATCAAATAAAAATTGTTCGCACGCAATAAAATGTCAACTAATGTAACACACAATTGTATTACAATTGTCCCGCACGATCATAAAACGCGTAACATTCGCCACAATAATTACTTTTCGCTAATAACCACTTTAACGCACAGAGTAATCGCCCGACAATAACTAGGAACCGCAGTCGAATATAGCGCAACTCAAAACTGAAATGAACGTCGCTGAGTACTTGTATTTATACCCCGCCAAAATCCAGAACATTCCACATACTACGCGTCAGTAATAAAGTAAAACATTGGAGCGTAATTCATTGCGGCGTTGACACAGTGCGCGAGGCTTCTGTCACAGTCTAGCAAATTGGTAGACTCACTTACTGACACACATTACAGCCGGATTCCACTGGAACATTTGATAAACTTGTAGAGCCGTTCCGTATTACGTAACAATATTCCAAAGATAAGCCTGTACTTTTACAAAGTTATGTCGTTCCCTGTAATGTCCTAAGGACGTGAATTATGGGCGATAATCAAGAAACAAGAAAGTAAATTATTAGCCTCGGAAGTATTAGTCGTTCTTAAGAGGTGTTAAAAAGTGTTGTAAACTGGTGATCATATAAGGAATTAACTCGTAAGAGAAAAGTTACAAGTTTTCTACTTGAATGAAATTAGTAGATAATTTAAAGATTATAAACTACGATGGAAAAGAAAAAAAAGAATGTCAGATTTCAGACTAGCCAATAAATTCTGGAAATGTAAACCTTTAGGACACACAGGTATGTGAGTAGAAGTAGGCTGGAGAATCTTTGAAGGCGGAACAGGCAGCATCTTGCCTATGCCGTGTTGTGATGATGATGATGATGATGATGATGATGATGATGATGATGATGATGATGATGATGATGTTGTTGTTGATGATGATGATGATGATGATGATGATGATGATGATGATGATGATGATGATGATGATGATGATGATGATGATGATGATGATGATGATGATGATGATGATGATGCGAAGATGAGCATAATTTATGAACCAGGATTCTTGTTGTAGCTACTTAAATATTTCTGCAGGTTAGATTTGAGTAGGGAGGGGTATAAACGGTAAATTGTTGGGGCGCCTACGGCAACGTAATACTAATTAACAACACTTCGAAAGTTGTTCTTTAAACACTTTATCTCGGAAGACAACGGAGGTGTTGTAATACTGTTTACAGCCGATCAGCAGGAATGTAATAATGGCGTTGTAGATAACTTGAGCGCGTCCATGCGGAACAAGGAATGTATCCTTTGGGATAGGTAAGGTTTTGTCGGCGCTCGTAATCGTAATCTGGCTCGTAATGGCAGACTGAACAATATCGTGCAGGAATTCAATTCACAGGAGAACAAAATCGCACAACGTATTTCAAAGCTTTGGATATGTCATTCGTTTCAGTTATGTAGAATTGTGTATTTAAAAAAAAAGTAATCTTAATTTTACAAACATCGTACCTTATTACATGATAGCGATTAAAATAAGTGAAAACTGAAGGTAATTTTATTTTATTATTTATGGGAGAACTTGGAAAGTATTTATTATCTGCACAGACTCTGAGTTACAAATATCGACGCTTAAGACCAAGATGGTAGCTTTTTTGTGGAACTGATTCCATACATAAGTTTAACCTTATGTGCGGGACCATCAGGCGAACTCTTAAGTCAGTAAGAAAAGAAACACGCCTAAAATTCTACAAGGTGATTTTCCTTCCCACACTTTTTTATGGGTCTGAGAATTGGACTTTAACAAAAGACCAGGCCAGTCGTATTTTCCAAGCTGCTGAAGTACCTTATACTGTGGCACATGGCAAAGTATACTATCCACGAGCATAGAAGAAAGACAGATAAGTATACGGCAGAAACTGGATATTGTGGGTATACTCGACAGGATTGCCCAGTATCGACTGAATTGGTGGGAACATCTTTGCGAATGTATGACTACCGCATCCCCAAACCAATATGGAACTAAAAGCCTAAGGGACGGAGATGAGCGGGACGTCCGAGGAAGCGCTGGAGTGATCAGCTTTAAACCTTGCCTGTTTGAGATCGGAACATACCATACTTGGTTTAATACTTACAGATGATGATGCTGATATAAATTTCATAGAAGATTGAAGACTAAACTGTAACGGGCAAGAATGTTCAATTTTGTTAAAAACAAAACTTTTTAAATAAAGGTTGGATACGGGCTTTTGTATGCGGACGACCAAGTCCTGTTATCAGATTTGACAGTCGTTACAGTCATCACAAGTCAGTACAGTCTGACGATGCAACCGACAAAACCAACTGACTTGATTTCAGGGGAAATGCGCAGTAACAGGGAAAGTTGTGTGCGATAACAAATCAATTCAACTACTGAATGGTTTTAACTGCTTTGACTGTCTCGTATATTTTGGTTGTAATTTGACCGTGTGCCTTGGGAAAGAGAATATCCATATTTTAAAATTCCTGTGCTAAAGTTATAAGGATTGTGATGGCATTACCCGCTTTGCTCTGTGGGGTGTGAAGCGTGGACTTCACAGAAGGATATACCAGCGTATATAGGAAGCGGAAATGACATTTCCGAAAGCTGTTGCTTGGTATGAGGTTGCCGACTAGAAAAATAGTGTAAATATATTTTTTTTTTATTAGCGGGGGTCCTACAGTCTATGCCGCATCCCGCATTTCGATCGCCATTTCTCCCTATCCTTCCAGTCATCGCTTCAATAGCTCGATCTCTCATGCTTTTCCTAATTTCTGTTCTCCATTATGTTTTCAGTCTTCCTTTTCTTCCTCTGTTTTATAGTGTGTAAGTCAATGGTTTCTTTGGCCATCGCTTCTCCTCCATCCTCATTACGTGACCATACCATAGCAACTGTCTGATTCTATTCTTTCTGCTGTTGTAAATACGGGCCCTGTTTTCCTTCGTATATCTTCGTTTCTAACATATTGCATTCTAGAAATATTTCACGCTCTTCTTAAGAAGTCCATTTTCACAGTTTCTATCATCTTCCTTTTTCACTTTATCTGAAAGTTGCCAGCATTCGCAGCCATAAGTTAAAACGGGCTTCACAATAGTTGTGTAGACTGTCAGTTTAGTTTAAAGTTTCATTTGTTCGACGAAATTAACGAGTTTAGCAAACGAATAGCCTTTGTTCCCTGTTGTATCCTATCTTTGATGTCATTTTTTTCTTGTTCCATCTTCTGAAATAATGAATTCCATATATCTTCTGAATTTGTTCCAAATATTTGAATTCGCTACTCTTTACGATTCTGTGGATTTTTCAGATCTGGGTCCTTCTTCTTGCATGTCTCCTATTTTCAGATATTCTGTTTTAGTAGTGTCTATAATGTAAATATTCGGGATTAGTTGAATATAATATATACAGTCATTATAGTATATGTCTGGAGGATCTTTGAATGCGGAACAGGCAGCACCTTCCCAATGCCATGATATGAAGATGTTGGTGGTGGTGGTGGTGATGGTGACGACGTTACGATGGTGATGACGGTACTTGCCGAAAGTTGATCGTTTATGATGCAATCTGCCGGTAGATTACTGAGATTAATTGTGGATCCTCACGCGCCTTAATTCGGAAACCACGGAGTTAGATTAACGGCGAACAGCTCCCCATTCCCACTCACATATCATGCAAATCAGGACTTTTAGATACATTACATTCAATTATCACAACTTACTCTGTTTATGACTAGACTTTCAAATGAAATAAATAAATAAATAAAAGTAGTTACATGTTGGGCAGTACAACATAAGAAGGAAACGCTCAATTAGAAATCTTGCTGCGTCAGATGGAGGTCGGTCTCTCTGGGCAAGTACCTGTAAACGCTATGAGGTGAAGTGGCGTGTGTCTTGCTGCGTCAGATGGAGGTCGGTCTCTCTGGGCAAGTACCTGTAAACGCTATGAGGTGAAGTGGCGTGTGTCAAGCACTCGTGTCTTCTGTACTGTATGTCTCAAGTGTCGTTTGGTTTGGGGAGGGGGGAGCCACCCCTCGTTGGCAACGACGCACTTTTGTCTTCCGCTTCGCCCGTACTTTAACGCTAAATTGCGTTCGCCAAGCGCCCATGACATGTCATACGTAACGGCCGACTTAATTGAATTTATTTTTAAGACGGGCAAGATTCGCATAAGCTTTACGTAAACTGCACAAGTGACAAAGATTTTGTAAGTACAACAAGAAGATTTTAATGATACAAATTTGTGTGTAGAATATAAATTTGAATGAAATTAGGATACCCAAATGAAATTTTATAAAACTGTGGCCGTCTCCACATTCCTGTATGCTAGTGAGGCATGGACTCTTGGTAAAAGGGGCGTGCAGAGAATTCAGGCAGCCGAAATGAAATTTCTAATAGGGACGTAATGTTGTTCTCTCTTGGATCAGAAAAGGAACGAGGATATTAGACGTGATTCAAACATTGTATTATTGCACCAGAAGATTGAAGACCACAGAAGGAGATGGTGTGAACACTTGAATCGCATGCCTGATATCCGTCTACCTGTGGCTGCCTTGGGTTATTAACCTATTGGGAAGAGAGATGTCGGTAGACCGGAAATGAGATTAGTTCCGAAACAGATATAAGGCCTAGTCCTTGGAGTGGTGATGAATTCAAACTTAAATTAGAATACCATTCATCCGGTATACTGGAAAGCGTAAGACATTATTAGACAGGAATCTAAGCACCAACTTTCGACAAATTATTTATTTCAGTGAACTACTGAAATTATTTCAGTGAACTATAACCAAAAAGAAGTGAATAAATGCTATGAGAAATTTGTACGCTATGAGAGAGTTGACATTGAGATATGCAAAAAGTACCAACGCTTAAACTTGGAAGGAAGTAGAAATGGAATGGGGCGGAAGAAGGAGAAAATGTAGCAGAGTGTATTTTCAACAGGCTGATTCGACCTGGGGGCTGAAAAAACGCACCTCGATTTTTATGGTGCGAGCCCGGGAATCGAACCCGGTACCTCTAGTTTAATAGCCAGGTGCCATATCCACTGTTCTATTGAGCCGCCTGATTTTTTTTTTAATCTCTTAATTTTAAGGCTGTTTTATTATTTTTTTATCTGTGTACTCCAATGTAGTAGTAACTTCGCGTTTATTACACAGCATTTGAGTATACGTTTGAAATACGAAATATAGTAAAATCAATTCAGTCCATAAATATCTTGTTTGAATAACGTTAGTTTTAATAATGCTTATTTTTATTGTGTTCTTACAGTTTACTTCATTGGGACTGATTCAACCACTTTAAAGAGAGTAATGTTGATTAGTTTTAATTTGTTTTTTTTTTCTTTGAATGAAGCCGACCCATACCGGACCCCCCTGCCCAAGGCAAATTCAAGTAATAAAGGCCATTGTTTGTAATAATGATATTTCAATAATTTTAATAATTTATACAGAAGCTTTGTAGTGTTAAAATTGAAAAATCATCTACTTTTGATTTTTAACCCAATAAAACCACTGAATTTAGTTAAACCTACTATACATTTAGTAGAAATGCTTACAGAACGAGAGAGTTGAGCGGAATCGTCATCATCATCATCATCATCACATATTTGTGTGACTTTGAGGCCTACTGTAAAATATATATGTATAACAAACGCAAAAGTGCCTTGGTAATTTCGTTGTCGTGTAGCGTAAAGCATGCGCGGAGCAGATGTATTACACCGCGGAGAATTGAAGAGTAATGTGGTGGTAAAAATATTACGCGCTCGCGATAACAGGCTTTTATATTCCCGTGGCGACGGCGGAGCGGAAATATAATGTGCAGACTCGAGAAATGATGAGCAACAGACGGTTGATAGGCCTACACACTGCCATACAACACAACATTTTTCCACTTTCCGGAGCCAAATCTGACTCGTGTTTATTTTGTCGGCTTTTCAAACAGTTAAACGGTAAAGAATAATAGAATAGAATTTTTTATTGTTGTACATGCAAACGGTACAACAAAAAGCAACAATCATTTCCAATAATTTCATACAAAGCAAACAATACGATTGTATTTAAATTCAAGTATAGTAAATTTACTACAGATGGGTAACGTCTTTCCGTCCGTACGACTTATAATTTCATAATTGTTAGGGGATGCGGCAGTTATTCATTCGGTTAAGATGTTCAAATTATTTTATCCGATATTCGGCTACCGTATCAAGTATACTCATGATATTCAGCTCCAGACGTAGCCTATTCGACATTTCTTTTGCGATCTTGAAGAGTTTGTCTTGCCACGTGCCTGAGAAATCTTATTTCGGCCGGTTGAATGTAAGTGTTATATATACTTGACAAGTTTGTGGAGAATGAGACCTTCAATTTATGTTATTAATAAACAAAAAACATTTTTAAACAGCAGCGTAGCGCGGCGGCCATGTAACCGCTGCTGCCGGCAGCAACAGTCCTGAAAATGAAAGAAAATAGTAATAATTACATCGCAGAATAAATAGTTCAGTTATTGAATAATTTGAAATCCGAACAATATTAGTAGGCAAACTTGAAGAAAATCATAGCATTGCTTTCGAACTACTGGGCACTTACAACGTCTTGGGTTGCCGGCTCAGATGTTGGTAATGTTTTACTGCTTATGGTCATTGACTTCGTAGTAGTTGTCACTGTACAAACGGGAGGGGGCCACATTAATCCACCAAATGTGTTTCCGCTGTATAAACCGGCAAAACGCTCACTTAGCAGCTATGTTCGTTTCGGAACCAACGTGCACCAGTTACTGCCTACCTATTTGTGTTTTGTTCGTTTAGTCGTGTGTTTATCTGCTTGGCTTTATTATTATTAAGTAGATTATTTGTGTCCTCATTTATTCTGTTTAAGTATAATGGAATCAGATCCCGTTGAACCGGGACCCTCTTTTTATACTAGCGAAAGATAGAAAATACTCCAAAAAGAGATTTTAGGTCTAAAAAGAATATTTTGGTTCTAAAAAGAACACTTGGTACAAGGAAAATCGGAATTAATTTTTAGGCTAAGTCTTAGGCCTATCACAATCGTCAACAGCTGTTATGTACCCACGCCACGCCAAGTATTTAAAAAATTTTAATATTTCACTTTTTTCATGGTAGTGCACGAAAGCTTATTCGATATTCGATAGCCTTTCGTGCAAGAAGCCAAGGTGCCCTGCATGCGCTTGAGCCGCCTACTAATATTATTTTTAGACTTAAATATAGTTTGGAGCTAAAGAAACGTGGAGATACCTTTGTTTAGGATTGCCTGGACACTGGTCGTTACAAGTTTGAAGTATTGGATAAATGTATGTCAAATCTCAACAGTCTTAATACCTCTCCAGCCAAGACGGTACTGCAAGATGTAGACCTATATCATACAAGAGGTGATCCTGTTGGAGTAGAGCAGTACGGATATAAACCAGAAAGTCGGATAAGGGAATGTGTGAGTGTTACACTAGGCATTAGAGAGGTATCATTCATTAACGGAGGTTGCTTAGACATAATTTGTTACTCCCATGTTCCATAAGGAAATTGAAGTATGGTGATGGCCAAAAAATCGTGTTCGAGATAAGGGCTTATTCTGATTGTACTACCCTCTAAACTTGAAGGAAAGTCATTTTCCGAAAAGTGTCTGCGTCTGTGTGTAAAATTCTTTCTATTGCGAACGATAACTGTCGTAAATTCAAACAGAATCTAATAATAATGTTTTGCATATGTTACTGAGTTGTATGGGACTCAATGTCTGTTGATTTTGGTGAAGATCGGTTAAGGGGAAGGGGTACTTTACCCGTAACGTTGTATGTTTTGACAAGAGTAAAGTACTTAATTTTTATAAATAAAATATCTTGAAAACAAGATCATAATAATCCAATGTAGAAACGTAGATGAAATATCTATAAATGAATAGGGTAGCTGAAGGGGGAGGGGTAGTTTTCTATAAATGAAAAAGAAAAGATAGTTGAAAGGGGAGGTTATATGTGTACTACGTTGTCGGCAACAAAGAAGTAGTTGTTAAAATTCCTTCCCGGGCTGTTTGTCCGTGGTCCAATGTTTTCTGCAAAAACAAACGTTTTGGCAGTGCAATCGACTCCCATCATCAGTGAAAATCGAGTGCGCTAACTTAAGGTGGTATACGTTAGTGACCACAGTGCCGTGGTTAAGGCTGAAGAAAGAAGTAGTTTCTATTGAAATATTTTATTTCGAAAATGATTTTTTTAAATACAAATCTTAGAACATGGAAGTCATGTATGTTCTCCATACCGATATTTCCTGTAATACGTATATACTTAGTTATTGTAATAAACTACATTCAAAGTACCTAATAAGCCGTACATCATTTTTTATTTTCGCAGTACATACAAACTGTAGAACAAAAAGTGATAATATTATCAAATAATTTTATACAATAAAAAGAGTACGATAGGCCTACTATAGACTTTTACATTCAAATACAGGTACATGTACTGTACTACAGATAGGTGCCTCCCAAGCAAAGCTGTGTGGATGTTACTTTCTATCTTCAGCAGATGTGACAACAGCTCAGATATTACAAATTAATTAAACGCTAATGATATTTCTTAACTCAATTAAAATCGTTAATATAGTAACCTAACGTACCCCACTACACTTATTTTTCACTTCCATCTAAAAACCTTAAGAAAATAAAAATAACATTTATAAATAAACTGTAAATAATGTTTCAATCTTGACAAACTATAAATAATGTTTCAAACTCGACATGGTTTTTATAATTCTTATTCAAGAAAATGAGGATGATTTACAAAGAGCTTAGTTCAATTACGGATTAGAAGTAGCAAAAAAGTACTCACTGTCAATTTCAGTAAGAAAGGCCAAAACCATGGCCTTTAAAGGTAAATATCCTGTGAGGACTAAGACAGTTATAAACAACAGCACAAGTGAGCCGTTTCAAATATCTCGGCTGTGCAGTAAACTATGAATCTGAATACACTATAAGAGAGAAGATAAATAAATTTATGAATATTTGTGGTACGATTCATAGAAATCTTAGAAATAAAACAAGACCCAGCACGAGGATTAAACTTAAAATATTTTAATCATCAACATTATAAACTTGTCAAAGCATCTTTAAATTAAAGCTATATATTGTAGTTATTATAATTTTTCAAACCTGAAACGTAATACAGTACACTCCCTGTAATCCGGCACTACGGTAATGCGGTCCTCCAGTAGTCCGGCGTTTTCCAGTAGTCCAGCCTTGGTGGCTTGCAACAAGCCGCTGACCATAGATGTCGGTTGCATCGTTAGTCCCTCGCTGTGTACAGTGTCGTTTATTTGCAGTTGTTATTTTTTTTGGGGGGGGAGTAATTATTTGCCGTGTTTACGTAATTTAAGATCGTGAGTGCAAAATGTCATCACATGCTGAACTGCATGAGTTGAGAGACACAGTCGCTGAGGCACTAGTAGTAGACAAAACAGATGATTTGACAATGGACGATATAAACAAGTGGCTGGCGAATGATGAAAATGAAAGAAATTAGTTTCTGAGAGACGATGAAATAGTCGATATTATGAGAGAAGGGGAGGAGGAGGAGGAGGGAGAAGCAGCGACAGCTGTTCGTACTGTAGACCATGATATGGCAGTGGACACCTTCACAACTTCTATTAGGGATGTGTCGGTCTCGACCGAACGGATCGTTAGATACGAATCCGCTAGGGGAATGAATGAACGACCGTTCAGAAAAAAAGAACGACCGTTCACTTCAGAACTCAGAACATAAGAACGGGCGTGTATTTCAGAACAGAACAAGGTCCGAGAGACCGAGACCGAAGAGTATACGACTTGGGTGGGGGGGGGGAGTTCTGAGTTTTGAAATGAACGGCCGTTGTTCTGGTCTGGATTGAACGGCCGTTCATTTCAGGACTCGGAACAACGATCGTTCACCTTTACCGTCAGGTTCTATGTGTAATTAATTTTGTAACGGTAATGTAATTATTAAACTAAAAACCTTGTCTGTTGCAAATAATTTATATTGAATATTTTATAACCGCCAAGTAATGAAAACATTATTTTAATTTTGATTTAGACATTTTTTAACCAGTATAGAGGAATGAACAGATAGAAATTAAAATTAATTTAAAAAAAATGTTTGTGTGTGTGTGTGTTTTTATATTGAAACGTTACAACAATTATACAAATATACGAATTTTAATACACCGGCCAGGTCGCAGGATTTTGTTTCTCGTTGCGTCAAGTATATGTGGTTGCACAATAATTAAATACTTTTTAAAGAGGAGTGAGATGTTTTTGACATGAAATAAATCATTTAAAATCGTTTCAAATAATCATTCTAAGATTTATTAATTAACAGAAAACAATATTTTAATATTAAAATTTCAAACATTAGACACATAAATATTTACCTTTATAAGTTTTACACATATACTGTAACCTGCAACGCTATTCATAACATACCACACAAAAATAAACACCCATATCATCTTATTGACTAAACAACATGTTAAACAAGTTATTAAATTCTTTTTATTTCTGTGTGTCTCAAATTAACTCAACTTTTAAATACATATACCAACTCAGTTACAAACAAAATAATATTAATGTTTCAAGAATGAATTTATTGTTGCTATAAACAAAATAAAATAATCTACTATTTACTTCCAATCTATTATGGACTTATACTGACACACCCAAAAAGATTGGTGTTTCTTTTCTAAATTTTGTTATTAAATTAACTTCTCGTATTTCTTAATAGCCTATTTAAACTTACTAACTTTAATGCTTTAATGTTTATAGTTCATTTCTTTTAAGAGCTTTTTTCTACATAAAATTACTATAATTGTTTTTTTTTTATCACCTACATACTGGTGTTACCGTTGCGCGCGCGCGCGCGCGTGTGTGTCCAGAATGCTGAGAGTATGATGATGATGATGATGATGATGATGATGATGTTGCTGATGGTGCTGTGGTCGTTGTCTCTAAGTGCTGTTCTTGGTGATGCTTCAGAATTCCTCCATTCCTCCTTACGTCTTGGTGTGAGTGTGGTAGTGTGCGTGTGTGTCCAGAAGTCGATCGGTAAACGGGCAGCGTAACGTCCTGTCGATTTTTTGAGTTTGAGTGTGTGATCGCCCAAAGTTGCCAGTGGTATTTATACTGGAGGCGATTTGACAGGAACAGGCCTGTATTCGACCAGCTAGAGATTGTTAATTCGCGCCAAGGCGTCCTTTTTATTACACTCACTTTTTGGTTAATTATCGCGAACTCATGACCATATTCGTCACATGAGCGATCTCATTGTTTGCGTAATTTTTCTCTGGTCACTCACATATACCACACATATTAATTACTCTTCAAAAACACTAGTAATTAATATTAATTAAATAGCATCTTTAATATTGCACCTCTAGAAATAATTTTTACATTTCCATACTCGTTACAAATCCCTTTACATAATGGTGTCTTTATAATTGGCGTAAGTCTTTGCTAACAGGTTTAACACAAGTAATTAGTTTATTATAATCCTGTTAAGACATGATTACGGCTGTAAAGCATCACCCCATCGCGTCGTTCAAAACAGGTCACAGCTGGCTCACACACACAAACACACGAACGCTATAACTTACGCTGGCGAAGCAGGTGTCCTCTCGACAGGACTCGGCCTGCATTTTCACGCACAAAACTGTATGAAACTGTTCGTCTTATACTTTCTATGCTAATTACATATTAATCAGAACCGCCCTGGACAAATATGCAAATATATGTATTGTTGCAATATGTGTGTGTGTGTGTGTGTGTGTGTGTGTATATATGTGTATGTAGTATGTTTAAAACATGTTTTGTTTTAAAGCAAAATACATATATGAAACAATGAATATTCATACAAGGAAAAAATAGGAAAATATTTGAGCCTAATAATTAGTGTATTTAAAAAAAAATATTTTATAAGAGCGTTATTTTAATGCAGTTTCATTAGTAAAAATAAATTGTTAGACGTTAGAAATGTTAATTTTTTCCATTGTTACCAGGGTTAATTTACAAGTAAAATAATTTATCTCATGGGCAAATTTGATTGACAATAAAGTACCCTCTTATAAGGACTAATACTGAGGAAACGTGAAGGGAGATGAAAAGGACTGGTGAACGGATCACCGCATTGACCGGTCAGAAATGAACGGATCATTAAGCAGACCGACATCCTCCATCCCTGACTTCTGTTATACTAAAATTTTTACTGTAGAGGGATTGACGTTTGTCTGCAAGTGAGTGGGGAAATGGTGTTTAGAGCGGTCTGATTGGCCGAAACTATACAGCACAGTGTTGTCAACTCGTACTTGTTCCTCTGTTTGTGCGTTACCACGTGTGCATAGTAAATTGAACAGTAGGCCTAGTGCCTAGTGCTTTTACTTTTGTTTGATGTGAGTGAAATTTAACAGTTTTAAAATTTACAATATTATCAGATTTTAGTGCACTTGCATGATTTTGTGATATTTTTTTAAATTTAGTGTTTATTAGTCTAATATTCAGAAGTGATTTTGTGGTAAAATTTAAGTATTTAGTGTATTAAGTGATAGTGATTGTTAATATTATCCATTCAGCTATGTCCGACGCCAGTAAGAGTGCTTCAGCTATACGCAAGAAAATAAAAAGGAAAGTATTTAATGGACAGACAAGACAACTTATCTGTTCAGTACGTGAATATTTTGAAAAAGAAAAAGCAACGGTGGACGAAAAGGCTGGACAGAAGATACTGTGGAAGGAACAATGAAAATACCTTTAAGACGAGGGGGTAGATATATTATTGTACATGCTGGGACATCAAAAGCTTTCATACCTAACGGTTTTTATGCCTTTAAGTCAAAGAAAAAAAGTGACTTCTACGAGGAAATTAACTCTGAATACCAAGTGGTTCACAGACTCGTTACTAAAAAACCTCATAGTGCCGTCAACTATTGTAATGGACGCCCCTTATCACTCGGTTATATACGATAAAGCGCCAACATTAGCCACACGTAAAGAAGAAATTATTCACTGGCTTCATGAACATAACATTTCTACCACTGTTAGCATGAAAAAAGCAGAGTTGTTGGAGCTCGTGTCAGGTTGTAAACCCCAATTGCCAGAATACGTAATTGACAAAGTAGCGCAGGTCATAAAATACTAAGATTACCACCGTATCATTGTCATTTTTAACCCCATTGAGTTAATTTGGGCACAAATAAAGGGATATGTAACAAGAAATAATAAGACTTTTACAGGAACTGAAGTAGAAAAATTGATACGCTAGGGTATTACGAATGTTACTGCAGACGATTGGGGAAAAGTGATGTATACAAAGAAAGTGATTGACGATGCATGGAGCAACAGAGGACTCCGTGGAACAACTGGTAATAAATTTTGGCACAGAATCCAGTGACTCGAGTGACTCTGGTAGCGACATAATTGGTGTAACACCTTTAGATTAACGGCACAATTTTGTTTTTACGGTAAAAGTAAATATCGGTATGGAGAACCATACATGACTTCCATGTTCTAAGATTTATGTTTAAAATCATTTTCGAAATGAAATATTTCCATAGAAACTACTTCTTTCTACTTACTGCTTCAGCCTTAACCACAGTACTGTGGTCACTAACGTATACCGCCTCACGTAATCACACTCGATTTTCACTGATGTTAGAAGTCGATTGCACTGCCGAAACGTCTGGTTTTGCAGAAAACATTGGACTACGGCCAAACAGCCCGAGAAGGAATTTTAACAACAAAATACTTCTTTGTTGCCGATAACGTAGTACACATAAAAATTGTCTCCTCCCACTCAACTATAATTTTCATTTATAGAAAATTACCCCCACCCCGTTCAACTAGCCTCTTCATTTATAGATATTTCAACTACGTTTCTACAGTAGATTATTATGATCTTCTTATCAGGATATTTTATTTATCAAAATTAAGTACTTTACTCTTGTTAAAACATAAAACGTTACCGGTAAACTACCCCTTTCCCCGTAACCGATCTTCACCAAAATCAATAGGCCTTGAGTCCTCTACAATTGAGGAACGTATGCAAAAAATTGTTTGATACTGTTTGAATTTACGGCAGCTACCGTTCGTCATAGAAAATTTACCCTCGTTAAAACATAAAACGGTGCAGGTAAACTACCCCTTCCTCTTAACCGATCTTCACCAAAATCAAAAGACCTTGGGTACTCTACAATTGAGGGACGTATGCCAAAAGTTATTTGATTAGGCCTATGTTTGACTTTACGGCAGTTATCGTTCGTCATGTAAAAAGTTACCCTTGTTAAAACATAAAACGTTGCTGGTAGACTACCCCTTTTCCTCAACCGATCTTCACCAAAATCAAAAGACCTTGAGCCCTCTATAATTGAGGGATGTATGCACAAAATTATTTGATTCTGTTTAAATGTGCGGCAGTTATCTTTCGTCATAGAAAAAATTGCCCTTGTTATAACAAAATGTTGCAAGTAAACTACCCCTTTCCCTAAACCGATCTTCACCAAAAACAATAAACTTTGAGTACTCTACAATTCAGGACGGTGTGCAAAAAATTATTTGATTCTGTTTGAATTTGCGGCTGTTATCGTTTGCCATAGAAAAATTCTACACATAGAAACACAGACACACAGATAGACAGACAAACACACACACACTTTTCGAAAAATGACTTTTCTTCATGTTTTGAGGGTAGTACAATCAGAATCAGCCGTTATCCCGAACACGATTTTTTTCACCATGACCATGCTTCCATTTTCTTATGGAACATGGAAGTAATAAAAATAAAACATTGACTCTTATTTTGCTGTCTTATATTTTTTATTGTTGTTAATTTTTACTTTATTTACACATATTTATGCACTAAATTGATGACTGCACATCGTCACATTTATCGTTAAATCAAAAATTTAAAGATACTGAACATTTAATTTAATTAAAAAAAACACTGAAGTTAATTAAGTTCTAGTTTCTTATTCTCGTAAGAATTCACATTTTTAGTTTATGAATTATCTGTAGTTACAACTGAATAAATATTCGTTTTTAAGTAGGGGTATACATATTTAGTCTGCGCTTACTGGATTTGTTTTGTCTGGGCGAAGTATGTTTTGAGTGAATGCAGTAACGAAACTTACGCTTGGGCGACATTCAACAGAAACACGACGTGGTTACGAAGTGGCAACATGGTGATGACATCACTGCAAACGTCAATCACTCTCCTGTAAAAATTTTAGTGTAAGTAGGCGGAACAAAATGGAGTGTCTGCTTTTGAAATTCTCGTGTTGAAAAAACTGCAAGAAATGGCGTTAAAAGTGTTGTTTCAAGCCAAGAAACAGAAGAAAATTGACAGATTTTTTTATTCCATAGGAATAGTACTGTTCAGTACTCTGCGAGTTTCATTTTTTCCTGCGTTTGACTAAATTATCAACATAAAATTAATTTGAATAATTTTAAGAAGAAATATAAGATAATTTACTATATTTGTAATCCGATGTTATAATCGGGTGTAGGTTTTTTCATGTTTTACCATTCTCGTATACAATAGACGCCACTTTTTGTCATTTAAATGCGTTTTTTTTCTAATAACCTACCATTAATCTGGCACTACCCTGGTCTGATATCTGCCGGATTAGTAAGAGTGTGCTATAGCCTATCTTTTAATTTTTATCTCTTTTTTAATCCACTAACTTGATATTCACTATTACGATTACCAACGATTATAGGCGCAACGAAATATCGCAAAGGAACAGAGTAATAGTTTCTGAAACTTAGGTTTCGCTAACATTTTATCAGAACAGCGCTCAGACGTTTTATGACCGCGTAGCAGGAACGTAATAATGGTGTAACAGACGGGTTCAACGATGCAGTGCGAAGAATGTATCCTTTGGGATAGGCAAGGTTTTGTTGGCGCTCGTAAAGCAGACTTTAACTCTGAACAATACTTTGCAGGCATTCTGATTCGCTGGAGAATTGAAACGTAACGCTTCTGTGTAGTAGTAGGAAATCTTTAAAACACCTCACGTGAATATATACGGGTCTTGTGTAAATATTTTGTTTTTTTCATGAGAAAATTGTTTTAAAACGTTGGTCGTCATGTAACACGAACTAAAAATTTGTTTGTTGTTTGTGATGACAACGTAACGGAAGTGACGAGCAGTGGTGAAATGAAAAACGGAAAGCCAATCGACAAGCTTATAGGGCCTACTACACTATTAAGTAAACGTATTGAAAATATGAAATAGTAATGAAAAAGCTTAATGGATTTAAATATTTTTTTTTTTATTTTCTAGAAATATCATCACCATCTTCTTAACTGTTTTAGGCTTCAGCGGCCTGTTCCTATTCCACAGTTCACGTTTCCTGAGGTCTACCAACGTTTCTTCTGCCTCCAAGGTTGTAATCGTTCGCAATCTTTGGTATTCTACTTTCTACCATTATATGGACGTGTTGAATCCATTTTCTTCTGTATTCTTTAACACTTTCGTTAATTGGAAAAATAACTAAATCACTTCTTATCTCTTCATTTATTATATGATCTCGTCTATTACACCTTTTAAGTGATCTCAGAAATTTCATTTCTGCTGTTTCTATGTTCTGTTCATCTTTTGTCTTTTTGACCCAAGTTTCAGAACCATACATTAATGTAGGTATTGTCATTGTGTTATACAATTTTATTTGGCTTTCTTTTCTAAATTTATTTTCCAACGTTTTCCTAATCGTTCTACACGTTCTTGTAAAATTCGTCACTTTATTTTCTATATCTCTATTTTGATCATAAGTAATGTCACGTCCAAGAGAGTTGCAATGTATTACATGTTCTATGCATGTGTTGTCTATGTATATTTTGGTCCGAACCGGTTCATCTCCTATAAAGGCAATTATTTTTGTCTTTGATTCAGATATGTTAGAGTTCCTATACTTTTCCTTATAGTATACTTTTCCTTGTAGTGTTAAAATTCTTTTCCTATTTTACGTAAGATGAAAATTGATCGCTGGAGATCGTCTTCTGAAGTGGCGAATATAATAACTTGTTCATCCGCGAAGAGAATGATTTTCAAGCTTTTATTTTGGTGGATTCTAATAACGTCAGGGGATTGTTGTTTCCATTTTTTGAGGATATAAGAACCTTTTTTTTAGATAAAGGTTTAAAAGTAATGGTGACAGAGAACAACCTTGTCTTATGCCTCTAGAAATATCAAGAAAAAAAATATTTGATAGTGATTCGAATTTTAAATTAAAATGAAGTCATGGCATTAATCTGTGCCATAATTAAAATTATAGACTAAATTTGAAACTGCATTAGCTTAATTGGAACAAACAGATAACAATTGTTGTTTTCCGAGTCAAGCCGTTGTTTTCTTCGGCTCAAATGTTTTAGTGTTTTCAGCATTTTTCGTAGTAAACTATTAGGGGTACAGTTCTTTGATCCAGTTCAAGTTTTCTATCGCATTTTCTTATCATTAAATCCAAAAAAGTGGAAGAAACTTTGACTAGTCGCAAACTGTAACCAAAGCGTTATCGGGCATCTGATCTAATCTAACCTACCTAACCTAACCTAACCTAAACCACCAAAAAAAGTCATAACAACAACAAAGTCAATAAACAGAAGTGTATTAAATATTTTACATTAGTTTGTTCAGAAACAATGCAAAACTGTAAAATAATAAAAATAATATAAAGAGCCATTAACTCCTAACATAAAGTAAAAGCTACACTTATAACCAATGTGTCCCAAAAAGACATGGTTTATAGAAGAAGAAGAAGAAGAAGAAGAAGAAGAAGAAGAAGAAGAAGAAGAAGAAGAAGAAGAAGAAGAAGAAGAAGAAGAAGAAGAAGAAGAAGAAGAATCATGGATCGTCGCTGAAAAGGGTAAAAATTATTTTAAGATGCTTCCATTAATATTTTCAAATTACACAAGAGAAAATGAATGAAAATCTTAGGAGAGAATAAAAATCGAAATTTTGAAAAAGAATAAATTTTTTTAACCGTCTGTTCATGGATCATCAACATTACAGTTAACGAATATGACCTGAGTTTGTCTCATAACAGGCCTCCATTCCCTTCTGCCCACGACAACGCGTCTCCTCCTACAGACACCAAGTCTTCTGAGGTACTTCTCGAGACTACCTAACCACCTCTTCATTGGCCTTCCTTTCGGCTTTCTTCCACCTGGTCTGCCCTGCAACATACTTTTACGCATGTCTTTTTCTGTCATCCTTTGTAGGTGACCAGCACTCCTTGTTCTTGCACTTTTTGATCTCACTCAATATTCTAAGATTCCCATAGTGCTGTTGCAGTTCATTGTTTCTCCTTATTATCCACACTGCACTCTCTATGAGCGGTCCATACATTTATTTTGCTTGGGATTTTTCTCTCCCATCTTTGCACCATGTTTGACTTTCCTGTTGTCAAAGTCCACGTTTCAGATCCGTAGGTGACAACTGGTTTTAACATTTTTTAATCATACAAAGGTTTTAAAAAATAGATAAACACTTGGTACGTTTCACAGATTTTATTTAACTCTGACGACCGTTTCAGCTTCTCAAGCTATTGTCAAACAGATCAGTGAACAACTAAAACAGAGGATGTTAGGGTGGTGAATATCTGTTTAGGGCGTGTATCCGGGCATGTGTGGGGTGGGTTGATGGAGGGGGTTGGAGAAACTAAGGGAATTTCAAGTGTCTGTAAAAACTGAATATAATCTGAATGCAAAATATAAAAATTAACTAAAATAACAGGTCTTAATAAATGTAATACACAGAATTCAGTTTGTTCATTTGTTAAATTTTTAAAATTTGTTAACTTTCTTAATTTGTTTCATCATTCATGTTTGTAAGGCTCTGCTGACAGTCTTGAATTTAAATAAAAACTTGATTTGTTTCTGTTACACTGCAAAGTAGGCTCTATTACCTTACGTTAGGTTTCACAGAATCCGCAGGGATGGAATTTTTATTCTGTGACCAAAGAAGCCAGGTACTTAAAATTTGTTACTTTTTCGATCCGTTTATTACAAAGTTTCAGTATTGTCATGAGTATGGTATCGAACCGCGTAGAACAGCTGAGAACATTCTCCACTCACCCCGTCCAGTGTGGCAGGTGTTGCGCCATTCAAATAGGTGGTTCTAGTGTGTTCCAGGAACACTTGAGATACGCATTAAGCCGCCGGCGTGCAGTAAGGAGGGAAAGCTCTACTGGACCTCAGCGCGGCCTATATAAAGCCATAGCAGCCGGGTTGTCAGTTCAGTTACGTGAGCGATTTTTGTTAGCCGGATCGAGTGTTTGTCGAAGTGAAGAATTATTGTGTTAGTACAATTGTGTTTTATTTTAGTGATATTTTTATTGCGTGTGAAGAATTTTTATTTGATTTGTTGTAAGAGACTGTCTTGTTCATTACAAACTGTTTAATTGTGATAATTAAAGCTGGTGATTAGTAACTTAATTGGTGTCTTGTATTTTGTTTTCCACTGTACCATACGACGATCAAGTAGACCGTAGTAACAGTATTCTGTTGTCTCTCGACAACTCCCTAAACTTATTTTTTCCAAAATTTATTTTAAGACCAGCGCTTCGTTTAGCTGTTTCTAATCTTGTGAAAGTTTCTTCCAAATCTCTGGCGTTGGTTGCTACAAATTCCACATCATCTCCGGCCTGGTTTGTTACACCTGGTCTGCCCTGGAACGTTTTTTACGCATTTTTTCGTCTGTCATCCTTTGTAAGTGACCTTCCCGCCACTTGGACTGCCAAGTAACACACGCGCGCGCGCGCGCGCGCGCACTGCCCACTTTGTTCTCCCCGTTTCCATTACACTTAATATTTCAGGTTTCAAATAGAGTTGTTGCAGTTCATTATTTCTTCTTATTCTCCACACCCCGTTTTACATAATTGGTCCGTATGTTCTTTCTCAAGCTCTTTCTCCCCCATCTTTGTACCACTGTTTTCGTCTCTTGTTGTCAGATTTCACGTTTCAGACTCAACCGGTACTAATATTGTTTCACAAATTCATATTTTTGAAGCTTTGATGATATTCTTAGATTTGAATACGCGTTGTAGCGCAAAGTTGCTTCAAATTCAGCAGACATGGAATTTCATCCTGCTACAAAAAACCCAGGTATATTAAACGCGTTACTTTAAATAGGTTATGTTTCTTTCCTAGTGTCAGTATACTCAATTTTTGACTTGTGTGTTCTCTAAATATCTTTGTAGACTCAGGATGTCCAAAACGTATTTCAAGACTAATGCTTTGTCCAGCTGTTTCTAATCTTGTGTAAGTTTCTTCCAAATATCTGGTGTTCCTTGCTAAAATTGCCACATCATCTGCAAAAGCCTAATGGTAGTTTCTATTGAAAATTGTACGTCGTTCATCGAGTGTTATAGCATATCGCACAGCTTTTACATATACAAGATTTAAACGTCGTGCCAAAAGATTTGCTCC
The DNA here is from genome assembly GCA_034769895.1 of Magicicada septendecula. Classification (NCBI taxonomy): domain Eukaryota; kingdom Metazoa; phylum Arthropoda; class Insecta; order Hemiptera; family Cicadidae; genus Magicicada; species Magicicada septendecula. The sequence continues at coordinate 562,153,755 of CM068369.1, forward strand.
ATGGCGTAAACCTCTTCCTGTTCGGAATTGTTCTAGCAACTCCCCTTCTGTTCTTACTTTACTTTTTGTATTTTCTATCTAGTATCTTCTGGTTACTTTAGCTAGTCTTATTATCTTCCATGGTATTTCAAATTCCTGCAGCGTACGATAAACTCAGCTCTGTTTAGAGAATTATAGTAAATATTATTAACACTTCTAAATAATCTCATTTGTTAAGAATATATGTCTATATAGCACTGTCGTAATTTCAACAGTAATAACCACTGTTTTGATGAAATAAATTTATAAAATATTTAAAATTATTTAGTTAGAATTCAGGTTTTAGGCTATAATGAATTTGTTACATCCTACGTTCTGGAACCTTGTAGTAGCTATTAGTATAATATTTGCAAATGTTTTTAAAATTGACAATAATTAGAATGCATATGTAAATTAGCTGTAATAAAGTACCTTAAATTATGTTTGTAACATTGTAAATGCTCGAAAAATAGGTGAATCACAATTTATCAAATATTAAAATATTCTTAATGTGAGGAAAGAAGTCAACATCAAGTTGGATTAAAGAAGTCAAAAATGATTTAGAAAAAATAATATGAACGCAGGAGAAGAAATTGCAAGAAACGTTTTTCGGGCAAAAGTGTTAAAAATGGAAGGACTCCGGGCTAGGAGAGAGAGAAACGCAGGTTCAAAGTGGACAGGAAGAAAAGACATAGTGAAAAGATGAAAGAATATTGAGGAAAAAGAAAAGAACAAGGAAAAAAAAAATTGAAATTAGCATGTGGTCCTCAGATGGCCAGTATAAATAGAAAACAAAATAATAATTTTAAGTAAAATAGAAAGTAAATTAACAGGTAATGATCCAGTGATCACAAGGTATTATACAGTTTATACTATAAAGAAATTAAAAAATTCATTCCTTCATCAACCATGAAATAGAAAACATAGCAAAGAAAGAAATAATAATAATTTTAAAACAAAATACTAATGTTATATTTGAAATGTAGAATTTAATAAGAGAAGCGAGATTATAATAAGAATAACTAGGCATACAATAAGAACTAAAATAATTCATTTAAATTTAACTTAAGAATTTTTTACCTTGTATAATCCACTATGCGATCTCAGTTTTTTACATACAACATGTTTCAGGGACTAAATCCCCATCTTCAGGTACAGTAAAAAAAAAAAAAATTTATTATTCCCCTAATACATAGGGGTCGTCGAAATAATTAAAATGTTTATACATAAAAACACACGCACAAAAATCACTGAATAAATTAACATATACGTATAAACATATACAATATAACAATATAAATATAAATTAACATATGTGTATATAACATTATGTATAAACATTTTAATTATTTCGACGACCCCTATGTATTAGGGGAATAATAAATTTTTTTTTTTTTACTGTACCTGAAGATGGGGATTTAGTCCCTGAAACATGTTGTATGTAAAAAACTGAGATCGCATAGTGGATTATACAAGGTAAAAAATTCTTAAGTTAATCATAATAGCGATCTGGAGACTGGAAAAATATATATCATTTAAATTATTCAGATTTAAAAATCGTTAAAAAATTGTATTTTAATCATAAGGAAATAAATTTGCTACCTAACATCATCTTATTATTTTAATCATCATATTATTTTGTTAATAACATTTTCTTTTATTCAGTTTTTTCTGCGCTGCTTTCCCTGAGATTATTTTGTTCATGCTGTAAAAAAAAACATAAGTAAAACCTAAGAAAATCGCAGACGTAATTAGAAACAGAAGAATTACTTTCTACGGACATATTCTAAGAATGAATCATGACAGACGAACGGGGAAACTTTCTAACTATTTTAGAAAGCACAAAATGCCTAATGCGTGGTTCAAAGAAACAGAAAAAGACATAGTAGAATTTCATATTATTCAAGAAGACATTAAAGAACACTAACCACTCAAGAAGAAATTTAAAAAGTGACCAAGGTTTTCAGGAAAAACACAACAAGCGGACAGGTACCATCTGAACTGGCAAAAGGACGGAGAGACATCGATCAAGAATGAAGGGGATATGGTAGAGGAGGAAGAGAGGAGGAAAAGGGGAAAAGGGAGGAACCAATTGAACCAAGCGTAGTCCACACCGGCTCATACGAAAAAAATAAATAAAACTAATTGCTTTGTGCGTATTCTGTTGTTATTTTGAAAGTAGCAGCACAATATAGAGTTTGTGCTGTATACATTGTGTGTACACACACACACAAGCGCGCGCGCGCGAAGAGTTGAAGATCACAGTTGCTACTGCTGAAACAGTGTTAATATATAATAAACAAGTAAATATATTTTTGTAAGAAACAAAATTATTTATTAGACTATTATTAAAAACAATTACTCAAGAATAATGTGAGAAGGTATAAATGTAATTCTCTACAAATCATATTCCTATTATCTTCACAGACATATCATTTTCAGAAACAGGACATATTACCAAGTATCTTGGCCAGTAAATTATTGCAAAATCAAAGGAAATGTGACGTGTTAGTTGACCGCAGGTTGTTAAGCGATTCGTGCAGAGTTATAGCGTTAACCGAGTTAATTACAGTTTGCAGTGACCCGTTTGGCCTACAATGTGGCGCAGTCATTTGTAACATGGGTGGCGCGTCTCTGCGCAGTCAGTATCGACTGCGTTGCATAGCTCTGGTGAGAATCGATTCCTCGGTCTCTATGTGTGAACACTCCAAGTAGTTGCCTTCCTATAAACGTTTACAAATCGTAAAAACTTTTTACGATTTCGTGAAAAAAATTTAATGATTATAATTGTGGTTTGCTTTTTTTTACACGAACAGGCTAGCGTTGGACCACGAAAATATCATTTCCTTTTCTTCTCCTGCTAGAAGGCCCTCATTCGCACATTATGCGCCGCCTTCCTTTCCACTGCCCATCCCTTCCTCTTCTTCTTCTCACCGCAGAGAACCTTAAGATTTTGAATTTTATTTTTGTAATATATTTCTATCTACACAGTGGTTCAAAGAGATACCCAGTTTCATCATTTCTTCCTTGAGTTGTTTGCTGTTTTCGTTCAGACTGGAAAGTTGCCAAATATATTTGAAAATTTGTTTATTTAATCTGCATCGATCCATCCGAACCATATGTCCAAGGAATCTTAGTCTTTTCCTTCGGAAAGCCGTTTCCAGACCTTCCAGATCCCTGTACAGCTCTTCTTTGGGTCTATGACTGTACCCATCTTCGGTTTTATTGGAGCCATACATTTTCCGAAGAATTCTTTGTTCAGTTTTAAGAAAAGGTTCCAAATTTTGGAAACACATTGCTTCCAGTCCATACATGATCACTGGCCTGATCTCAGTGCTATAATGGCGGACTTTCACACTTATGAAAAGGTTTCTCTTTCCGTACAGTTCCCTGGCTAGAGTAAAGGCCTTTGCTAATTTGAGTTTCCTTATCTTAAAGGATTCTTTCTCTGAGGCGTTCCGGGATATGTTTTCCCTAAGGTATTTAAAATTGTTAGTATATTTTATTTCTACATACCAGGCACGTTTTCGGGAATCTAAATAAGGTGGTCATAATTTCCGTTTTAGCAAAGGAGATTTGGAGGCCAGTTTCCTCCGCTATCTCTTTGAGATCTTCTGCTTGCTTTCTTGCTTCTTCTTCTGAGTGGGCGAATGTGGCAAGATCATCCGCAAAAAGCTAAACACCTTAATTCTACTCCTTTGGATTTGTTACCTATTATAACCCTAGTGCAATTGACTTTATGGAAGGTTTTCATTACTTCATCTAGGACACAGTTAGGGCCTAAAGAAAATAGGGGAGAGTCCATCCACTTGACGTACGCCAGTGTGAATTGGGAAGGGGTCACTAAGTTCTCCTTGAACTTTAATTTTGGAAACTGTGTTGGTTAAAGTAAATTTAACTAAATTTAGAATTCTGGGATCAACACAGCATTCCTGCCGACACTGGAAGAAAATCTTTCGATGAACTGAATCATAGGCCTTCTAAAAATCAATGAATGTTATGAAGAGGGGGATATTCCTTTGAAGGACATATCTAATGATCGACTTCGAACTGAGGATCTGTTCCGGGTACGATCTGCCTTTTCTGAAGCTACCTTGATATTCACCAAGGTGGGGATCGAGCTGGGATTCGAGTCTATTGAGGAGGAGCTTAGAGAAGATTTTATAAGTTACGGGGAGAAGTGAAATCGCCCGGTAGTTATTCACATCTATTTTACTGCCCTTTTTGTGGAGAGGCTGTATGAGGGTGGTCTTCCACTCTGGAGGGATTGTTTCACCTTCCCATATTTTCTGAAATAAGTCTGTGACTCCGGAAAGAACTCTTTGTTGATGTTATTCCAAAGTTCTGCGGTGATACAATCTCCACCGGACGCTTCATAGTTGCGGTAGTTTCCCAGATTTCTTTTTCATCTGGGGGCCGCGAATTAGGGTTTTGCGGAACCTGTTGAAACTGGAGCTTGGAATCTGGGACTTGGTTCAGAAAGTTTTGGAAATTTTGGGCCAGAATCTGACAATTTTCCTGGTTGTTTAGAGCGAGGGAGCCGTTTCAATTTTTAAATGATAAACTTGGGAAAATATATTTGGAGAGTCTTGAGCGAAAGGTTCTGTAAAAATCTCTTTGGTTTGCTATTTTATTATTAGAATAAAAGAGAATTATGGTTGTTATTAGTATTTTATTATATCATTACAGATAACGAAAAAGACAATTGAGGTAGATGCAGTGTATTTGAAACCAGTGTTATTTGCTGACGATCTGGTTATAATAGAAATTATCGAGTAGGTTATTGATTTAAAAAGCGGTACAAACACTGCATCTGCTGGGTACAGAATATAACCTGAATTGACTACTACGGAAACTAAAACGGAGGCCTATTTACTAAGTTGTCCTGAGGGAATCGAGGTAAGTTGGAGTTTGAGGTAGGTACGCAGTTATTATATAGTCCAGCAACAGGAACTGACGGTTTTCAAAGGTTCACGAAGGAATGCTGGAAATATTAGTTTGGCCAACTTTTTTAGTTTAGGAGTCAAAACGTCCTACAACGTTGTCCAATGCCCAATCTCCATTATTAACTGTCGTTGCAGTTTTCATCGTTTAGTCCTCTATCGCTCATTGATCTTCTGATACCCTCTATCCATGTTTTCTTGGGTCTTCCTTTCTTTCTGTGCTCTCTAGGTATCCATCTCATTGTTTTCTTTTGTAGTCGGTCTTGTCCCATTCTTTGCACATGCCGGTACTATAGTAGTTGTTTTTCTTCAATGCAGTCGATGCTTGTCTTTTGTACGATTATTTCTTCTTTGACCGTTTCATTTCTTATTCGTTCTAGCCTTGAAGTTCTAGCGGCTCGTCTCATTTATATAGCTTCTAACATTCTTTTTACCTGTTCCTTTATTCTCCATGTTTTGGAACCGTACATCAACGTGGTTTTAACTGTATTATCGTATATTCTTTTTTTCCTTTCTTTTACAATGTCTGCGCTCCATAAGACCCCATTTAATGGTCTAATTATTTGTTTGTTTCACTTTGTTTTGTTTTGTTACGTTTTGTTTTGTTTTGCCCAACTTCGTTCCGTAATACTAGAGTACACTGACGGCTGCTATTCGTCGCCACAATAAATGTGAAATGAGCATATTTGTTGTGAAGTATACAGTTAGTTTTGCAAATAATGAAAACATTTTTCCCTTCACACCACGTGATCTAAGCATTCGATGTTTTCGGGTTTGGAATAATGACTGACGCATGCGCGGAACGTATGTAAAGCTAACTTTGTCGTGCTTACTTGCTTACCTGCTACCTGTCATGCAACAGACGAGGCTTTTCGGTGTCTCCACTATTATGAAGTCATAAACCACGACAGACAAATATAACACTGGAACCCGTATGTATACCCGTGAATATATCACTGGAACCCGTATGTATACCCGTGAATATAACACTGGAACCCGTATGTATACCCGTGAATATAACACTGGAACCCGTATGTATACCCGTGAATATAACACTGGAACTCGTATGTATACCATATAACACTGGAACCCGTATGTATACCCGTGAATATAACACTGGAACCCGTATGTATACCCGTGAATATAACACTGGAACCCGTATGTATACCCGTGAATATAACACTGGAACCCGTATGTATACCCGTGAATTCGTCTTCACGGCTTGTCAATTCGTAAACAAATCTACTTATAACCACCATATTTTCCAGTGGCGGCTCGTGAGTAATGAAATGGGAGGGGCACAGAGTGGGCAGGATCTAAGGTGGGGCCACCATTCGCGGTAATTAGTACTTAGGTAAAAAAAATATAGAATGTCTTACTTGGTATTTCACTTTTTGTATAACAATTCCATTCTCCTGTTTTTAGATGTAGCGAATTCCTCTATCACTTGTTTGTTGAAATCTTGAATTCCATGAATCATTTTTTTTCTGTGGATAGCATAGCCGATGCATCGAGTCTATCAGTGCCCATGAAATGTTTTTATTCTTTTCAATGTTAAAAAGCACCTTTCACTTTCAACAGTTGTCATCGGTATGGTAACAATTATCTTTAAAATAGTCACACATTCTGAGAAGGTACGATACGTGTTATTATCAAGGAAAAACTGTAATAAGGGTGTTGCACCAGAAGCAATACGTAAATCTTCACGACTGTATAACACTTCTAGTTCGGTTCTCAGTTTCGGACCATTTATTGTGGGATAAAATTTAATTGTAGTCTGAAAATCATTTTCCGGAAACTCAACACAGTACTGTGGGAACTTTTCAACTAAAAACAATTTGGAAACACATAAATGATCTGAAAATTGAAATCTTTCATTAATATTGTTCACAATCATATCACATACTTCCAAAGCGGCCACACGGTTGCTCCTATTACTTAATTGTTCAACACACTGTCTCTTAGTCACAGGCTCACTTACAGACACTTCACTGTCTTCATAGGTCTTACGAATATTAACCACTGCACTCACAAAATTTTTAACAAATGCTCTCATTGTGATTGCATCAATGTTTCTTTGTTGAATGCAATCAAAGAAAATCGCCACATGAGGCATAATTTTGTGGAAAAAAGTTAACCAGAAAATGAACTGAGGATCCCTCAAAGTTCGTACGAATCCTGCAGCCTGGCTAGAAGCACTGTTGTCAGAAATCTCTACGTCCCTAATGTGTTCAAAACATTTTATTAGATTTTCTTTATGTTCAAACACAGTATTAACAGCCCTGTGTTGAAAGTACCATCTTGTAGGAGGCACAGACCCAATTTTTTTTTTTACAATTTCTACTAAATAATCCAACCTCTTTGGAAATCTTGAAAAAATGTTCCTATTCCTTACACGTCTTGAAAAAATATTCTACTCTGGTAGGAAGACGATGTTCAGTTTTGAAGAATCAGATTCGCTTGATGGGCATAACAATGAATAAAATTTGCATTTGGATACTTCTCTTTAACGAAACATTGGACCCCTCCTTTCTGACCACTCATAACAGATGCACCATCGTAAATCTGACAAATTAGTTTTCCGGGGACTTGTCTACTCCTATTTCTTCCAACTGTCCTAAAATTATCAAGGCTAAACTTCGAGCACTTTTATGAAAAGGGACTTCAAAAAAAAAACCAAAACGATTCAATTATTCTCCCTTCAATGAGATATCTCAAAATCAGTGCCATCTGTGTTTTGCACGAACTGTCAGTTGTTTCATCAGCCTGAAGTGATATGAAGTTTATCGTAGAAATTTCAGTCACAATATTTTTTCGACACACTGACAAAATGGCATCTAAAAGTTCGTTCTGAATTGTTTTCGAGGTTCCTTTAAAGACTGTTGAATTTTCTAAATGATCTTTCAAAACACTGTGAAGTGGTGCAGTATAATTGATTAGTCCTTTAAAAATTCCTGGGTTGTTGTCTGCTTCTTCCGTTTCATCGTGGCCACGTAAAGATAATTCAAATTCCCCACAAAATTTAATCGCATCAATTATTCGAGACAAGATGTATCTGTTCTGGTCTACAAGTTCGTTATGTGTACGAACAGAAATTCTGTAACCATCATCGAGTTGCACTAAACTCATTTCATTGTCTAAATTACATTTAGAGAGCGAATGATTCTTACTCTTTTCTGGTAATGTTTCATATCTTTAACGCCCGACTTAGTCCACGTGTCTTCACCGCCAAACAGAAGACAAGCAAAGCAAAATAAACCATTGATTGTGGGCATCCGCACATCCATTCCCATTTTTCGTACACTGCGGTACTGAAAGTTCTATTATACGTTCTGTTTTTGTCTTTAAACACTTGGTTGATAGGCAACTGCGGTCTTGGTGGACCCAATTGTTTTGCTATTAACCTATCTTCATAGCACAAAGTTTTACTCTGTAAATACTAGACATCATTCATTTTGTCTCAGAGATTTACACAAGCACACAAAATACCGACACTTGAATATTTTCAACACTGTTATTTCCACGCGTGTGTAACACTGATTGCTGAAAACCACTTGTAACCCTACAATTTATGCAATTACTATAACCACAATTATCGTGTAGCACATAACATAACCGCTCTAGGTACCGGTACACATTCTATTTTAATATTTCCTTCAATGAGAATATAATTTAAAATTATATAAAATCGGAAAAATTATTATAATCATATTCACGATAGAAACATTATAATAACATTATTTCGTAACAATATATACTAAGAAAGTAACAGTAATTATCAGTATTATAGCATAGATCAGATGGCGGATGGCGGTAAAATGTAATAGTCTATTAAATAGCTCCGATTCATATTCGTTAGTTGGAATAATGTGGCGCATCTACAGGATTCAGAGTTGTACTACTTGAAGACTATTAATTTCTGGTCACATAGTCTAGTGTGACCGAACGCTTTGGGAATTAAGCATTACGCTCTCCCACCACAAGAGAGTTAAGAAAGTGGAAGAGAGTAGTGCTCCCTGGGTCACAACGGTCGCTGTGACCGTCGCTATGTTGCTACCTTTGTTTTCGCGTTACCACATTTCTCCAGAATTCTCACTGTTACAACCTATTGCTATCATTTGAAACGAGGACGTTTCTACAATATTTATTTATGAGTGAGCGGCCTCTGCTATTTTCTCAGCTCCGTTAAGCCACTCCCCTTCTGCCTTCCCAATGGCTACTACGGAGCCTCGTCTCTCGCACTATTATCCTATTAAGCCACACCCACCTTTACCTGCTTACCTAACACTTGTTATACTACTGTCTGGCGGAATTCACATGTCTCACCCTTGCAAAATATAATAAAATACTTCTTCACTACCAGTAGCGAGGCGTGGATACATAACACCTGTGGCCGATTGTGACAGGCCTAAAACTTAACCAAAAAATTAATACGAAATTTTTCTAATACCAAGTGTTTTTTTTTTTTTAGTGCCAAAATATTCTTTTTAGTGACAAAATATTCTTTTTAGTGTCAAATATACTTTTTAGAGTCAAAATATTTTTTAAGAGTATTTTCTAACATTCGCTGGCAGAAAAAGAGGATCCCTGTTCAACGGAATCTCACTACCATTGTACTTACACAGAATAAATCGGAACACAAATAATGGAATTAAAAATAATAAAGACAAACAGAAAAAACACATGACTAAACGAACAATAAACAAATAGGTGGTGGTAAATGCTGCACGTTGGTTCCGAAACGAATTTAGCTGCTAACTGATCTTTTGCCGGTTTATACAGCAGCAACACATTGGGTGGACGAATTTGTCCCTTTGTCCCCCTCTCCGCAGTTTGTATAGTGACAACTACTAGGAGGTCAATGACCGTACGCAGAAAAACATTGCCGATGTCTGAGCCGGCAAAAGAAGACGGTGCAAGTGCCCAGCAGTTCGAAAATAATGCTACAAGTTTCCCTATTATATTGTTCGGATTTCAAATTATTCGTTAACTAAAGTATTAATGTGCTATAATTAATATTATTTTCTCTTATTTCCAGTACTGTTACCGCCAGCAACAGTGGTTACATGGTCGGTACGCCAACCTAATATTACACTAACGTGCATTGACAACTAAATTCAGTCTTTATGTTCATTATTATCTTACTGTTCTTCTATTTAGCAGACTTGTTTACGAATTGGCCATCCGTGAAGGGTATATATACGGGCTTCCATTGGTGTATTTGTTTGTCGTGGTTTACAACTTGATAATGGTGGAGACACTGAAAGGCCTCGTACGCAACACGACGGGTAGCAGTTCAGCAATTAAGCACGACAAAGTTGGAATTACAGAGACTGCTACTCCAAATAACAAGATGGAGTATGTAAAGCTGTTTTCCGGGGGTGCGAATTCAGTGCGCGATCAGCCCCTGTACAAGCCGTTGGTTTTGTTTACATCAAGATCCAGTCTAAGCATTAACAAACTTTAAAAATAATTCGTAAGCTGAATGTACGCAAAACATTTCTGAGCCTCATATTCAGTGACAGTGTACCACGCGTGCTTGGTTGGCAGTACACTAGAGTGGCAGGGCCAAAGGAGAGAAGTGCGTCACTTTCTACAGAAGGGTGGATCGGTAGCACCCCACTTGAGACACAGAGACGAGAGCTGTGCACACAGCACAACCCTTCACCGATACCGTTATAGCCACTTAGCGACGCGGCCAAATATAATTGCTGTCAATACATAAACGACTGTTTACTTATTTCTTTTTTTGATGAAGGTAATATCTATAATTTAAAACCATTTATTAATATTAATATTAAAAATTTTTTATTGCACTTACAGTTTTCTTAACCTGAATGCAGCACCTGTTAACCTAGAATACTCTTAACCATCGTTAATAAGAAAATAGATCAGGCAACCTTTCCTGTGTTTGTGGTGAGTATAAAGGGAGACTTATTTTGACTTAAATTTCTAGGTGGAACATAAGGCCTCGACGAAATTTCTCCAGTGTGTTCTGTCCATTGCCAGGACCTTCACCCCACTCCATGTCTTGTTGACACCAGCCAGCTCTCTTTCCATAGTCCCCTTCCAGGTGTTCTTCGGTCTTCCACGTCTGCGGCTACCTTGCGGATTCCAATTCAGTGCCAGTCTAGCGATATTTTCTGGTGGTCTTTTCAGGGCGTGATCGATCTACCTCCATTTTCTTCTCTTTATCTGTAGTTGGATGGTACTCTAACATGTGGCCTCCATAGATCGCTGTTTGAGATAATCTTGGGCCACCAAATTCTCATTATGTACCTCAGGCAGCGGTTTATGAAAGTCCATAACTTTGTGGTAATGTCCTTTGTCACTTTCCAGGTCTCACATCCATACAGCAACACCGATTTGATAGTTGAGTTAGATATTCTGAGTTTTGTCTTTCTGCGTATATGGGGTGATCTCCATACTGGTCTTAACTGTGCAAATGCTCTTTTTGATTTATTTATACGACTTATCACATTCCTAAGAGTATAAAGGGTGCGTCAGCTAAATCCAGACAAAATTCAGTTTGACTACACTTGGCTTTAGCAGTACTTGACTGATGGCGTTTCGGTAAGCCAGCTGTATATATGTAAGACGTGCATTATCTCAAAATTTGTGAGCTTGTGAGATCGAGTGCGGAATATAATAGACTAGAGGCGTTAATTGAATCGCTTCGCCCCGGACATTCACCGACTAGAATTACTCGCTTCTTCGGGTACCCGAGATCGACCGTTTATGACATCGCGCAAAAGTATGCATACACGGAGAAATCCGTAGAAGATTCTCTTAATCCGGCAAGGCAAAGCCATTGAAGAGAGAAGACTGCAAGGACCTCCAATTGCCACCCAAAGGGCTCAAGAGCTCATTTCGAAAGGCTCATACGTAAATCGATCATCACACTAGGGGTGAGTGAGGCCAGCATGCGTCGAATCGCAGAAAAGTTCCTGAGATACACGTCTTACGTGCTCAAGATACGACAAACGGTGTCTGAGGCTGCCAAGGTCAAGAGGGTTGCCCGCTGCAATTTGTTTTTTTCTCATTGAAGCACGAAAATCCAGGTCGCCTCAAGTTTTTTTTCTGATGAGAAGATTTTTATTGTTGATGCAAAAGTGGACCGGAGGAACGACCGTTGCCTTGCCGTGTTCCCGAGGATGTGCCTGGATGAAGTTTCCGGCCAGTATTTACGCCTTAAGCGTCGTCTCCAGTGAGGGTGGCGTCATGCTGCCACATTCCTTTAAACAGGGAGAAACCATCACTATGGAGGTTTACCTCTAGATTCTGAGAACTGTAGTGAAGCCACGGATGGAAACTGTGGCCTCCGAGAGTCCGTACATATTTGAACAGGACGGTGCACCGGCTCAAACATCCTATTTAGTGCTGAACTGGCTTTTCGATAACTTGCATTCTAGTCTAAGGAATTTTGGCCTGCCAATAGTCCTGATTTAAACCCCATTGATTATTACGACAAACAGCAGAAATGAAATTTCTGAGATCAGTTAAAAGGTATAATAGACGAGATAAAATACCATTAGAAAAAAGTCTGTAAGCCGAGGGAACGGAGAGGTGTGGGACGTTCGAGGAACGCTGGAGTGACCAGCTCTAATCTTTTCCTATTTGAGACCGGAACAACCCATTTTTGGTTTAATTCGTAAAGATGATGATGATGATGATGGTGATGAAAAAATCACATACTGTGAGATCTGGAGATCTCGCAGGCCAAGCACAAAGACCAAGGTATTGGACCACCTTCTGACCAATCCATCGTTGGTCATTCACCACTTTGTCATTCAAAAAAGCTGGGATCATCCGGTGCCAATAGGGCGTTGATCCAATCGTGTTGTAAAATGAAGTCATCTGAATATGCTTGTAGTATTGGGAAGAGCCACTGTTGAAGCATATAGAGATAGGTTTGTTCTGTAACGGTGTTTCCCTCGGAGAAAAAGGGACCATAAACTTTGTTCAATGTCACGAGATGGTTAAAACAAGGCGATGAGCTGGAACCAACTCTGTTTAACCTAGCGTTTGAATATGTGATCAGGAAATTGCCAATTTATAGGAATTCAACATTAGAACATAAAATGGTCCGGATCATAGGATCTGCAGATGATATTAATGTTATGGCAAGATACCAATGAAGATCAAAAAGACCTTCCAGGAACTCAAAGGTAAAGCAGAAGAGATAGGATTACAGATTAATACAGATAAAACAAATGTTATGATCGCCACCCGAAAGAAAACCAGGAATCCTAAACAGTTTGAAATCGAACCACTAAACCTGGAAATAGTTTTAATCAGTATAAATATTTGGGATGTTGGATGGCAGAAGGTAATGAAGAAATAAACGAAATAAGGAAAAGGATACAGGCCGCAAATAGAGCATATGCTTTGTTGACACCATATTCAAGACAAGGAATATTCACCGTCAGTCCAAGGGCACATTACGTAAAGTCATGATTAGACCGGTGATAACATACGACAGCGAGACTTGGACTCTGAACAAACAAACCGCTAATATAGTTAATACATTTAAAAAAGTATCGGTCGTGCATTCGTAGAGTGCGGTTATAAGTTTGTGCTCCGTTATCTCTTGTGTTATCTCTTGTGTTATTGTTTTGTTCTGTTTATGAATGTAGTTTATCATCTTAGTTTAACATTTATCTAATCTGTATATACTGTGTCTGTTTAGATTTCCAGTGCGTGCGTGCGCTGTGTGTGTGTGTGATTGTGTGTTAGTGTGTGTCCAACTTGTCAACATATACTGTGTCTTTCTAGGCCTTCAGTGCGTGCGTGCGCTGTGTGTGTGTGTGTGTGTGTGTGTGTGTGTGTGTGTGTGTGTGTGTGTGTGTGTGTGCTTGAGTGAGTGGGCACGTGGAAAACTGGACCATTCTCGTAAACCGTGAGTGTACGTATACGTTATCAACTTGAAACAGTTGTGTTCAACTTGAATACGTGTGTATTTGACCCATTTGCAATTGATCCTAACTCGTATGCCTATCAGCATAGTCCCCATCTTACACAGTACATGCAGCATCCGATACCACAGCACCCAAGGCATTTTTCGCTGCCTTTACCTTAAAATACGCCATATAATGCAAATGTCTATCATCCACACACTATACTTACTTTGAGTAAGACCCCTTCTCTTTTATCTTTTCTGTCTGGCCTCTCTTGGTCAACTCTTGTTCTTTCCGACCCTGACGCTATTAGGTTACCGAGGGCTAGGGGTCTTTCAGTTTCATATTTCTATTGCTCTGTACTTATTGGATAAACATTAAAGCAATGGAGAACACAAAAAAGGAATGACTACACCAGCTGGCAGACCAGGTAAAAACCTGGTAAATCCACCCTCTTCGGAGGTCGGCCCCATGGGTTCTGGGGGGAGCCAGCTATTGCTTGGTGAGGATCCGTTTAGAAGAGGTTCGTTGGTGGCAAGGTCTCCGCCAACTAATATAAACTGTAGTTTGGAAAATCAAAACTCACAGATACCAACACCGGAAGTCCCAGAGGACACAATAAGCAGACTGCAGGCTCAGTTTAATTCTGCTTATAACGAAATCAGACGACTACAGGAAGAAATCAAAAAGTTACATCCTAGGGTATCCTATAGTCCAGCCAACTCGGAAGAAGAGGAAGAAATCGTGGCCAAAGAAACTGCTTGGATACTGGAAAAGAATAAAAAACGTAAAAGGAAAACTATGGAATCACCAGAAACACCGAAAACCAGTCCAATAAACAAAAGTAAGAGGACTAAAAAAAATGTAAAAAAATCGGCTAAGCCACCGCCAGTGATACTGAGCAATGTGGAAAATTATAGCTTATAGAAATAAGTCAGAAACTGAAATCAAAGATTTGAAATTTAACACCAGCATGATGAACAACAATCAGCTGAAAATTAATGTAGACACAGAAATGGAATATAGAGAACTGACAAAACTCCTAAAAGAAAGTAAGTTGGAATGGCATACTTATGAAAATAAACAGACCAGACCAATAAGAGCCATGGCACGTAACTTGCATCCAACATGCAAATCAGAAGAGATTAAAGAGGAGTTATTGAATAGAGGATATAAAGTCCTTGAAGTAGTTAATAAAATTAGAAAGACTAAAGTTGACGGCAAGGAAAAAATCATACATTTGCCATTATTTATGCTAACGTTTGATAGATCAGAGGATATAAAAAAAATATTTGATATTCAATATTTATGTCATATGAAAATAAAAATTGAAGCTCTCAGGAGTAACAAACTAATACCACAGTGTAAAAGGTGTCAAAGATATGGTCACACTCATAAGTATTGCCAACATTGACCTATCTGTGTAAAATGTGCAGGCAATCACAGGACTATCGATTGCCAGCAAGAACGAGATGTGCCAGCAAAGTGTTCAAATTGTGCAGAAGCACATCCTGCTAGCTACAGGGGTTGTTTGGTTGCACGTGAACTTCAAATAAGACGCAATAATTTAATAAGTGAGAGACGACCTAAAAAACCTCAACCAAGAACTTTCACAGCTAATAAAATCAATAGTGAAATGTCCTTTGCTCAAGCAGTTAAAGCTAACAAGACTTTAGTTCAAAATGAGATTCATCAATGGTGCAAATGATGCAGAATATGATGGACATGATGAAAATAGTCATGGATAGACTAGATAGATTAGAAGCCAGAAATCTGGGCACAATCCCACAGAGAACTAATCAATGGACCAGAAAGACCTAAGGATAGCTACCTGGAACGCCAACGGTATCCAGAACAGAAAGCAAGAAATAGAATTATTCCTCAAGGCACAAGACATTGATATATGTCTAGTATCAGAGACACACTTAACAAATCAGTCATGCTTAAAAATAAACGGATACCAGGTATATCAAACAATTCATCCGGATAATAAAGCCAAAGGAGGTAATGGTATTATTATTAAGAATAAGATTAACCACTACGAGGAGTGTCACCTTCAGACTGCAGAAATCCAACTCACTGTAGTTGGAATCAAATCCACCAAGCAAAAACTAATCGTTGGTGCGATATACTGTCCTCCAAGACACAACCTAAAGGAGTTAGATTACAAGAAATTTATATTACACCTAGGTGAGAGATTCATTGTGGGCGGAGACTACAATGCCAAACATGTAGATTGGGGATCCAGATTAACAACAACTAAAGGTAGCGAGCTTAATAAAGCAATACAAGAAACAGGTTGTAGCTTCCACAGTACAGGCAAGCCTACTTACTGGCCTACAGATCCTAATAAAATTCCAGATCTATTAGATTTCTTCATATCAAGGAGGGTCTCGCAGAACTTTATTGATATCGAGGAGAATTTTGATCTTGACTCTGATCATTCAGCAGTAATCCTGACGCTGAGTGAAATGATAATAAAAAAAGTAAACAAACCAAGCCTAGTTAACAAAACTACTGATTGGGAAAGCTTTAAATTAGAACTTGAAGGCAAGATACAACTAAATGTTCAGTTGAGAACTAAGCAGCAATTAGAAATAGAAGCCGAGAAGTTTAATTATAATATTCAAACTACAGCCTGGAACAATACGAGAGAAATCACCCATGGAATTGTTGGTAACAACTATCCTAGAGAGATCAGAGAACTTGTCAAAGAAAAGAGGTGAGCTAGAAGAAAATGGCAACAGACTCGTGATCCAAATGATAAAACTGTACTTAACAACAAATCGCAACAACTAAAGCGTGTAATACAGAAGTTAAAAGAAGCATCAATAGCTTCCTATTTGGAAAATCTAACAGCAGATGCAGATACAGAGTACTCGTTGTGGAAAGCAACGAGGAAGCTTAAAAGGTCGATCACTCAAGTACCACCTATTAGAAAAAGCGACGGTACATGGGCTAGAGATAATAAAGAAAAAGCTGAAGCGTTTGCTGAACATCTAGCTGACATTTTTAAGCCAAACAATACCCAGTCTGATACAGAGTTAGATGAAGACACAAATCATGAAGAGGAGGACATTCAACTGGTCACTCCAAAAGAGGTAGCTAAGGAGATCAAGATAAACTTGAACCCCCGAAAATCACCTGGCTTTGACCTCATTACAGGTGAGATCTTAAAGCAGTTACCTAAGAAAGGGATTGTTATGCTTACATATTTATTCAATGCGGCACTTAGGCTAAAGCATGTTCCTAGTGTCTGGAAGGTGGCAGAAGTTATTATGCTACGTAAACCAGGCAAACCGCCAAATGAGGCCAAATCATATCGGTCCATATCACTGTTGCCAACTATATCAAAGCTTTTTGAAAAACTTCTGTTGCAAAGGCTAAATCGAGTAATAGAGAGAAAAAAGCTGATACCAAATCATCAATTCGGGTTCAGACAAAAACATTCCACAATAGACCAAATACATAGAATAACAGACACAATAGAAAAAGCACTAGAAAAAAAGCTAATCTGCTCGACAATCTTCCTCGATGTGGCTCAGGCCTTTGATAAAGTTTGGCATAAAGGTTTAATACATAAACTTAATAAAATGCTACCAAAACAATATGCTGACGTGTTAAAGTCATATATATCGGAAAGGTTATTTAGAGTCAAACAGGAAGATGACTATTCTGAGCTAAGAGAAGTGAGGGCAGGTGTGCCCCAAGGGAGTGTTTTGGGGCCCATCCTCTACTTGTTGTTTACATGTGATCTGCCACAGCCAGAGAATGTGACTGTTGCTACTTTCGCTGATGACACAGCTATAATGGCGATTGGTTCGACCTTAGGCGAAGCTACCAACATGCTTCAAGATGCTAGTGATCAGATACAGCAGTGGACTGGGAAATGGAAAATTAAGCTTAATGAACTGAAATCTGTCCATATCAATTTTACAAACAAAAGGATAGAGAACAGTCTTCCAGTTACTTTAAATGGTGTTGTAGTACCATGCACAAACACTGCCAAATATTTGGGGATGACCCTAGATACAAAGCTACGATGGAAGGAGCACATCAGAAAAAAAAGGGCGGAGCTTGGTCTCAAATATAGACAACTGTATTGGCTCTTGGGACGAAATTCTCAGTTGTCAATACACAGCAAAATTTTGATATATAACCAAATTCTGAAACCAATTTGGCTTTATGGAATTCAACTTTGGGGTTGTGCGAAAGAAACGAACATTAGATGTATTCAAACCTTCCAGAATAGAGTGCTACGGAACATGGTAAGTGCTCCATGGTACATCAGAAATAGTGATATACATCGAGACCTTAGGATCCCTGATGTCGCCAGTGAAATTAAAAGGTTTGCTGCAAAGCACGAATCTAGACTACACCAGCATATCAATGTAGAAGCTATTCAACTGCTTGACAACACCAATACAGTGAGAAGGCTGAAGAGAACTAAAACTTTTGAATTAGTGTAGTGCAGTGTGTGCAGAAATCTATAAAATAATATATAGTACACCAGTGGGTGACTGTATAAGTAACTTAAATTATAACATTAGATGTAAATTGATAGTTGGTCTTTTAGACAAGTTTCAAAAAAAAAAAAAAAAAAAAAAAACCTTTAAAAGGAGAATTTGTAGGAGGAGAATGTATGGAACAATCCAAGTTAATGGAATATGGGGAATGCGTCACAATGAGGAACTATACAAGCTAGGGCAAGACACATCATTAGGATAGAAGACAACCGAATACCTAGGAAGGTACTGTTTAGTCAGATCGAGGGCAGAAGGCCTCTGTTGGAAGACTCAGACACGCTGGATTGACGCAGTGGCGAGGGATGCTGATAATTTACTTAAAATGAAACGATGGACATCGATCGCCAAGGACAGGGAAAAATGGAGGCGGATGATTATGGAGGCTAAGGTTCGACTGCGAACTGTAACGCCATAGAAGAAGAAGAAGAAAGCTTGTTCATAAAAACTGAAAAATCGGTTCATTTTTTAACACTTGTAAGACAGGGAATAAAAGTTGATTCTGTGTAGAATACTTGTGGTTTGGTTGGAATTTTGTATTACTTTTTCTTAATAAAATATTGCGTTATGAAATCAGTTTATTCTTTTTTAATAACCCCGTACGTTTACCAATGACTACGGGCATACGAAAGAAGCTGAATATTTACAATTGTTTTTTGTTTATCTAAAACTACAGTTGAAGGTCTTGTTTCTATAAAATTCCAAGCTTATTTAACATTTATCATAGAGTGTCACGAGTTTCTTAATGTAATATCACTACTGAAATATCCATGTCAGACAGCCGGGAACCATTCCTGAGGTGCATTTTGAACTTCTTCAGGAATCTTATATCGTTATGTTATCAAGGCCTCTTTCGGAGGAACAAATGTGTGGAAATATCACGGCCCTGTGACACTTCAAGGTCAAGATCCCTAAGAAGGTGTTCCCAATCCCTCCCACTCAGATTTTCAAGGATTTCATCCGCCATGTGTGATATCAATGCTAAATTTAGTCTGTTTTCGCGATAACCAAAAACTTGATCTTTACCCGAGTGGTTGCATTTTCTTTGTCATTTTTCACTCGTCATTTACGTACAACACGCTTGTTAATTAGCCCTACTAGCCAATTGTGGTAGTAATTAATTTTAAGTTTTATGACGTCTTTATAATTGCATTTTTCTGCAATAATTTTGCATCACCACGTTTAAATGTCCTTATTCTAATTGTGTTTTTAGAATTGTGATATATTTTTGTATCAAGTAAAAGACATATTTATTTATTTATCTTAATCATGTCCATACCTGATTTAGTAACAAAAACCATCTCATACGTACACAAAGACATCTACCCCATCGTAGTACAAGGAGTCTCGGCGTTGACACACACACACCTACATACGACTTCACTGTAACAATTCCGTCGGCCAGGTGTACACTTTCGGCATGCTAAATTTTTGCTAAGTTTTTCTACATTGCAGACGCGCAGATGTGATGCTGAGCACACTTCCATGCAAAAGACCAAATTCAGCTAAAATGCTGTCCATGTGATTCGTCCATTCGCAAGCAACGACTGGTGGACGCGTTTAACACTGTCGTCCGTTGTCGAAGTTGATAACGTTTCCTGCCAGTACTCATGGTCTGTATCCCTGTAGCTATTTTCGAAAAACTAGTAAATTTTGTGTTGGCCTCAGGGCGACGAACGGGACCCGAAGTCATTTAAAATTTTTAGGCCGCATTATAATTTTGTCATTTGTGTACACTAATATAGTAGTTACTCTGTCTTAAAAATTCAAACAGGTTTATTGTACAGCGTATTAGTGAATATGTTTGAAATACGAAATACAGGAAAATCAATTCAGTCAATAAGTATCTTGTAAACTATGAGTCAATAACTCTTATTATTAACGTGTTACTACCGTTTACTTTCAGTATGAGTTCAGTATGTTATCAACACGGTTTTCAGCTATTTTAAAAAGTAATGTCCTTTAGTCTTAACTTGTTTTCCTTTTATATGGAGCTGACGCGACTCCGGACCACTCCCAAGGCCAAATTCTAGATACGCCACCGGTTTGCCTGAGGTGAAAATTTTATGTCAACATACGCTTACATAAAACTGGCAATTATTTCCTGGGGGGGGGGGGTTACAATTTGCCCACAGAAAACGATTCACTGCGAGTAATTCTATAATTCAGACGCTACTTGCAAATGACGTCACACGTTTCGTGGCTAACAACGTATTAACACTGCCAAGTGAGAAATATTACTACATCTGTTGGAAATGGGTGTTTACCATTGTTGCCAACAACGTTCATTCATAAAAATATCTTATTTATAAGAACACTGAGTGGACGGGTCAGAAGAGTTACTCTTTTTCAATTTTATAAAGTATTGGCTGTGCCATGAGATCTTTATGGCAGTGGGACTTGGACACTGAACGCAAAAACCCAAAGCTGAATGCAGGCTAGTCAAATGAGATTTTTACGAACAGTACTAGGAATATCACGGAGGGACTGGCGGAGAAATGATGATGTAAGAAACATCCTTGGAATTACCTAAACGAAAGCATAAAGCAATACAGAGAGGACTGGACAGACCATGTTGAAAGGATTCATAAGAACAGAATACCAAAACAAATTTTGGTTTATAATCCGATAGGACGGCGGAATATTGGAAGGCAAAGGAGTTTGCATGGATCGTAATGTCCACAGCCTGAAGTAGAAGAAGAAGAAGAAGAAGAAGAAGAAGAAGAAGAAGAAGAAGAAGAAGAAGAAGAAGAAGGTCTTGTTTATAAAAGATAATATGGGGAAGGGGAATGGACATTTTGACTGCCCCTCGTATGCTTACCAAACTGACCATGATATCGTCTCTCTACCAGCGTATCCACAAAACCAATGGAAAAGTAAAAATTTACAGTTTTTAACCCCGTTTATTATTAAATATGAGCAGATAATAATCTGGTATTCATTACCTATCGGTTTCAAAGACCTAATCTGATATACATAAAAAACTTATAGTTGCGTGGATAGTGACCGCCGTTATCTTAGATCAGGGTTGAAATTATTAAAAAAACAAGCCAAATTATTAGTCCTAATTTTTATTAACTCTTTTCTGGAACAAACATATCTGGATTACAGTGGTTTTCTAAGTTCCGCAATTTTTCTTGTACGAACTATATAGACGACAACAATAAAAGTCTACTAGTTAATAAAACTACATTAGTCTACAACACAAATAAACAATTACATACTTGAAAGTTTTATGACACTTGATACAGCGTTAAAAACGTTAAATACCTTTTATTTAATTATCCAATATTTAATGTTTAATCACCCACATTCAACATAGTTAGTATTAACCTAATATACAACAATAGAGTAATAGGCGTTTAGCATTTTGTGTTTAGTTGTTAGTTCACAACAAACCTTTTTGGTAACACAGTGTTGTTTCTGTCTGTCGACGTTACGAACACAATGACTTTCTTGCACTTTCTTCTGTCTTTGCTTTTGAACTATCTTCAGGAACTCTCCTTGAAATGTCTCCTACTCACCTTCTCCCTCCCTGCTACCTTCCCCCTCTCGCCCCCTCCTTTCTCTCTCTCTCTCTCTCTCTCTCTCTCTCTCTCTCTCTCTCTCTCTCTCTCTCTCTCTCTCTCTCTCTCTCTCTCTCTCTCTCTCTCTCTCTCTATCTCTCTCTCAATTTATATTTATTAATATATTTCCTTACATTTGCCATTTTTCGTATTAAGTACTCAGCGTATATTATGTAAACTCTGAAAAAATAATGTCCTATCAATGTTATAGAACGCAAAACCAACAACAAGATAATTTTACCAAACCTAAAGCAAATTCATGGATCCGACACTCATTTTTATTGCTAAGAACAAAAGCTTTTAATCTGCTTCCGGCTGACAGTAAGAAGAATGAAAGATAAAATTATTTATAAAAAAGTTTAAAATTGATTGTTTGGTGTAAGTAGCATTGAAAATTTGATAAAATTAGAAATATAACATTCATCTGAGAGAAGACAAAGATCTAAGATTCAATAATATGGATGTTGAATATGATTTTGGATCCAAGATTATGACACTTATTATGACAACATTATTATTATGTCATTTGGATTCAAGATTATGACAAGACTTAGAACCGTTAAGACTAAATAAGGTATTACTACAGTGATGTTGATCTCCCCCACGCTTTTCAAAATTAACGTTGCAAAAGCTCTAACCCATTGGAAGAAAAATTCAAAGCGATGTATATCGAAATTTACGATAACACATGTTTGTACACGCCGCAGTTTGCAGACGATCAAGTGATATGTGCAAATGAAAAAGAAGACCTGGAATATATGACACGAAACTGAAGAAAGGGTATGAAAAATTTGGATTACTGTTGGACACGGAAAAATCGCAGTGTCTGTGTGTCGGAGAAGAAACAACAGATTTAATCTTAGAGAAAACGAACATATAAAAAAATGCAGCAGCTAAAACTACTTAAGAATAAGCTTTAATGAAGAAGGAACAGATGATGTTGAAATACAATCAGGAATAAACAAAGCAAAACAAATAAATCGTTCATTGAATGGGATTCTATGAAACACAGAATATGGAAAAGAAAGGAAGACAAAAATATATGACAGTATGATTAAATCACGTTGATGTACGGTTCCGAAACAAGGAAAAATAAAGAACAGATAAAAAAGTTAGAAGCTACAGAAATGGATGCTTTGAGACGAGCTGCTAGAACTTAAAGGCTACAGCGAATACGAAATGAAGCGATCAAAGAAGAAATGGGCGTGGTAAAGACAATCATCGACTGCATTGAAGAAAAACAACTAATCTGGTACGGACACGTACACAGAATGGGTCAAGACCGACTACCAAAGAAAACAATGAGATGGATACGTAGAGAGCACAGAAAGAAATGAAGACCCTTAAAAACATGGATAGAGGGGATGAGAAGGTCAATGAGCGATAGAGGACTGAACCCCGAAAACTGCAACGACAGACAGCAATAAAGATTAGGAATTGGACAACGACGTAGTAGGTTGTGGCCCCAAATGTGTGTGTGTGTGTGTGTGTGTGTGTGTGTGTGTGTGTGTGTGTGTGTGTGTGTGTGTGTGTGTGTGTGTGTGTGTGTGTGTGTGTGTGTGTGTGTGTGTGTGTGTGTGTGTGTGTGTGTGTGTGTGTGTGTGTGTGTGTGTGTGTGTGTGTGTGTGTGTGTGTGTGTGTGTGTGTGTGTGTGTGTGTGTGTGTGTGTGTGTGTGTGTGTGTGTGTGTGTGTGTGTGTGTGTGTGGATTATGATGCTCGAGGAGACCAAATTTGGTGGCATATGAGAACATGAGAACGGTATCTACAGGTTCTTGTGAACCTATTCCTTTTTTTAACAGCATTGCATTTTGTTAGAACAGCTGTTTGGTTTTCAGTTCCTGATACTTTAAAACAGATTTGTACAGAATTATTGCAACGACTGTGTCTACCAGCCCATCCCTATTTCTAGAGGTAATAATATAGCGGTCTTGTCAAGCATGCCTTAACTAGTCAAGTAACAACATTAAGTAGATAAGTAAAAAGCGAGCGCCCCCTCCCCGCCACACACACACACATGCTGCACTTTCACTCCACGGTTCAGCTCGCCACAGCATGTGGTTACCAGATGCCACTGTCTGATGGTGGTGGAAGGTGGCTTGTACCAAGGCCAGGGGCGCAACAGTCCTAAGAGCCTAATGCTTGATGGTAGTAGAGAAGAAGAAGAAGAAGAAGAAGAAGAAGAAGAAGAAGAAGAAGAAGAAGAAGAAGAAGAAGAAGAAGAAGAGAATAATCTTACTGCCCTACTTGCGCGTATATTGAATTCTCAAATTCCACTAACATGAAATTAAAACACATGTGATGTCCTTACAGCTGTTCAACATCGTAAGGACTTCCAATAATTGAAAAGAAAAGTAACGATATGATATCGTAATAAACTTGCAACAGAGCAAGGTCCAAATCGAAGAAGCCACAATCAACCTTTCTTCCCATGTGCGCGTATCGATAAATCATACTTTTGGTGTTGTTCCGCAAGTTGACAAGCCTTTGTTTATCGTAAAACCCGTTAATCAGACACTGCAGCCTGCGCAGTTCATAAGAGATGGACTCGCAGACCACAAACACCAGCACATCAAGAAAGCAATTCACTACGGTTACAAAGACGCCTCTGTTTCCCTCCGCCGCGTTGTAAAACATTTCCATGGACTGCAGAATAATTTCCGCGCACACGAACACGGACAGAAACGTCGCGTACAGTTCCGTTATTTCACCGAACGTATCGTATAAACAACGGTAAACACACTCAATTAATTTGTAATTATCGTGCACTTGTGACACGGAGTTGTCGAATCTAGGCTGAACGACGATAGTCGCAACAGTTGCACGACGATTCCAGGCAACATTTCTGTCGCTGAGTTTGTCAAATCTCTCGACAGCGCAACAAGTAAGGCTCACTCTTTGTCGCATCATATTCATTAAATAAAAACAGTATATACACAGAATCGAAAAGAAAGTGGATACAGTTAGAATGCAGAAAAGTTTGTACAGTTTTATCAGGTCAAACTGTGGACTGGACAAAGTCATGTAATACAACTTTGTGTACATCAAACCAACAAACAGTACAGAGGATACAGTCACCGTTGCAACGCATTCAATGGTGTTTCGGGTATGCGGAACGTTGACACCCAACGCGGCCAACAGCTGGTCAACGTGAACAATGTTGGCCACGTAATTACTGGTCTGATCTTGACGTGCGGACAGTTTCCACTGGTAATATATCACAGCTACTGACATCAGCGTGTTCATACACAAGTCCATACCGTTAATAAAAAAACTGTAGTCGACAGTACACAGTTGTACGATCAGGTATACTGACCACAGGACGGAGCACGCGGTTGCAATTGTCCGGCAATACCCGTTGGTTGCAGTTTGCAGTAACCGTGACTGGCGTGAGATCACGAACGGGAACCCGCAGACGACACACAGCACTGTTAGAAGCATCGCTGAGGCGGCAACACTTCGCTCCATGTTGTGCGGTGTTACAGGTGACTGTACTGTTGCTGGAGGCGGACAAGCTGGCTGGGATATGTGGAGATAATGACACAGGAGAGACTGGCCAACCAAGTGCTAAATGGAAACATTGAAGGGTCAAGAAGAAAGGGCAGACCCAGAAGGCGATGGATAAATGAGATGAAGGAAGACTTGTAGGTACAAAACTGGAGGAACGTTGCAACAGGCGGAGAGAACTGCAAGAAATTGGTGGCGGAAGCCAAGAGTAATCCCGGCCTATAGAGCTCCGGAAGTTAAGTGTTGCTAGAGCGGTCGTGGCGTAGCTGGCACGCAAGGCGATGGTCAACCAGCGAGAGCTGTTCTGCTTAGTATGAAACTCCCCACCGTCCGCATCCGGCGTTAAATTCCAAGTCCCAGGTGTCTGTGAGAGAATCTGTAACAAACAAACACGGGGATATGAAGGGAGGGTTCAAACGTGTCCTAAGACTGATGACTCAGTATCAAAAACTCAGGAAGATGGTGTCCTGAAGTTACATATAATTCAGACTTTTAACACAACTGTACACATAGCGGTAAATAAAAGTTATTGTACTAACATTGTGATTGAATCAAGCCAAACGTGTGCCGGTTTGTCAACGAACCGGCGCATATATAAGAAAATTATATACATATATATATATATATATATATATATATATATATATATATATAAATAATATTTGTGTCAAACGCAAATTTTTTCGCGGTATCTTGATTTAACGGGCGAAATCTATTTTGCCGTTGAACCTGCCAGAGCATTCTAGCAGACTGTATATGCGTGATTCGTCTTGGTGCCGACCGGAACTGAATTACATTGTCTTGCTTCGCCTGCCATACTGTGTACACCTGGTTCGCTTCGACAGAGCTGGAGTCTTTTTCCATCGAT
Organism: Magicicada septendecula; assembly: GCA_034769895.1. Classification (NCBI taxonomy): domain Eukaryota; kingdom Metazoa; phylum Arthropoda; class Insecta; order Hemiptera; family Cicadidae; genus Magicicada; species Magicicada septendecula. The sequence continues at coordinate 562,180,075 of CM068369.1, forward strand.
TTGTTTCACTATCTAATGGCTAGATAAACTAGTACAGATCTGCGGTGAGTAACTTTAGAATGTCTATAATGGTTTGCATAAAGTAAAATGTGAATTTGGGGAGAATGGATGGACATAGATAGCTTTTGGAACACGCACACCGAGTGGCGTAAACTCGAAGTATTCAGTATCATAGAATTCTAAATTATTTAAACTCTTATGTAATTAATTTATATCTTAATTAAAATACAGTAATTGCCTATCACTTTAGTGCAGTAAAATTATGTAATTTCGGCAGACTTATAAGGTTTAAAATGCATTAGCACGTGGTCATGTACAAAACTAAACAGGTTATAGTGTGTCAGACTTTCTGTTCATGTAGACCTAATTAAGTAAATTTGAAACTTATTAATTGATTTATGGGCGTCTGTGAGTATAGTATAAATGTCAAAAAAGAAGACGTTATGTTTTAATTAAAACGAGCATGGTTTAAATGGTCAGGGGGGCCTGTTCAAATTTGTTCTGGACTGGTTCAATCAAGAGTGCGTGTGTGAGTTGTGCTGTGAAAATAAGTGTTGGGTCATCCATCTAATTATCTACTTATGCTTAGGGTCCCCGCGCCCAAGTCGAGGACCCGGCCCAGGCATATCCATCTTCTCCTGAACTTATAAAAAGAGGCTCTCGACTTCACCTGTCGAAAGGAACGGCAAGATCATCATGCCTCAGCATAACTCCACAAACTAGACGTTGGACTCAAGGACCACAGCTTAATTTGAATAAGGTGATATTCAACCATTTATTATTTCTGGCCTACATAGACACCACCGATTTGTGCAGATAACAATTAATAAAACTTGTGAGGTATATTGTGACACACATGATATTGTTTTCATCTTCTAAACGTTTTAATGGAACCCCGATCCAACGGGAGATAAGTGTGGGCGGATTTCGGGGACTTTATGTATATAGAATTACTTACATTCGACATTAAGTGTACGCCCGGGGGGCCGGTATGTGTCCGAAGCTAATTAAATTTTCATGCACCACATTTTCTCACTCGGATACTAAAAGGGGGGTTGTTCAAGTATTAGGGGACCGGAATTTCAGAGATGTAGGTGGGTGCTGTTGGTGACAGGATGAACCCGACCGGCTGGTCTGGTTCAGTTATAATTCCTGTTCGGGGATCGATGATAATTGCGCTTTTTTTACATATTTAAATTAGATCATTTGGAATACATATTCACATTTGGGTCATGTAAGGTTACAAGTTTATTTTTTATTCAGTTTCAGTCCGGTCCCCTCTTTAGACCTTGCGTAGGCAGGTTTTGCATGCAGATATATGCAGGCCCCATGCACAGATAAATGTCTGTACGGTCATGGTTAGGAACATGTCGGCTGCCTGGCCAAACCAAATTTTCTTAAAGAATTATAAATTATAATATTGTAAATTCACACAGGCTGTTCATGTCACATAAAAGTTGTATCTGCTATTTTTAAATTATTTGTCAAACCTGATTTCTTAGAAAAATATTAAATTATCATGTCACAATATTCACTCATACTGTTCAGGTCGCATAAAGATTGTAGCTTGCTTTCTTTTAGAGTTATTATTGTCAATTTCTGATTATTATTTCTGACTGATTCTATTATTATTGTCTGATTTTTTCCAACAACTTGTAATTATAAATTCACTAAGTTATTCGCACGGTTCAAGGGCATTTAAAGTTGTAACTTGCATTCTGGCCAACCCAGACTCTGGGGGCACTAGATGTAAGTATACTGATGTATGTATATGTATGGTAATTGAAATTTCCATATGATGGGGCGATATATGTATAGAGAGAAAAGATATATAGGCGGGTGGCAAGGCTTTAATGTTATAAGGGTGTTTGTTATTTATGTGGTGATATTGAATATATGTCTGTGATAGGTGTATATATTTATATGTGTAATTATGTGAATCATGTAGGCGTTATTTCTATGTGTTATGTACGGGGACTGTTTATGCAACCATGCAATTATAAAGATTATATTAATATCGAATATAAAATTTGAATTAAATATTAAATTATATTATATTAGATTATAAATATGAAATTGCTAATTTGGGTAGTTTTGGGGAAGTTGGAAACTTAAAATGGGTGCTGACTGATATGTTACAATTAAAATTTATATTTATATTTTATACCAAATTGAATTATTGAAAATTAAAATGTATATTTATATTTTATACCAAATTGAATTATTGAAAATTAAAATTTATATTTATATTAAACTTGAATTGCGGAAATTTAAAATTCATGTTTTGTATTAAGATTTAAATTGAAATTTAGGAATTGTATCTTATATTGAAGTTGATTTATTGAGATTTAATTGGTATATTTGAAATAAAAGTTGTTATTGGTTGTTAATAGTGAGTTTTAATTGCAAGTCCCGTCTCACTGGACCCATGGCTCTTTTGCTTCTCTAGGTCTTCTGCCTAGTTTTAAATATTTAGTGGCCCCTCTTAAAAAAAAAAAAAATTTCAAAAAAATTTGTTAAAAAATAAATTTTTTTTTAAAGCATAAAAAGTTTAAAGAGGGGTTACAAACGTTCTAAAATAAGATTCTACTTTAACCAGTAGATTCTACTTTGACATCGATATAAAAATAGATTTCAAATGATATGCGGTAGTATACACAGAACACTTGGAAATAAGACAACGTAAGAGACCAAGATAAAATTCTATAAAGTAATGGCAACACCTGTTTTAACCTATGGAAGTGAAACTTCGACGATTACTAGAAACTGATGAGCGAAGAATACAACCAAGTGAAATGAAGTTTTGAGAAAAAACAAAGGTTGTACACTTAGGGATCAAAGTCAAAATGAAGATATAAGAACCGAGTCAAATGTATATTGTATAACCAGCAGAATAACGGAAGGACAAGTAAAAGGGATGCAGCATATCGAGAGAATGAAAGATAATGAGACTACCTAAACAAATAATAAGATACAAACCTCAAGGAAGACGAGATATAGGTAGACCAAGGAAGAGTGACGGAGGAACAAGATGTAAGCCTATACCTTGATATGGAGAAAAAAAAATAAGAAGAAGAGGAAGTCTTTACAAGTAAATTTCACTGATAATCGTCAATTGGCTAATTGTTTGTTGCAATCAAAAGTAAAGTTCATAATTGCCTTAGCCAAAGAAACCCTTAACAAAAAATACAGATTATCGTGAAGGCAAATCGGTATAAAACTGAGAAAGAGAATGGTATAGGCCTAATGTTTTGTTTGGACTTTGCTCTTATGGCGAAGTTATACTTGGACATTGGTCGAAATTAGAGCAGAAGACGTTACAGGGCTTCGGAGTGCGGACATGCGGTAAGACGGGAAGGATTTCCTGTAGAAGGGAAAAGTGACTAATGAGGAGATGCTTGGCAGAGAAGGAGACAAAAGGAGATTGTCGGATGCCGACAGAGGGCGGGAGACCGCCCCTGTATTGGATTGTACACTATATACGACAAACACGAACTAATTTGATGGTAGAAACACTGGAGGCGTTAGTAAATTGGAAAGCGGAATAGAGGACGGAGACGCTGTTATGAAATGAACCGATTAGTCAAGGATGGAGGGAACGTGACCTCTAAGACCTGCCTATGGGCAGAAAACACGTATATGATATGTCTGATGACGCCTCAAGGCACTCACCTCCTCAGTCCTCTTATATACTGTATCTCCAATTATCTTTACACAAATCTCTGAAACTTTTGGCTCTCATGTGTACGCTTCCTTACGTTATTCATTATCCACTGTTACTAAAGTTACATTAAGATTCGGACAGACATGTCTAGACAGTTGGTTACAGCGCGATCAATAAACCGCGGTCGAATCCTTACTTTATTTGCGTATGGAAGAGGCCAAGAGCGTTTGCGTCGTCAATAATATCATGAACGTTATAATTGGCTCATTCACATTTCTTCATGCAACGGACACAAACACCGTTCAAGTGGGCACTCAATGTTATAACGTTTTTCCAGATCGATTATAAGGTATTAATTTTTCCTAATAGGTTACCCATTCTTCTCCTTCTCTTGATAGGCCAACAATAACTACAACAATGTGTATCATACTGCATACTGTTGGGCTATGTCTTACTTTTTGTTCGGTTTGCGACACTTCCACCGTCTGTAGCGATGCACCACTTCAAATCATTACAACTTCTACCTTTTTCTTGTTGTTGTTATTCTTCTTCTTGTTCTTCTTTTCTTCTTCTTCTCCTCCTCTTTCTTCTTCTTATTTTTTTCTTCTTCTCCTTCTTCTTCGCTTCAAGGCCTAAGTTATATAAACCTGTTCTGGCAACCGTGTCACCAGCGGACGACCCGCGTCTCTTCTAACAATGGCTTTTTAGCGTATTTTAGCGCCGCTTTTGCCAATCGATCCTCCGTCATCCTTAGCAAGTGGTGTCTACTGTAAGTTAAAATTACTGAATTTATATCTTTTACTTTTAGCTTTAGTCGTACAATCGGTGGTTCCTTCTTCTGTCTTGCAATGTACTCTTTGAAATATTTCGAAGACACTGCAATGCAGCACTCTAAATAGAGGACACTGTGGTAACCTAGGCTATATTTTACAAAAGTCGGTTTGTAGTGCGTTCGAAAGTTATCACGTGGTATTTCTTAATGAGACAGATAAACATTCAAGATCTCAAATAGTCGAGTGAAAACTGATGAGTCGATTAGATTGTTCAATTAGTACAAAACAGTTGTTGCCCTAACTGAAGCGTACTATTAACGTCTTTATTGATTAATAATGTATTTTTATATATTTATATTATGTTTGTAATTATATATTTATAATTATATTCAAACAAATACTAATGCGAGTAGATCTGTTTTCACCTGACGCAAATTTCACAGAAATTATTCTGTATCTTCAGAGGGTTTTTTTGAACTGTAATTGAATGTCCGCTTACACTCAATGTGATGTTTCGCTTAAAATCCACTTTTGTTCGCTGGATTGCAAGCGAAACATTCAATTACAATTCAAGAAGCCTCTGAAGTTACAATATAAATTCTGTGAAACGTGCGTCAGGTGAAAACAAACCTACTTGCAGTTGTATTAATTTGAAGATATTACATGGGAGCCATGCAGGAACGAGTTACTTACAAAGGATTTATAATTATATATGTTACTGTAAAAGTGCAAATTTACCGGTATATCCTAAGATTTAACGTTTTATGATAGTAAATGTCCTAAGATCCTTTTAAAATGTTTGCATTTCTGACTTTTACCAACAGTTAGTAGTAAATGTCAAGATTTACCGCTGCGTTGTGGTGAAAGCTGCAATCGGAGATAAAAAGCTTTGTATCTTTCGTTTATTAATATTATATTTGTTATTTGTTCAGTTTTCGGTCCAAGAAACGTAGCGACGTAATGAGTAGAAAATTTTATGAACTTTTAGGGGAATCGGTGCGTAATAAAAAAGACAACTTTTAATTATCCAAAGAAAAATATAATACTTTGTTAGTTGAAGTAAAAACGGCAAAAACTCTGACTTAAAAACAATGTATGCACTACAGGCGTTTTAAACGTTATGATATTCTTAACGTCGGTGGTGAAGAGACACTCATAGCACCTGTTTCTGCGGGACGAGAAGAGATCCTTTACTACGTTTGTTTTGATGAACTATTTAAAGTAATACGCGAATATCATATTGCTATTGGTCACGAAGGAAGAACGCGAATGATGTTGGAACTAAATCGCAAATATAAAAACGTTAATGTAGAGTCAATTACTACTTATTTAAAGTTATGTGAGCCGTGTAAGAAGAAACAAAAAACGGTAAAAAAAAGGAATTGTTGTGGAACCTACATTACATAAAGAAATGAATTCTCGTTGCCAAATCGATTTAATCGACATACAAGCCAAGCCAGATAATCCGTCGAAATTTATACTAGTAGACCTATATCAGTACCATTTAACTAAATTCGTTCTTTTGATAACAATTCAATCATAAAGAGCTGAGGAAGTGGCGCTCCTAATATTCTTCATTCCGATAGTGAGCGAGAGTTCTGTAACGAAGTTATAACAAGTTTCGCTGACATGTAGAAATATGTTAAAATTGTACACGGAGATGGTTTTCTGCAAGATAGTTCAAGTAGAATTGCAAATACAGGCTGAATCTTCAGTAACAGATGAACCTGAAATAGTTGAACAACCTGACACGATGATGTAACCGCTACAACAAGCAGGATCGATACAGTGCAGCGCTTTGCAAAGAGAGCTGCCGAAGGACTTCAAAAACAACCAGAAAAATGACAGTTGTCTCTTGTAAAAAAGTAGCTAAACCTTTAGTTGGACAGAATGTGCGAGTCAAAGCGCCAGATGTAGACCGGGCAAAGGTGGACCCAAAATCAATCAAACATAGCTGTCGTACTGAATATTGAAGAAAATGCTGAATTTTATCAACTAGGTACCACAATTGGCAAACTTACATCTTTATACACAAGAAACCAGCTCACGCTGTGTACAGAATATTTAATTAGCCTTTCTTCATGCGTTTTTATGGAAATGGTTTTTTTGTTTTAAATTATTAACTATACATTTTTTTTAAATTAAAATTATTACGCTTTTACCACAACGCTGCGGTACCAAATTTTGACATTTACCACTAGCTGTTGGTAAAAGTCCGAAATGCAAACATTTTAAAGGGATCTTCGGACAATTACCATCATAAAACGGTAAATCTTAAGATTTACCTTATTTCGCACTTTTACAGTAACACACACACACACACACACACACACTTATATATATATATATATATATATATATATATATATATATATAGCACTACTCAATCGGATCACAAATTTTTTATTGGTAAAAAATGATAAACTTTTACCTGATAGCCTAAACTATTTTTCGCTCCGTTAGAGCTTCATCAGCTTCGTTTATTATTTTTGTCAATAAAAATTTGTGATCCGTGTGGGTAGCGTTATATACACATAATTAATAAATAACAACGGACACGTCATGTACAACAAAATCTAGGTCTCCATTGAACTACGTATTTCAACTGTTGACCAAGAGAAGCGTCGTCGGTGGCCTTTAAATTTCGCGCCGTGTATCGTCAAAACTATGTATTCTGGTGCAAAGCGGGGCACTAAACGTCAGACAAAGTGCTCTGTGTCTCAAGTGTGGTTACGCAGCCTACCTGCCACTCTTTGACTGCCGCTACAAAACTACTTTACTGCCAGACTGTCTGTGAAACCGTATCGCTCTTTACAAGTGTGACAGGTCTATTAGGGCATACTTGGACAGTCATGGTGTAAAGTGATGCTCCAAAAATGTTCTTGCTCAAGTTAAGGTGAAAACCCGTTATTAAAAACGGACAGTACGGCACGGCCACGTTTCTATACATTAGTTTCAATGGAACTTAACAAATTTCAATACGATACGACCGATTTCATGGTACAATACTGTACAACGAACACGAAGAAACAAAACCATAACTGATACTAAAATGAAGTTCCATAAAGTAATGGTGATACCTGTTTTACTTCCATGTTCCTTAAGGAAATGGAAGTATGGTGATGGCAAAAAAAATCGTGTTCGAGATTATTGCAGATTCTGATTGTACTACACTCAAAACATGAAAAAAGTCATTTTTCGAAAAATGTCTGTGTGTCTGTGTCTGTCTGTGTGTGTCTGTGTGTGTCTGTGTGTCTATCTGTAGATGTTTTTTTTATGGCAAACGATAACAGCCGCAAATTCAAACTGAATCAAACCATTTTCTGCATACAGTCCTGATATGTAGAGTACTCACGACCTATTGTTTTTGGTGAAGATCGGTTGAGGGAAAGGGGTAGTTTACCTGGAACGGTTTTTTTTTTAACTAAGGGTAATTGTTTTCTATGGCAAACGATAACAGCCGCAAATTCAAACAGAATCAAATAATGTTTTGCATACGCCCTGAATTGTAGAGTTCTCAAGACCTGTTGGTTTTGGTGAAGATCGGTTAAGAGGAAGGGGTAGTTTACCTGCAACATTTTATGTTTTAACAAGGGTAATTTTTTATATGACGAACGATAACTGCCGCAAATTCAAACAGAATCGACTACGTTTTTGCATACCTTTTTGAATTAAAGAGAACTCAAGGTCTGTTGATTTTGTTGAAGATCGGTTAAGGGAAAGGGGTAGTTTACCAGCAACATTTTATGTTTTAAGAAGGGTAATTTATTTTGCGAAAGATAACTGCCGCAAATTCAAACAGATTCAAATAATGTTCTGCATACACCCCTGAATTGTAGAGTTCGCAACATCTGTTGTTTTTAGTGAAGATCGGTTAAGGGAGAGGGGTAGTTTACCTGCAACGTTTTATGTTTTAACAAGGGTAATTGTTTATATGACGAACGATAACTGTCGCACATTCAAACAGAATCAAATATTTTTTTGCATGCATCCCTGAATTGTAGAGGACTGAAGGTCTATTGATTTTGGTGAAGATCGGTTGGTAGTTTACCTGCAACGTTTTATGTTTTAACAAGAGTAAAGTACTTAATTTTGATAAATAATGTATCCTAATAAGAAGCTTATAATAATCCACTGTAGAAACGTAGACGAAATATCTATAAATGAAGAGGTTAGGTGAACGGGGTGGGGGTAATTTTCTATTAATGAAAATTATAGTTGATTGGGGAGGGGAGAATTTGTTATATGTGTACTACGTTATCGGCACCAAAGAAGTAGTTCTTTGTTAAAATTCCTTCCCGGGCTGTTTAGCCGTAGTCCAATGTTTTCCGCAAAACCAGACTTTTCGGCAGTGCCATCGACTGCCATCATCAGTGAAAATCGAGCGCGAAAACGTCAGGTGTTATACGTTAGTGACCACAGTACCGTGGTTAAGGCTGAAGCAATAAGTAGAAAGAAGTAGTTTCTATGGTAATATTTCATTTCGAATATGATTTTAAATATAAATCTTAGAACATGGAAGTCATGTATGGTTCTCCATACCGATATTTTACATATGCTAGTGAAACATGGACGATAACTGGAAAAGAAAAGCAGCGTATACAAACCACTGAAATGAATTTTTTAAGGCACGTAAGTGGTTACCCCCACTTTCGTCTAAGGGATTGAGTGTGTAATGAACACATACGGGCCGAACTGACTATATTGTCCATCAATGATAAGATAGAAGAACGGAAGCAGCAGTGGATGGAGGACGTCTACAGAATGGACCATCAGAGGCTAGTAAAGCGCGCTGTGGTCTACAAACCAGTTGACAGAAGATCTGTGGGTAGGCCACTGCAAGTGGTGGTTGCAGTGAAGACGGAACAGGTTATAAGCCTACACCGTGAAGTGACGACTTAACCGATTTCAATTATAAAGACTTACGGAAAATTATAAATAGAAAATAATGAGTACTCTCTAAGACTACTGAGATGGAAAACTCCGAATTTAATATACAAACGTGGTGAAGCTGGTTCAGTTTTTGTTTTAAACCACTAAGCTCCCTAAGCTGCTGAACATGCTCTCTACTTAGAGCGAAATGTATTTATTATTCCATATATTTCAATGTTAGGTCATTTTTCACTTATCAGAAAAATTATGAATAACATTGATTATTATGCAATTTGGTTTTAGTAAAATAACTATTTTAAAGGAGAAATTTTTTTTTAAAATCTTAACTAATGCATTTTTTTTTTTTAGTTAAATTTAAACATGGTTGATTTAAGACTGGTAATTTAGTTCTAGCTTATAAGTTTATGTATGTTTCCATAGATATTTATAACATTTTTTTAAACATAGCTAACTTTTTGAAGATGAACCAAAATTTGCAAGGATTGAAAGGTAATACTTAGTCAGATTGTTAAACAGACTGTGTTTGTATTTTGAATACAATCCCATTAACTTGAGAACCCACATCACATATTGTCATCACTTTCTTAAAGTTGTGAATTTCATATTTGGGTTATGATCACAATGACGTAAAAAAACGTTGAGCATAATCACTCCAACTGCATTGAAGTTAAATCTCCCATTAATATATAATAGAATATTTTTTAAATGTAATTTATACAATAGTATATAATATCTGGCACAGATTTTTACAATTTTTCGAAATTTTTTGATCCTCTTTTTGTGCCTAATGTCATAAATTTTATAATTTCCAAACTCAGCATTATATTCAGATTTTGATTAAAATTCTCTTTAATTTGATACCCTCTATATGATTTTTGTTAATTACAAAAAATATCACCTGTTATATTTTGTTGTTGTTGCATATTTTGGGGGGAAGTCTAAAAAAAAATAGGGGTCTGTTAAGTAAAAGTATGCTAAATTTTATGAAAATTAGCTAATGCATTGGAAAGATTTTGGTTTGGAGTGAGCCTGCGACATACGTCGTATCCCGCATGCCAGCCGTCAATAATTTTCTGTTTTGTCAGCTGTCTTTTGTAAATTCCTGCTCCACACGACCTCCTGGACGTTATATCCCCACGTTCTTCGAGGCCTCCCCTCTTTCCTGTGATAGAGCGGATGATATTCTATGGTATCCCTCTTCGCCATTTTTCCCTGTCATTCCCTATCTTTGTCTACCAGTTGTTTGGAATCATCATCATCATCATCACCACTTCAAGGACTAGGCCTTAGGTTTGTTCCGGAACCCATCACTTCCTCGGTCTACCGACATCTCTCTTCCCAGTAGGGTGATAACCCAAGGCAGCCACATGTAGACGGATATCAGACACGCGATTCAAGTGTTCACACCATCTCCTTCTGTAGTCTTCAGTCTTCTGGCGCAATGATACAATGATTAAATTGCGTCTAATATCCTGGTTCCTTCTCGGATCCAAGGACCTTGCGTCCCTCTTAGAAATTTCATTTCGGCTGCCTGAATCCTCTGCACGTCCCTTTTACCAAGAATCCATGTCTCACAAGCATACAGGAATGTGGTGACAGCCCCAGTTTTATAAAATTTTATTTGGATATCCTTCCGTGTTTTATTTTTGAGGTACGTATGGAAAATTAAATAGGTACCATAGTTGTTTTAAATGAAAACTAAAATAAAGGAAATCGCTTAAGAAAAATGAGGCAAACGTGATAATACAAGATAAAATTTGTTACAAGTAGATTCACTCAAATACGCTGGGAGTACGTGTGACCAATTGGAATAGAAGTTGTACATGGGGTATGAAAAACCAGAATTGCACTAGAAAGGATAGCGTTTAGTAAAGCGCTGATTTCAAAATATTCTACCGTAATTAATTGTTTTTCGAATCGAAGGTAGTAAACAAAATGTCATTACTAATCATTTTACATATAAATGTGTAATATTAATAAATCTTGTGAAAATGTGAGCTTTTCTGAATGTATTTTGGAGAAACGCGGGTTTATCACCCTCTTGCACTTTAATTTAAAGGTGTTGTCCCAAGAATCTCCCAAACACCTTAGACTCTGTGTTACAGTAAGTTATGTAAGTATGTTACAGTTTTTATGTAAATCCGCAATAAAATCTTTTTGTTTTTCCCAATTAAAGTCATTTAACTGCTAGTTCATCTGTGGAAAAACGACGGCTCTAACCACAGAGACATTAGACTACAATAGTCATTCAATAGACAACACTGTAAGGGGAAGTGTTGGCGAAAAAGATGAAGATAGATTGATAGGTTCTGTTTTTTTAACATGATAATGTTTTCAGGCTGTGGGTAATTCCACAAAAATCGTCATCGAAAAACGTGACGCTTCCACACTTTCGATTCCCCACAGTCTAGAAATTTGATATGTAAACGCATCAAGACAGAAATAATCGCAGCTGACATTGAGTTTAGCAAACGTTTTAGTGAGAATAAATTTGGTTTTACATGCTCTGTTTGTGATCGTCTGTGGCTTGAAAATGATTTACGTAATCCACCAAACGCAATCCACATTATACGTTTCAAAAGCCTAAAAACATTATCATGCTTAGATGTGTCGGTTTCGTCGAAATTCTTTGAATGCTTAGGTGCATAAATAGAGAGAGGGAAAGATGGAGAGGGGGAGTTTAATTTGGGGTTATTTATTTTTCTGTTTCTATCTGATGACCACATGCTAATTTCAATTCTTTATTCCGTGTTCTTTTCTTTTTCTCCAATATTCTTTCATCTTTTCACTATGTCTCTTCTTCCTGTTTTCGGTCCACTTTGAACATTTTATTCTAAATCCTTTTTGACTTCTTTAATCCAACTTGATGTTAACTTCTTTTCCCACAGACATTTGAAGATCTGTTTTGTTAACCTATTGTCGTCCATTCTATATAAATGTTCAACAAATACTAGTCTACTTTTCTCACTGTTTTTGATATATTTTCCATACTTTGATATATTTCATCATTATTTCTTATTTTCCAACCTTCTGAAGTTTTCTGTGGGCCTAATATTTTACTAACAATTCGTATTTCCAATATTTCTAGCTTGTATAAATTATAATTCCTTTTTGTTTACCAGTTTTGAGTAAAGAATTTACATTTCAGTGCCTAAAAAGAATTTCTTCTTAAATTTAAGTTTAGAGGGATTCCAAGCTTGCTCCGACTCAAACCTTTGATTGTAGTTGTTGAGAGTCCCCAGAAACCTTAGTCCCAATGCATGCCATGCTTGAACTATGTCTTTGTTTTTTTGAAGTACGCATTATTGGTTTTTAAGGCTGCAAATACTTACGTTATTTACCTAATAGTCGAGATACAAAATTAAAGTTTTACAAAGTTTTGGTAGTTCCTGTATTTTCCTATGGGTGTGAATTAAGTCAAGATGCCAAGAAACGAGACAGTAAAATACACGGCTCGGAAATGGCGTTCTTAAGACGACATGAAAGGTGTTCTAAGCTTGACCGTATAAACAATGAGGCGATAAGAGAAGAGTTACAAGTTTTTTTTTTGACTTGAATGAAAATTAAAAGATTACAACAACGGTGTAACAAAAATAGAAAGAATGTCAGATTCCAGACAGGTCAAACAAGTCTGGAAATAGAAACCTATAGGATACAGGTGTTTGGGTAGACCCAAGAATATTCAAGGCTTGAGTATTTTTGAACACGGAACAGGCAGCACCTTGCCTATGCCGTGTTGTGAAGATAATGGTGATCATGATTTACCGAATGTTAAATAACGGTCTTCGTTAAGAAAAAGTCTATTTTATTAATTTACAAATATTGGAATCCCTTTTATTTTTATAATTATTTATTAGACTTACTTTAACCCATGAAACTGGTTTGAAAATAAGCCTACTTAAGTGATTATGGAATTTCTTTTTAACTTTTAATAACTCTGAAGGGGTGATTGATCCCGTGATCCCTCCCCCTTGTAGGTTCGACACTGCACAGAGATATACCAACACTTAAAAAAACACTTAAAAATACTTGACTTCCATGTTCTAATTAATTATAAAATTATTTTTAATATGTACACTCAGAACGAAACTTAATATATCAACATGCTTTTGGCAAAAACACTAAGAAAGATAATCGAAATACTAATTGTACATAGGTGTTAATATTTAAAAAATTAAGAATTAATTTTATCAAATTATGTTTTATTTAAACAACGCGACAGAAAAACGAAAAATTATTTTGTTTAGGTATCCGTGGTTACGATAATTTGTTTAAATGGAACAATACCAATTGTTAATAATTTATTGAATTTTTTTTAATTTTTCGGTCGAATAAATTTATAACATCAATACAAATAATTACTCCTTCCTTCAACTATCCTTTTCATTTATAGATATTTCATCTACCTTTCTACAGTGAATTATTATGACCTTCTTTTCAGGATACTTTATTTATCAACACTGTGTACTTCACTCTTGTTAAAACCTAAAACGTATCACGTAAACTAACCCTACCCCTTAACCGACCTTCACCAAAATCAACCACGATCAACCAAGGTCTTGAGTCCCCTACGACTCGGGAACATATTCGAAAAATTATTTGATTCTGTTTGACTTTGCGGCAGTTATTGTTCGCCACAGAAAAAATTCTACACTCACACAGACACACACACACTTTTCGAAAAATGACTTTTCTTCATGTTTTGAGGGTAGTAAAATCAAAATCTGCCCTTATCTCGAACACGATTTCTTTCGCGATCACCATACTTCCATTTCCTTACGGAACATGGAAGTAAAAATATTTTCAGTCAAATAATTCTATCACGGTAAAACAGGAATTGCACTATCCTTTAGCCAAGCTTCCCGTACGAAAAGAAAGAAAACTTCCACCACGATATCATATACATACCACGTGGTGGCTACACAAGCGCGCGCATGTGTTTATACAATTGCTCGGCGAGGAACAACTATTGCCAGTCTGGGAATTGGCGCTCTAGTTCGTTTCACCTCTGTCTGGTGAATTAGTTTTTCATGGGCGCAATCTGCGCTCGTGTTATGCTGGCAATCATTTATTCATGGAGACGCGTGTCTATTAAATGTGATATTCAATATTTCGTGCTGAATTCTTTTCACCGATGAATTTTGTGTTACTCTATTCTGTGATAAAAAAATGACCGAATGAAAATTGAAATAAAACTTTAATGAAAGTTTGAAAACAATTTTATTTTTCTTATATGTTATTCTGTTTTATCTTTCCTTTTTTCCCTGGCTTTAATAATTTTCAGCAATGTGTTAATATAGTTAAAAACAATAAAACAATTAATATTTTCTACAATGGTAATTTTACTAAAACGAGAGGTTTTCAAAAACATTTTACAAAAATCACACAACCATAACAATAATATATAAGTTAATAAATTACCTTAGATCCGTCGTGTCACTTTGTTTTCTATTTAAAATGACGCGTTCTGGAACATACCTTTCATACCTTTCGTCTTCAGATTATTTCACTCAGTTGAGGTCGTTGAAAATCACATTACTTTGTACTTACACACATCCGTATGGGTCCGCACCCTTTGAAGGTCGACCGGATACTCGGATACCGGATACCCATACGGACGTGTGTAAGTACAAAGTAATATGAAGATGGAACATATGTTCCGAAAGGCGTTATTTTAAATACAAAACGACGTCACACGACGGATCTAAGGTAATTTATTAATTTATGAGTAACGAAGTGACTTGGATTCCAATAACAATATTATTATTCTGGAATTTTTTTTATGCATTTCCATAAGTTCCAAACTTTATCATCTCACATTCCAAACCTCACACATGTCACCATCTCACACCATCTCCAAACCTCGGACAGCGAGCCACACTTTTTTCGATGAAATGCAAACTCCACTATTGTCCTCGGCATTCTGTCTCAAGACAAGTATGGGACATGATCCCTTCAGTAACGATGATCAGCGATCACAAGTTTTTTAATATCAAATTCATATATACAGCCCACTCTATGTCTCACACTTTATTCAATATATAGCCTATGCAGACAATCTTGTGCGACAATGGACGAAAAATAAACCCCGGAGTTAAGTTGACACGATCCAGTCAGTTTATAAACACATTGTTATTCCCGGATGATCAGGTTATTATGCAAAAAAAAAAACTGAAAAAGATGTCCAGTTAGCAGTATTCCTCTTGACCCAAATATGCTAAGAATATAATCTTAGAATATCAACACAGAAAACAAAAGTTGTGGCTTTTAAAGGAAAGAATCCCACGTGTTCCAAGGCAATTATAAACGATCAGTCTATAGAACAGGTATCTCATTTCAGTTTTCTAGGTTGCGATGTAGCTTATGAGTATGACAAGGACATCGATATAAAAATAAATCGATTTCAAATGATATGCGGTACTGTACACAGAACACTTGGAAATAAGACAAGCAAAGACACCAGGATAAAATTCTATAAGGTAATGGCAACTGCTGCTTTAACTTATGGAAATGAAACTAGGACGATGGCGTGAATTGATGAGCGAATAATACAAACAAGTGAAACGAAGTTCTTAAGAAAAACCAAATGTTGCAACTTTAGAGAACAAATACAAAATAAAGACATAAGAACCGAGATAAATTATATTCTATGGTCAGCAGAATAAGGGAAGAACACATAATATGGAGGCAGCATATCGAGAGAATGGAAGATATGAGACTACCTAATCAAGTAATAAGATACAGACATCAAGGAAGACGAGATATAGGTATACCAAGGAAGAGATTGCTTCAGTGTAGGCAGAACAGGCTGTAAGCCTGTACCTTGATGATAATAAGAAGGTATATAGATAATAGTTGCGCACTTTGCCCAGTCTTGCACACTCTTGTAGCGTCCGAAAGAATTTCATTTCGGCTGTCGGGAAGGATCGCAATTACTTCTCTAGTGGTACCCAGCGTTACAAAAATAATTTAACGTGGGGAAAACTATAATTTATCCGTTATTTGAGAAACGAATTTGTTTACAACAAAAATCAAAAAGGAAAAGTCTGTGCAAAATCTTTCATTAGAGGACAGGAAATCGCACTTTCTCCTTATCAAAGGCTAGCAGCGTTGAAGCACAGCCTTCACGACAAGCCTATCCTGACGGCAGAGTGGCAATCAACTTTAAAAAAATTCAGGATCTAGTAAATCGTAAGCACTATGTTGATGATTATGAAGATCTCTACAATGGTATTTTGAGCTGGCCATCTACAACTAATGAAGAAGCTAATGATTATTGTAAAGATGAGGAACAGACGTGAATTATCTGAATTAAAAGGACAGTATCTCATGTAAGAATTCAATATTTCTTTACTTTATTTCCAGTTATTTTGGTCTTTCAGATGTACAAACAGAATATTTTTGTACACTTCAATTGCGCTTAGGTCAAGATTAATACAGCTTTGTTAATTCCAGCAATGGTTTTTCATTTCAATTCACAATTACCAACCCCAAATTTACCTAAATATTACTGTAAATTCCTAATCTATTAAAAGTTTATTTATTTTTATATAAATGAGAAGACTAATAATAAACTAAATAAAATTACCATAATGTAGGGAAACATAATCAATGTTTTAGTGAAAATGTAATTTACTGCAGACACAGCATATGCGAAAAATATGTAAAGCAATTTTCTTATGTTTAAAACTATATTAAAACATTTTTCATGCCAAAGTTAATTTTAAACATTCTCAATTATAGCATACATTTTCTTCAGAATTTTAAAACAACATTTACATAATCAGAATGGTTTTATTAGTTGTTCTCAAAATGTCAAAAACGTCACATGTGTTGTCTCTGAGATAACCGACTCATTTTATAAAGCATGATCTAGGTCTACTTACGGGCTTCCCTCTTTAAAATAAATGATAATAATAAGTATGACACATATATAATCATCACTTTTAGTATTAATGCAATTACTTATAATATTCCATACATAATAATAATCATTACATATGTATTAATTATTTCTTAATTTTCCGTAAACACAGAAATGATTAACAAGTATATTGAAAGGAAACAGGTACAGCGGAATGGAAAATAGGATTCATGTCTCATCGTTCAAGAAAGAAGACAGACAGCAATGCAATAATTATAGAGGCATAACTGTCACACCAACCCTTAGCCGTCTTTATGGCAGAATCTCAAGTGATCTAATTAAGGAGGAGTACGCAGTAAATGAAACAGAAGAACAGAACGGGTTTCGTGCTGGGAGATCTTGTATGGATAATATCTTCTATCTTAAACAACTAATAGAAAAAGACTATCTGTAAATCAAGAGGTTCTCCTTCTCTTCATAGACCTGTCTAAGGCTTATAGTAATGTCCTCGTCTCTAAATTGTGGGGGATTCTACAGAACACTAATATAAACCACACTCTCATTCAGGCAAAACAAGAAATTTATAGAGACTCCAGAATAAACTCAATTCAGATTTCTTTCTGTTTTCTTCGTCCTTCTCTTTTGGAAACTGAAGTTATTCTTGCAACTATTCTAATATTCCTTAAATATTTAATTTCCCTAACAATCCCTAATACATGTGTTGGTACTGTTCAGAGAGGCACTGTTTGGCTTCATACTCTGCTGCCCACACCACATCTTAATATAGTACTGCTGGAATTCATCTACAGTCAGCTATAAAATATAATAATAATCTCCTAATAATCTCTTTAATTATTTAATAATAAATATTTGGGAAAAAAAATTTTTTTTTTCTTTGTTGCTTTTATATTTCTTCATTACTATCCTTCATATTTTGTGATTCCATTTTAGTTCCTTAAACATTCCTTGATATTGAATTTGACAGTTATCATTTGTAATCATTTTTGTTTTCATTTTTGTTGTGATTGTAATGCTAAGTATCTTCTTCATTTGTTTTTTCTCTACTCTCAATATTTTCTAAATAGTTGTTGTGTGATGATCATTATAACTGTATTTCTGACTAAATATATTCCTTAGCCCAACTACTCTTCTTCTTATCGTATTTCATTATTCTGGCTGTTTATTTTTCAATGAATTATGTTCATAAATACTCTATCTTTCTTGTCTTCTTTAACATTACATTGGTTACATTCAATCGTTTACTGAAGTTGTTTCCATCATTTGGCAATGTAGTATGTATTTTAGGTCATATGATTTTTCTCTTTCTTTATTTTGCATAGGTAGATTTGAGGTAAAAACTTTTATCTTGGGGTTTCATTATTTATCATTCACATTATTTCTTTATAAACATTTAATAATAATTCTCGCTTTCTTCTGTAATCTTGGGGTTTGTTATTCATTATTCACACTATTTCTTTATAAACATTTAATAATAATTCTCGCTTTCTTCTGTAATCTTGGGATTTCATTATTCATTATTCACACTATTTCTTTATAAACATTTAATAATAATTCTCACTTTCTTCTGTAATCTTGGGATTTCATTATTCATTATTCACACTATTTCTTTATAAACATTTAATAATAATTCTCGCTTCCTTCTGTAATCTTGGGATTTGTTATTCATTATTCACACTATTTCTTTATAAACATTTAATAATAATTCTCGCTTTCTTCTGTAATCTTGGGTTTTCATTATTCATTATTCACACTTCTTAATACTTTCTTCATAACTATATTTTAATTCAGACTTACTTCATTTTGAATGACACGTTTTTTGTTTGTTTTTTTTTAATTTATTTTACGGTTTAATAAATTTTCTTTTATTTACAAGTGTTTTTTTTTTCAAATCGATAATAAGTTGTTCTTATTGTATTTTAGAATTTAGTGGTAGTATTCAACTCAAATTCTTTTTAAATTCCAAGTATTTTCTCTTCAAGACTGGTAATAAGTTGTTCTTATTATATTTTAGAATTTATTCATTATATTTTCGTATTCTTTCCAATTGGTTGCCTGGTCAGTTCTCAGTAAATCAGTCCCATTTTTCTGGTTGACTGCTTCTTTTTCTAACCATGGTCCATTAATTCGACTGCACCCGTTGTCCGGATTACTGCAGTATTCATACCAATTTCTACACTTTTTACATATCTCTTGTGCATGATACAAAGCCAGTACTGTAACTCGGCTGTTGCAAAGTCTTCATTTAATTCAGTGTATTCAGTTATATTTAGCTCCCATTGAATTATCAGGTATCGTATCTCTTCTATTCTAGCATAATCACTGGTATATTCTATCTTTCCATTCCCTTGGATATCGGTACTATTTAGCACACGTTTTACGGGTATTTTCCGTATTAACGATATAATTGACTTGGTCAAATATTCTCTAACCGTTGATATTTTCAAATAATATTTAAATTTATTTAAAGTTTTTGTGATTGTTCTCTTATGGTTTATTTTCATAAATTTTCTTCTATATTCCATACCTTTACAGAACTCCCTTCGTTCATTAATTGGGATGTTAAACGCACTAATTAATCCACCTTTCCTCATCTCCATTTCTTCTTTGGTATTGACTATTTTCTTTCTCCATATTTTCCTTATCTTCTGGATATTCTCTTCTATGGTCAGATTTATTATAATACCTTCGTAAGTGCTATCTAGTGTTTTAGACATATTCTTTAAACACAGCTCCATTTCTTTATTTGTCTCCCCCTCGTATTTATCCACTTCTGGGCTAAGCGTGTCATCGTTTTCAAACTTCCCTTCGAAAGTTTCCATTATCTCATTATTGAACTGCTCCTTCTTATCCTCAATCTGCTTTAAACCTGCTTTGTTCATTTTTTCAATTCTTTCATCCATTCGCCTTAAGTTTTCTTTGTTCATTTGTAGGATGTCTTCCTTCATTGTTTTAAACCCTCGTCATTCCTATCTAACCTTTCGTTCATTTGTTTTGAGGTTTCTTTAATTTCCTCATTTGTTTTATCTAATTTTTCCTCCAGTCTCTTTGAGTTTTCCTTATTTTCCTCATTGGTTTTATCGAATTTTACCAACAGTAGATTAAACATTTCCTGTATACTCAAGTTTTCCTTTTGGTTGGGCTTATCGGATTGGTCCCCTTGGGCATCTTCTTCCATTACTCCCTTTTCCTTGTCCATAATAATTTCAGGTTCCGCTATTTCGTCTGTCTGTTGTTCTATTTCACTATCCGTTATTAGTTCTATTTCCTGTTCTTGTTCATCTATTTCCTTCTCCGTTTCTCCTGCCCTAATCCTTGATCTACCTCTGGTATGCATGTTTATTCTCCCACAGTTGCCTGCTCTGGTTAAGTAATATTAGTATAGTTATAGTTACTTAACTTAAGCCCTACACTGGTTGAGCGCCAATTTGTTATATATCGGATACGTATGGTTTGAGCCCCACTGTTGGGTTCGTCAATTTGTTATATATCTATGCCAATGTGTTTTGAATTATTTTAATTATGCAAATATCTGAGATATTTGGAGTTGTGGGATATATTGATGTAATTAATTAATATTAACTTAGCTCGTTAAGAAATATCAGTGTTAGTGTACCTGAAACTTAAACAATTAATGCGTTATTCTATAATTTCATCCAACCCTATTATACCTTGAAGAGAATTATGTCTAATTTTGTATTTTTTCGCTCTCTCTTTGGTGTCAGATAATTCCGCTATAAGCGCTGTAGTATCGGCTCAACGAAACTTATAGGTTATTTTAATGTTTATGTTAACCAATTACTCTATACTTATTCAGTTACTTTTTTATTCCCATCTCATTAAACCATACTCCAAATAACAAGAGTTTGCAATTATATAAAGGTTCTTTATTTGTTTACTTCTTTAACATTGAACAAGATATGTTCTAATTAACATATGCTTGGGCTATAGATTGTATAAATCGATTGTTGATTATACTGATCCTTTATTTAAATTTAGTTATATAGTGTGTTTTAATTTGTAATTAATTTAATTCAGGGTGTGAAGGTTCTTGTAACTGTGGGGAAGATTAAAAATACATAGATAAGAATGCAAGATTTACAAATTTGAAGTGTTGTGTAGTTAGTATGATTAATATAATAATAATTTACCAGACTAGAACGAAGCAAATCGTGTAGGCGGTTGATTGATAAATTTACTGTTCTGGACAATTATGCCGTAAGATATTCTTTCTTCGGTTTAATAAAATGGAATTCTTGTCTTGTCCACTTCGGAATTACAGCTCTCTGGATTGGTTTAATGCCCGATTGATGCTTCTTCTGCAACGCCAGGATCCAAATACGTTCTTCTCTCGGTTGAAGCAATTAGTGTTGTTCCGTGTATTTGAAAGGTTATAACTTCTGGTGTAGTGAATATTGTTAATTGTGATACTGTTAATTCTTTCTATTTGGTTTAATATTTCATCAATTCCCTTCGGATATGGGACAGTTCAAGTTCTTCCTTGTATAATCCAGTTATTTATTCTCTATTGTGATTTCATACTGTA
This sequence comes from Magicicada septendecula, assembly GCA_034769895.1. Lineage (NCBI taxonomy): Eukaryota > Metazoa > Arthropoda > Insecta > Hemiptera > Cicadidae > Magicicada > Magicicada septendecula. The sequence continues at coordinate 562,201,833 of CM068369.1, forward strand.
ATGTTATTTGGGTTAAACTGTACTGGTGATAGTCATAAATATTGTCATTAGGATTTTGTGTTTTATAATCGTGTCTGACAATTTAAAATATTCCGATTAAATAGATAATTCTTGGGTTTTTTAATCTCATCACATTCAGTTCATCAAAGCAATTATTGTCAAATCAACAACTTCCTCTTTTTCTGTCGTCCCTAGCAACACATGACTTCTTCCTTCCACATGTTTTGAATATAGTGTTTATTTCATATATTTTTTGTCTATTCCTTATCAATTTGCTATCCTATCGGAATGAAACTTTACCAATAGTTGGTTTATTATTTTCTACATATATTCTGCTGGTTTTTTGATATAAGACGGTTTTTTCCTTTTTTATATTTAATCCACTTTCGATATTATATGTTATTAATCGATATCATGGCATTATGGTATTATCATAATTTGTATAAATTTTATTATATATCATTATTAATTTAATGTTTTTTCTAGCTCTTCAAATCGTATTCATTAATTATTATTAATTGATGTACCTAACCTTTATGTTATGAGTGGTTATATAGTGGTTTTGGCTGTTAGGCCTTTTATTGTAAACGGATCTACCTGTGTTTATAACTGGTACACATCTATAGCCCCTTTTACATAAATTCATACATATAATCAAATCTTAACTATTAACATTTACATAACAATTATTTTTTCCATATCTAATAACAATTTTATCTTGACCTATGGATCACATATAAGAAAATTCAAATCTATTAACGTTAATTATCTGCTTCACACTTCATTCTACAACAGTCATTGAATAATACATCTTGTTTCATTATCTTTCATTAACTCAACACATATTTGGTATAACATAACATAAACTTTATCATAACATTTGTTGTCACAAAATAATACTTCTTAACTCAAAATTCTTATTTGCTATTAGTAAATTATTGTTTCATTTTTTGTCTGCTTTTCACTAAACATAAATCATCAACTATTGTCTAACTTACAGGTTCGGTTATTCTTGTTAATATTAACCTTGCATCCTTATTTACCTTCATCTATGATTATAAATGTAATTATTAGATCTTTGTTCTATCATGGGGTTAGATATTGACTTGTTTATTATTCTGTGAACCTTGTTTTTATGTAACATGAATGCTAGCATTTCTGTTGCGTTACAATATAGACACAGTATTGCGACAGTGGAAACGAAAGTGCAGAGGTATGGGAATTCCAATAGATGGAAAATAAATTTTGTCGAGAAGTCGGCACAAATCTTGTTAAATTGTGAGTAGTCGATAATGGCTGATCCTTGGAAGACGAGAAGTTATCAACAAATGCAGTTTTCTTTTTTTCAAGCGACATATGGGAATTAAATAGTTTAAAATTTCAGGCACATTCAGTTCTGTCAAGAAGATATTAGTAACTATTATATTCTCCTCGGTCTGTTGACAAAGTTATTCAATATCTTAGGAGGAGAATTTTGGAAGTACGTACAATATGGAAGGAAAGAAAACAGACCGAGTTGACGCAAAGTTTGCAACTAATAATTCTGCAGAGAGAGAGAGAGAGAGAGAGAGAGAGAGAGAGAGAGAACTATTTGTCGCGCCAAGTTCGTGGGAGGTGTTCACCTTCGAGTGCGTGGTGTGGGAGCCACGAACAATGAATACTCTGCGGTAAGTTGTAATTGTTGGGGAACACCTTTATCTCAGCTACCACGTTAATAATGTAATAACAGTGCAATTATGCTCATAGTAATTGTTATAGTTCTGAAAGGTATAGAATGGGAAACAGTAAGAATTGGGAACAAATAAGGAGAGGTAGCTATCGAAAACAGTAGCATATCTAGAATTTGGTCTTCCTGACGAGGGAAGGGGTCTGATCCAGTCGGTTTCACAAAAAAAAAAAAAAAAAAAAAAAAAAAAAACAATTTAAGACTAACTAATATTACCATCTTCAAAGTGGCTGAAAAGCGTATGATAACTATTTGATCAATCCCATTAAAGTGAACGGTAATAACACTAATTTTTGTCGTAAGCTCACAGGGCCGGTGTCGACATTATCAAAATATACTCGACACTACCCGTAAGTCTTGCTCTTACCCGAAAAAGTGGTCTGCTATCGTTCGGCCAAGATCCACCGTAACTGTTTCAACAACACTCTGTCACTTTTTGCGGCCTGAAGAAGATCCCCGAGGGTGAGGTTCGAAATGTTGCCGACGATGTCTGTGTTATATAGCAGCCGACTACGGCCGAAGAGTGTTCCTGGAAATACTCACAAACTGCTAAATAACGCACTTCCCTACAATCCTTAACCGCCTCCATTAACAGACCTACCCGCACAACACCCTCATAAACCGCCTCTTTATCATGGTCGATGAACCTCCTTCGAGAACTTCTCGCCGCCATCGTCATAGAAATAGAAACACTTAACTCCCAACTTCAGACATACTAAACCTGCCATCCTTCCTGATCACATAACAACTTAAATTTTCCCTAACTTCTTACCAACTCTTCAGCTCTCTTCTTTTATCTTCCGTCTACCTTGACGCCTGTGTGTTGTCTCCTTCCAGCTTTGCCCACCTGCACTACTCGTCCCTGCCTTGGCCGCCCTCATGTATAAACTAAACTTAATGGCACTTCCGTCAGCCACTTCCTTTACCTATACGGCTACAAACTACAGCTACGCACAAATACACACACGCACGCACTACTCTACCTTTAATGTGCCTCCATCTTCTTCGCTTCCGGGCGGCGCTGGGGTGCGTCTCCTCACATCCTGCCATTCGGCTGAAGGGGGCTTGCCCCAGATCAGCCCGAAGCTTGTCCTTCCGGGCAAAGCCTCAAACGTTACAAAAATATAAAAGGCTATCAGCCCGGTTTTTAATCATTTTGATGATGGTAATAACACTTATTATGTTTTGAAATATTAAGGATGTTTAGTGGTCGAAATGTAGTGTGATAAATTCTAACGATGGTTATTTCCGACCTAACACTTCTGATAATGTTCACATACCATAGAAAGTTAGATTTAAAGATCCTGTAATACTGGTATCGCCAGGGACCTGTTTGACAGTTACCTGAGAGGTCGTGTCGGACAGTAAGGGTTGAAGGTATGTACAGCCATGACCGTGACGTCACATTGACTTGACTGACCGCGAAAATATTGCAAGCGGACCACCGCCACCTCTACAGTTTATATATCTGAGTTTGCTTGCAGCCTCATCGCCAGTCACGTGACCTAGCCAGGGCGAAGCTCCCTCATGCCACATCGCGAAGCGACCTCGCACTCTGCTGGATGACCCCCCGTAGTATCGCACATAGGACCCTTCTCCTGAGTGAGCCAGTACCTACACGTCAACCAACCTACCAACATATCACTGAGCCCCGAACTGTCCTGAATGGTTGTCCTCCCCTCGGAGGGACTGTCTCAAGTCGGTTGTACAAGAACCTCCTTTCATGAAGAGCCCGCCTCGGACACACGAGCTGAGCATGACACCACTGAGCGGTCAGGGGGCCGCGTTGGAGGCAGCAGGGCTGGCCAACCGGTCCTCAGATGTACCAGTTGGTATTTCCGCTGTTACTCTGACGCGTCATCACTGTTCAGGGCTCTGGGCTACATCAAAACAACGGCTGAGCACCTCACTTGCTAAGATTCTCTTCCCCTACTTCAAACAATAGGAGCATTCCATTCCTCTACCACTTGATCTTGTAAACCCTAACGTCATTGAGAGAGTTCGATACTTGCAGTCATCGGAAGAGTCACTCTGGGCCCTAATACCACCTAATACCCATCTTCCCATCATCTACAAGCTAAACCTCATCGTTACATAGACCTGAAGATCTTCTTCTTCTTCTTCTTCTTCTTCTTCTTCTTCTTCTTCTTCTTCTTCTTCTTCTTCTTCTTCTTCTTCTTCTTCTTCTTCTTCTTCCACAACAAGGACTAGACCTTGCACTTGTTCCGGCTTTATAGGATTTATTCCCATCTTTTCTTGGGTCTTCCTACGCTTCTTCTTCCAGCTGGTTTGTATCTACTTGGTGCTTTTGTTAGTTTTCGATCAACCATACGCTCCAGACGATCCTTCCAATTTCTTCTATGCATCTCTGTTTTCTCATTTAAGACGTATGTTTCCGACTCTTCTCTAATTTCTTCATTCTAAATCGATGTTATTTAGAACAACCTTTAACCAATCTTAGAAATTTTATCTTTCTTTCTCATTATCCAAGACACACCGTAGACCTGAAGATACCCGTTTTAATATGGATGAAACGTAGTCTGACATGGCATTTTCGACGCCGTCCATACCGGAAGAAAGGTTGAATTACAGAACAGATCTCAATCACTCGCGCAGTTCAAGGAATAAAGGACTACGTGGGCAATTGAGATCGGCCGGAATGGGCACGGATGAAAATTTCAGCAAGCAATAAAAACATCTGGACTCAAGGCCTAACAGATTTCAGTAATAGGAAAATTCAGTAATCGAATTAAAATACTTGTTTAAGAAGAGTGTTTCTAATATTTTCATAACCGGCGCCAACAAAATTGGAAACAGTAGGTGCCAGGTTGTGAGGCCGTGGTCTGTGACGATTTTAAAATAATGTTTAAATCGCACAAATAAAAAATTGCTTTCAATATAAGTAAGAGTATTATCCACCCCTTACCTATGCCTAGATTCATGCAACAACGTGCAAATTGTCCCGTACCAACACGTTAAGAACGGTGTTATTTAGTTAATAATAATAATTACTTTAATTAAAGAAAATACTTACTAAATAGATAAAGAAATTCCTAATTCGTAACCAAAAGGTAGAATAATGTATTACGACTTAATTAGTAAATAATTAATATAACTTAAAAGAACGAACTATTTTCTCAGTGCGTAAAACCGCGAAAGCTACTGACCCCTTGCCGCTAAACATTGCATGCATTCGCCCGATAGACACCGAGATGTAAGGATGTAGCTGCTGTGTTGTGAACATACACATAGGTGTATACAGTTAAACAATATTAATCAAGTTTATAATGAGTTCGATTTTACCTATGTAGTATAATAATAATAATAAAAAACAAAATTATAATGTAGTGCGTGAAGAAACATGTAAAGAATAATAATAATAAAAAAAAAGGGAAACTTAGCCGACACATCTCATAGCAAACTGTAAGTGGTGAGAAATGTTACTTACCAAATTTTAGTGCTGACAAAATAAAAACTGTAACTAAAAGTAAAATGTAATCAACCGACTCCAAAAGAAGAAAACACAAACAGCAACCGGATGAACTTCTAGTACCAAAATCTAATCGTCTAGGAAGAGACTACCAGAAACAATCAACCTCATGGAACATCAAGAGGAACCGTGGATCACACCCTAGCAGAGGACTGAAGATGACTATCATGGACCCCACAGCATACACATGTTACATTCAGGTGATATCAAAACATAACATTTGTAACACAAATTCATTGTAAAACAACAAGACCAGTAACAAAAGAACAGTAAAGAACTTTTGATAATTTAAAGTTTAATATATATATTTTGTAATCACTGTAATGAAGTAGTAATGACATTAAGATGTTTAGATTTAAATTAATATTAAAATTTACAACCGAAATTATTCTTCTAATAATTTGGTTGAAGTTGTAATAAAAACATAAATAAGTTGAGTCCCGGATCCGTGGTACTGAAAACAATATCTAGCTGAATGCTTTTGACATAAAAAGAATAAGAAGTAAATTTTCGAAATATTTAATGCAGAAATTTTTAGAATCTGAGTTTTAAAAGTAAAGTAAAGTATGAGAGATAAATATGTTAATAAAGATATGTTTTTGCTAACACCCAAAGAGTGAATAAATTTATACAATCCTTGCTTAATTCCTGAACAGTAAAGTGTTATAATTTGTTAGTGATTAAGGTTTACTAACAACGGCAGCTAGTTCAATTAACAGGTAACAAATTGAACTGGTTCCCGACATTTGTGATATCTTAACAAGGGAGACGTCACAAAAGGTCTTAAAGGCGTTTGGGAGAACATTTTCAGTGTTGGAAGCAATTAGCACGGTGTCCGCCATCTCGTCCCAGTGATGATGTAGAGATTGTGTTTTTGACTAAGAAAGCCCACTTACATACACTTTCATCCCATCGTGATCTAATCTTGAAAGCAGTATCAAGCAATCAGCTTGCAAGTGTTATCTAATTGGCTTGGCAGCACAGCGTGTCAAATTCTACTCAATAGGAGGCATTCTCCCCTTCGATACATAGAGGCGGAATCGTGTTTGAAGATCTCTACGAGCTCCCCGTGCAGCCGAGAGTAGTAGGCACTCTCCGATTACAAGATCTTAGTCTCCTCAAAAAGAATGCGATGGTCAGCGTTGTAGAGTCCATGCTTGGCCACCGCAGATTTCTCCGGCTGGTTAAAGCAACAAGAGTATTTTTATTTTGTAAATAAGTGTCTTTACTGTTGTTTAAAATTCTATAAAATGTTAACTCTATATAACTGTTAATTCTATATTAATGTTCTTTGTAAAAGACTAAACCTTAATAAATGTAGTATATTCTACTATTAATTATTATTATTCCGGATATACAATGTTTAAATATTATCCGGAACCAAAGATTACAGACGTGATTGAATTCTTATCCTCCACTGCTGGATTGTCCATCCAAAGATCATTTTCAATTTATCGTTTCCTCAATGTAGTGTGAATTTCTTCTATCCAGGTGATAGGTGGTCTTCCTCTTTTCTTTCTTCCTGGTGAGGTCCGTTCCGTAACTCTGCTTGGCAATTATTCCTGTGCCATTATTTTCGTGTGTCCATACCATTATAGTTTTCTTTGTTTTGATAAAATCAACTATTGATATTTTCTCATTCATTCTGTCCTTAATGACTTCATTTCTAATTTTCTCACATCTGGATACTCTTGCCGATTGTCTCCAATAGTCCATCTCTGCTGTCATTAATTTTGCTTTTGTGTGTTTATTAACAATCCAAACCTCAGAGCCGTAAGTTGTGACACTTCTAACAATGGTTTTAAATATTTTGGTTTCAGTTCTGCTGTAATTTGCTTATCCCACTGGACTCCATTTAATGTAGGTATAGCCATCTTTCCTAAATTAATTCTGGATTGTGGATTGTATTTGTTTGTTTTACTTCCCACTGGCCGTAATGTTCAACCCTAAATACTTGTATTCCTCTGTATATGAAATCTTCTCCATGTCTTCCTCCAATGTCAAGTCTTGATGAAGGTCACCTACTTCCATGTATTTTGTTTTATTTATATTTACCTTTAATCCCCATTTCTGATATTCCTGTATCAATTTTCTAGTGATGTACCCAATGTCTTCAAAATCTTGAGCCAAAAGTAATTCGTGCTCAACAAACTGTAATGAATAAACTGTATCACCATCAAGTGGAATTCTCATGTTCCTGCACATTTTTTCCAAGTCTCTATTGCTTTCTCCGTATAAATTTTGAAAAGCGTGGGTGACAGACAATATCCCAGGCGTAAACCTTTGGACACTAGAAACCCTGGTGACAAATTCTTTTCTATTTTTTTCTCAATATTGAATTGTTACAGAAATTTTCTATAGCTTTTGTAATAATCGGGTTGATACTAGTGAATCTTTAAGCTGTCCACCAATTGGCTAACGGTATATTGTCACATGCTTTTTTCAGTGCCAATAAAAACTATATGAGGAAGTTGTGATGGAAATGTTTTTTTTTTCAATTATTTGCTGTAACAGCCGGGAGTACCACAGGGCCTATCATCTATGTCTTATTTACCAGTGACATACCAATCTTATAACAAGCAAAATTGCCTACTTTTGCTAATAATACAGCTTTGCTCACAACAGGGAAAGATGAGATTATTTCAACCCGATTATTGCAGAAAGCTGGCAATACCATAGGCTATATGAATGGACAAAAAAATGGAAAATTAAACTTAACGAAGCCAAATCGTCACACATTAATTTCACCAATAAAAGATTGAATAATCTTCCATCATTTGTCACAAATGAAACGGTAGCTCCTTATGAAAACAAAGCCAAATACCTGGGTATGACATTGGATACCAAACTGAGATGGAAAGACCGTGTAAAAAAGAAAAAAGAGGAACTTAACATAAAATTCCGACAACATAAATGGCTCATAGGAAAACATTCCAACCGGTCTTTATACAGTAAAACTCTGATCTATAATCAGATAATTAAACCCACCTGGCTGTATGGAATTCAACTTTCGGGGTACGCGAAGCATAGTAACATCAGGATAATAGAAACATTCCAAAACAAAAGTTTTGGGGACTATGGTGAATGCATCATGGTATGTTAGAAAAGCCGATATCCACAGGATCCAGGTATTCCAACAATTAAAGAATAGATTAAAAGGTCTGCGAAGGAGCATGAAGAAACGTTTCACCTCCACGAAAATGCAGAAGTTCTTCAGCTGCTGGACAATCAACACGTGTTCCGAAGACTGAAGAGAACAAAGCCATTTGAACTTCTGTACCGGTAGCGTTTTGTGTTATAAAAGCAGAGCATTGTGCGCGGGTGAGAGTGTTTAGTTAAGAACACCAGAACTAACTAAAGGATGTCTTTGGACATAATTTGGCTGATATGTATTCAGTATTAAGAGGTATTAGAGATAAGTTGATAGTCGGTCTTACAGACCTGATTTAACATCTTAAATTCAATTTAAAAAAAATTAGTTGCTGTAAGGAGAGAATATGATCTATAGTTGGTATACCAACTCTGAAATCTAAATAGTAGGCCTATATTTTACTCTACTTAAAACAAATACTCTTTATACTTTTGTAGCAATCAGTTTCACAATGGCACTGGACAAGAAAGTCAGAGTATTTTGCTTTTAATTGTGATTTACATACGTTTACCATAGATTAGGTCGAATCACAGCGGTGTATGAGGCGGCGCTGCGGCATATTTGGCTCTCAGCTCGTCGCTCGCGTCTCCGGGGTCCCCGGCGTGTAATAAATCCACGGGCCGCTGTGTAAATTGGTCGTTCTCTAAGCAATTAGCTTGCGTAAATAAATTTCCTGCATTCCCTACAGACGCTGTCGACTTTTACGCTCAGGTAAATTGTATTCTGAATGTCCAGATTACTTCTCGTTTTGATATACTAAGCGAAACGAGTCTAGTTAATATCAAACATCGTATTGTTTCGTAATGCGGAAAAAGTGTTGGATCATTATAAAACATTCTACGTGTTTGTCGGCTATTCCAGTGGAATCCGGCTGTAATGTGTGTGTGTGCGTACGTATTGCTGGTACTGTGATATGAACGATAATTACGTGACACTTGCCACTCGTGCGCGGAGACTGATCCAGATTTCACCAGTCCACGCACGCTGTGTGCAAGGTCGCAGTCAATTACGTTCTGGTGTTTTCCAGTAGCGTTCTTGACGCACAGTATGGAATATTCTGGTATTTCGGCGGGGTATAAATACAAGTACCCGGCGACGCTCAGTTCAGTTTGAGTTGCGATATATTCCAGTGCGGTTCGAAGTATTGTGGCGAAGTGTTGTGTGTTTTTTTTTATTTGTGCGGGACAATTGTAATGTGTTTTATACTAGTTGACATTATTATTGCGTGTGAACAACTTTTATTTGATTTGTTGTAAGAGACTATATTGTTGATTACAAACTGTTAATTGTGATAATCAAAGCTGGTGATTAGTGACTTAATTGGTGTCTTGTATTTTGTTTTCCACTGTACCATACGACGATCACTAGAACGTTGTAACAGTATTGTTTCATCGTAAGCTTCCGTTCTTTTCTTTAATACACGTACGCGCGCGCGCGCGTAACATTGTCCGATGCATAATTTCCACTCCAGTTTGTCACTCCACTGGCTCTGACACAAGTGCAGAGCTCACTGCTTCTTCTTCTTCTTCATCTTCTTCTTCTTATTTTTCTTCTTCACTTCAAGGATTAGCCTTGCAGCCTGTTCCGTCTTCACAGCCACCGTTGTTTTCTTTGTCTGCCTCTATGTCGTTCTCCAAGAGGCTTATAATGGATTATCTTTTTCGGTATTCTGGAGTCACCCATTCTATTTATGTGTTGTATCCCGTTTTTTATTTTGTTTAATTTTATCGTTTTTTGAGCATATATTTAGCTCTTGCCTTATGCCTGCATTTCTTATGTGATCCCTTAGGGTGCATCTTTTGCTCTCCTTCAGAATTTCATTTCAGCAATTTGAATTCGTTTTCGCTGACTTTGGGTGATTGACTGGTGTCTGTTTATTTTATTACCGATATCGTTTTCATATTCATAGCTTACTGTCTTTATTATTCTTTATTATTGGCTTTTTATCGACGATTCTGGCAGTTACCCCGCGTCTCGTTCGTCAATAGAGCTCCTGGGGTTTCAAGTAGACGTGTTCTAATTCAGGTGAGTGTTCGCCGACGTCGGTCCCTATACTCACGTGGTACAGATGAACGTTGACGTAGGGCACTAATAAGAGGATTATCCTGGAAGCGAGCACAGCGGCGGTAGAACTTTGGGGAAAGCTTCTCTTCAGGGAACGGATACGTAGGCCGTTTCGGATGGTCAGGTAATGAGCCTTCTCGGCCCAGCGCGAACTTCGGGACAGGATTTTTATGTTTACGTGTTTCCTATTCATCAATCACATGACCTCTAGTCTTTCGATGTGGCTATACCATATCAGCTGTTTTCTTCAATATCAGTCGTTAGAGAACCAGCCACTCATGTTTGTTATCCTATGTCTGCATTCCCTATCCTGTCCCTTTGAGGTATTGTAAATATTCTGATTCTTCCAAGACATTCAAATTTATCTACAGCCACTCTTCGGAATCCGTCACAACCACTATGCCACCATCAATGTTTAATTAGATCAACTCCAATCGTCAGAAGCATAAACTTGTTTTTTTTAATTTTGGTTTTGTTTTTCTCTGCCCATTATCAATTACCGCAGAATATAATAACAGTTCAAAGGCTTAAAATTAGACATAAACTAATCCTGACAAAACTGATTTCTGCTTAGAAGTTGATAAATGCATTCTATTTTGGTTCCACAATACTATTTCACAACCAAGATCGTTTTTATTTACTTCAGACATTTTACGAGCATTAAGACGTATTCTGATTATCAGCCATGCTGGTTTAAAATCTAAAGAAATACGTGTCCTGGTTGTTCGCTGGTATTGGATACTGTTTGGTTTATATTGCTTTTGTTGATCGGAGCTGACTGGTATTATTCTCATTAGACATGGTGTATAGTTTTGTACTTTGATTGTTCCTAATGAAACAGAAGATCAATTACAGTGGGCGATATTTAAATTTGATAGGATCATACAAGACTATGGGGTACAGGTCTCTCCTACAAAATCAAAAACGATGGCATTTCAGGGCACGTAGGTATATCCTATGGAACTGAGATAGTCGTGAATAATCAGATTTTGGGACAGGTTAGTCATTTTAATTACCTTGGTTGTAATATCTGATACGGAACTGATATTGACTGGGATAGTAAGCTAACAAAATTTAGACGCATCTGTGGAACGATTCGTAGGTACCTAAAAAATAAAACACGGAAGGACGCCCGAATGAAATTTTATAAATCTGTTGGTGTCTCCACATTTCTGTATGCTATGAGACATGGACTCTTGGTAAAGGAACGTGCAGAGGATTCAGGCAGCCGAAATTAAATTTCTAAGAGGGACGCAAGGTTGTTCTCTCTTGGATGGGAGAAGGAACGAAGATGTTAGACGCGATTTAAACGTTGTATAATTGCACCAGAAGACTGAAGACCACAGAAGGAGATGGTGTGAACACTTGAATCGCAAACTTGATATTCGTCTACCTTTGGCTGCCTTGGCTCATCCCCCTACTGGGAAGAGAGATGTCGGTATACCGAGGAGGAGATGGGTTTCGGTACAGAAACAAGGTCTAGTCCCTGGAGTAGTGATGATAATGATGAGTGTTCCTAATGATAATGTTTTCAAAATCTGTGCCAACCAAACGCTGTAAAACTCAAAGAACAAATATAGACCACATCTAATGACAATAGTACCAATAATCTCCAATAAAAAAAAAACAACAGAAAAAACCAATTGGTCGAAACCAATCAGAGCACAGATACTTCCCTGGATTAAAATCCAGCATGACTGACGATGAACATATTGCAAGAAAGAAACGAAGCTTGATTGTAAGTTAGTAGGCCTATTTCATTAAGCAATTTACATGTCACAAATTGGTATGGAAAACCATACATGAATTCCATGTTCTAATTAAATATCAAATTATTTTTAATATGTAGGCCTACACTCAGAACAAAATCAAATATATCAGAATACTTTTGGTAAAAACACTGAAAAAGGTAATCAAATTACGAATTGTACCTAGCACAACAGAAAACCCAAAAGAAAACGAATACCGCCCAGCGTTTGTTATCTGTGAATTTCTGGAAACAAAAAATTATCTTGTTTACTTGTCTGTGGTGACATAGCATGGAATGATATCAACTGTTAATATTCTATTGAAATTTTTAAATTTTCGGTCGAATAAATTTATAACATTAATAAGAAAATTACCCCCTCCCTCTTCAAGTACCGTTTTCTTTTATAGATATTTCATGTACCTTTCTACAGTGCATTATTATGACCTTCTTTTCAGGATACTTTATTTATCAAACTTAAGTACTTTACTCTTGTTAAAACGTAAAACGTTGCAGGTAAACTACGCCTTCCCCTTAACCGATCTTCACCAAAATCAACAGACCTTGAGTCCTCTACAACTCGGGCACACATGCAAAAAATTATTTGATTCTTTTTTAATGTGCGGCAGTTATCGTTCGCCATAGAAACAAATCAACACACCAACACACACACACACACACACACACACACACACTTATCGAATTACATTACACTGATCGAATGGTCGCTCGGCACTTGGTACCACATTTTACTAATATTTCAATTTAATAAAATAACATTGGTAAGTTATACAGATTATTTTATTTTCCTGACAATTGTTTCACCAGTTACGGCAGCTTCAGAAACTGGAACTCAGTTGAAATCCAACGTCTGAAGCTGTCGTAACTGGTGAAACAATTGTCAGGAAAATAAAATCATTTGTAGAACTTACCAAGTGTTTGTTTATTAAATTCAACTTAACGTAATACCAATTTTTGTACCAATAGTCATTCCCAGTCCGACTTGTTCCCTTGTGACTTTTAAGTAGGATAACTGTCCTCTAAGGACGTTATCAGCGTCCTGTCGTGCAACCTATTTTCTCCATCTCCTTCTTCTTCTTCTTCTTCTTCTTCTTCTTCTTCTTCTTCTTCTTCTTCTTCTTCTTCTTCTTCTTCTTCTTCTTCTTCTTCTTCTTCTTCTTCTTCTTCTTCTTCTTCTAATACTTGGTTTAGTAGTTCTTATATAATAGTTTGCTTTTTGTACACTCTCCCATATTTAGGGTTTATAGTAAGGAAGCAAGATAAAACTATAAAATTAATGCCCCCTCCACAAGGAAGTAGCCGGTTTCGAAACAGTCGATGAATTCTATATTCATATAAGAATATATTCTTCAAATAAGAATTTGAAATCTATAGTGGACATAATAACCCAGTTACTCATGATGGCATACTTAACGATAAATTAAATTTAAAATCAAACCCGCTGTATGACACCGCGCTGCAATCGATTATGAGATAACACACGGCGTGACAAGCGTTTGCTCAGAGTCCAGTGGGCCTCACGCAGTGCACTGTGTCGGACGCTTGTATAGGTTTTACAATTGTACATATGTGTGTTTTTTGTGTTTTTGTGAATTTTAATATTTGATGATATCCTTGTGAGTGATGACTATCTGATGAAGGGTCATGTGACTCGAAACGCGTCATAAATATACAATTTGAAGTCACTGGACGGTTTCAATAAGGTAAATCATTACTATATAAAGTGACTTGGACCGTATAAAATAAGTTTAAAGTCGATGAATGTTGGTACCTTGGTTCACTACTTTCAATAAAGGAGGATGCAACAGTTAAATTAGAAGAAGAAAATGTGGCTTGTAATACAACCGCCAAGTTACAGTAATTAGAATCTGGAAAGAAAGACGGACGCAACAATATCTGAGAACGCCAAATTAAAGTTAATAAGGACACTTAAATTTCCAGCAGCCTGTGAAACCTGTATCATGAACATCACATCGCTAAAAAGAATTGTGATCGCCTTAGAAACCAGAAATTATATTATTTTCCTTTCCAAAAAAAAAAAAAAAACGGTGATTCGTTCCAAAATTATTGTGAGACCTGCCTCAAACGGACGACTAGTAAGGTAGACAGACAGACAAATGCCAAACGGTTTGAGTTGAAACTTAGAACTTGCTTGTCTCGCTCAATAATATTTTTCTTATCTCGTATATTCGAAGGAATGTTTTAAAGCCTACACAATTCTATATCAAGTCATCTTTATTTCACTCATTTGAGATTTAATCTTGTACGGTGGATATGAATTGCAACACTGAAAATTCCTCTTTGCTATTGCTAACGTCACAATGAAATGAACACGAAATACGAGTGCAGTTCTCTCACAAATTGCTTTGCTCTCGATAACTTTTATACATTCCTTGTTTATGTCTGTTCATCACACGCCGACGACTGCTTGATCCTTGTTTAAAATACGTTACATGGTAGAAATGTGAATGAACGAAATTCAATCAGCAGTGAAATAGTTATAACGTCAATAAAACACTGTAGTTTTATGGGGACAACGAGAGAGTATTTTACGTCATATTAGCTTATATAGATATTAGATATCTGTAAAGATATTGTTTAAAAATCTATATTGAAGTAGATTTATCAAATATGATGATATTATTTATAATAATAATTACATTATTATGACCTTATTTTCAGGATACTTTTAATTATCAAACTTAAGTACTTTACTCTTGTTAAAACGTAAAACGTTGCAGATAAACTATGCCTTCCCCTTAACCGATCTTCACCAAAATCAACAGGGTTTGAGTCCTCTACAACTCGGGCACAGATGCAAAAATTATTTGATTCTGTTTTAATTTGCGGCAGTTATCGTTCGCCATAAAAAAAAATCTACACACCAACACACACACACTTTTCGGAAAATGACTTTTCTTCATGTTTTGAGGTAGTACAATCAGAATCAACCCTTATCACGAACACGATTTTGTTCTCGATCACCATACTTCCATTTCCTTACGGAACATGGAAGTAAAAAGGATCTGTAGCAACAAATATTCAGTTTATATAACAACAGTCTTAATAAATAATAATGGCTCCCATCTATACCACCGAAGAAGCTTAGGAGCCTGGCAGGGTAGGCCTTATGTGAGCCGTACGGCATACAAGGAAGGCAGTGTGGCCAGCACTACGCTTCAGCCGCCCATTATTATTCCCCAGGATGTTATCCCAGGTATTCGTTTTCAACAGACTGAGTCGACCTGAGGGCTGAAAAGCGCACCTTGATTGGATGGTACGGGCCCGGGAATCGAACCCGAGACCTCTAGATTGGTAGCCAGGTGCCATACCCACTGGTCTACTGAGCCGCCACAACAGTCTTAAAATGAAAATTATTTGTTTTTATTACAATTTAATATTTTATAATTTGAATCAAAATGGTTACACTATAACACACAAACGGATTTCGTAGAAAACATAAACACACACACAACAGCATGAAAAAACTGATAATATCTGTATGAAAGTTTCCCACTTATCATCATGTAGTATTTTTTTAATGTAGACTATTTTGTTGTTACGGTTTTGTGATAAGAAAGGCCACTTTCTGGAATCACGCAGAGAGCCAATATACAGTGAAACATTTCCTGAATGAAGCATACAATAGACAGGCAGACCTGGCCGACCTGCTCGTGTTTCCAAGAGTAAACAACGCGTTGCAAGGGGTTTGGGCAATCACTTTCTCTTTGTGTAGAGTCTGATTATTATTATTATTATTAGCGGCGCCCTGCTATAACTCTACCAAAGGCACTTAACATCAGATGTCACTGACCTCGAGCCTGAGTTACATGTACATTTCAAATTCGTATTAGTTTAGTATTGTTTGACATTCTGAACACGCAAATAAACTAAATTGAATAATTACACTGATCGAATTGTCGCTCGGCATTTGGTAGAATATTTTACGAATACTTCAATTTAATAAAGTAACATTGGTAAGTTCTACAGATTATTTTATTTTCCTGACAATTGTTTCACCAGTTACGGCAGCTTCAGAAATTGGAACTCAGTTCAGATCTAATCTCTGAAGCTGTCATAACTGGTGAAACAATTGTCAGGAAAATAAAATCATTTGTAGAACTTACCAAGTGTTTGTTTATTAAATTCAAACTAAATTAAACTCTCTCCTCCCTCCCTAAATCACTCCTCCCCTTCCTCCTCCTCCTTTTTCTCTATCTTCTTCCCCTTTGTCTTTTTCCCCTCCTCCTCCTTTTCTTCTTCTTCTTCTTATTTCCCTTCTTTCTCTTGATCGTCATCATCATTAATTTTTTGTTGTCCTTCTTCTTCTCTTTGTCCTTCTCCTCCTCCTCCTCCTCCTCCTCCTCCTCCTCCTCCTCCTCCTTCTTCTTCTTCTTCTTCTTCTTCTTCTTCTTCTTCTTCTTCTTCTTCTTCTTCTTCTTCTTCTTCTTCTTCTTCTTCTTCTTCTTCTTCTTCTTCATAGTCGTCATCATCATCATCATCATCATCATCATCATCATCATCATCATCTTCTTCTTCTTCTTCTTCTTCTTCTTCTTCTTCTTCTTCTTCTTCTTCTTCTTCTTCTTCTTCGTCTTCTTCTTCTTCATCATCATCATCATCTTCTTCTTCTTCTTCATTTTCTTCTTCTTCTTCTTCTTCTTCTTCTTCTTCTTCTTCTTCTTCTTCTTCTTCTTCTTCTTCTTCTTTTTCCTCTTCTTCTCCTTCTCCTTCTATCAGAAACAGGCGAATAGTCAGGTCCAAAAAACTACATTCGCTTCACCAACGTTTCCTAGGTCTTCCTGTACACTCCGTTGTCCAACAGGCTTGTATTGCCAGGCAACCTGCCACCTGGCATCCTATTCAGATGAGGAATCCATCCCTCTTAGTTTTCTCCAATGCAATCTTGGATATTAAAGATGTTCAACGGTTTGTGTATGTCTTCATTGTGGAGTCTACCGCTTTGTGTGCAGCCTTTCAACAGATCGCAAGAATCTGATCTCCGATGTCTGTATCCTACTGAGACGTGTTTTCACCCGAACCCAAGTTTCAGAACCATAAAACAACACTGCTACATCCATTACCTTACAAAATTTTAGTCTCTTTCCGTGTTTTCCTTGATAACGCAATACCAATTTCTGTACCAATAGTCATTCCCTGTCCGACTTGTTCCCTTGTGACTTTTAAGAAGGATAAATGTCCTCTAAGGACGTTACCAGCGTCCTGTCGTGCAACCTATTTTCCCCATCTCCTTCATCTTTTCTTCTTCTTCTTCTTCTTCTTCTTCTTCTTCTTCTTCTTCTTCTTCTTCTTCTTCTTCTTCTTCTTCTTTTTCCTCTTCTTCTCCTTCTCCTTCTATCAGAAACAGGCGAATAGTCAGGTCCAAAAAACTACATTCGCTTCACCAACGTTTCCTAGGTCTTCCTGTACACTCCGTTGTCCAACAGGCTTGTATTGCCAGGCAACCTGCCACCTGGCATCCTATTCAGATGAGGAATCCATCCCTCTTAGTTTTCTCCAATGCAATCTTGGATATTAAAGATGTTCAACGGTTTGTGTATGTCTTCATTGTGGAGTCTACCGCTTTGTGTGCAGCCTTTCAACAGATCGCAAGAATCTGATCTCCGATGTCTGTATCCTACTGAGACGTGTTTTCACCCGAACCCAAGTTTCAGAACCATAAAACAACACTGCTACATCCATTACCTTACAAAATTTTAGTCTCTTTCCGTGTTTTCCTTGATAACGCAATACCAATTTCTGTACCAATAGTCATTCCCTGTCCGACTTGTTCCCTTGTGACTTTTAAGAAGGATAAATGTCCTCTAAGGACGTTACCAGCGTCCTGTCGTGCAACCTATTTTCCCCATCTTCTTCTTCTTCTTCTTCTTCTTCTTCTTCTTCTTCTTCTTCTTCTTCTTCTTCTTCTTCTTCTTCTTCTTCTTCTTCTTTCTTCTTCTCCTTCTAATACTTGGTTTAGTAGTTCTTATATATTAGTTTGCTTTTTGTACACTCTCCCATATTAAGGGTTTATAGTAAGGAAGCAATATAAAACTAAATAAAGTAATGCCCCCCCACCACAAGGAAGTAGGCGGTTTCGAAACAGTCGATGAATGTTTGTACCTTTGTTCACTACTTTCAATAAAAGAGGATGCAACAGTTAAATTAGAAGAAGAAAGTATGGCTTGTAATACAACCGCCAAGTTACAGTAAATAGAATCTGGAAAGAAAGACGGACGCAACAATATCTGAGAACGCCAAATTAAAGTTAATAAGGACACTTAAATTTCCAGCAGCCTGTGAAACCTGTATCATGAACATCACATCGCTAAAAAGAATTGTGATCGCCTTAGAAACCAGAAATTAGAAATTATATTATTTTCCTTTCCAAAAAAAAACGGTGATTCTTTCCAAAATTATTGTGAGGCATGCCTCAAACGGACGATTAGTAAGGTAGACAGACAGACAAATGCCAAACGGTTTGAGTTGAAACTTAGAACTTGCTTGTCTCGCTCAATAATATTTTTCTTATCTCGTATATTCGAAGGAATGTTTTAAAGCCTACACAATTCTGTATCAAGTCATCTTTAATTCACTCATAGAAATTTGAGATTTAATCTTGTACGGTGGATATGAATTGCAACACTGAAAATTCCTCTTTGCTATTGCTAACGTCACAATGAAATGAACACGAAATACGAATGCAGTTCTCTCACAAATTGCTTTGCTCTCGATAACTTTTATACATTCCCTGTTTATGTCTGTTCATCACACGCCGACGACTGCTTGATCCTTGTTTAAAATACGTTACATGGTAGAAATGTGAATGAACGAAATTCAATCAGCAGTGAAATATTTATAACGTCAATAAAACACTGTAGTTTTATGGGGACGACGAGAGAGTATTTTACGTCATATTAGCTTATATAGATATTAGATATCTGTAAAGATTTTGTCTAAAAATCTATATTGAAGTAGATTGTTTACTTTAGATTTAATAGATTACAAGAATTTTTAACCTTAGTATAATCAACAAAAAAAAAACGAGTTACTAAATATGAGTTTTGAGATATCAGTTTCTGATAATCAACAACAAAACCGAGTTACTAAATATGAGTACTGAGATGTATATCGCTGATAATCAATAACAAAACCGAGTTATAAAAATTATGACTATTGACACATCAGTCGTTGATAATCAACAACAGAATCGAGTTACTAAATATGAATATTGAAACATCACTCATTGATAACTAACAACATAATTGATTTACTAAATATGAATATTGAGACATCATTCGCTGATAATCAACAAAAACCGAGTTACTACCAAGTTACTAAATATGAATATTGAGAGATTGATAGTTGATAACCAACAACAAAATTGAGTTACTAAATATGAGTATTGAGACATCAGTCCTTGATAATCAACAACAAAATGGAGTTATTAAATATGATTATTGACACATCAAGCGTTGATAATCAACAACAAAACCGAGTTACGAAATATGAGTATTGAGATACCAGTTTCTGATAATCAACAACAAAACCGAGTTACTAAATATGAGCACTAAGACGTATATCGCTGATAATCAACAACAAAACCGAGTTATAAAAATTATGACTATTGACACATCAGTTGTTGATAATCAACAACAAAACCGAGTTACTAAATATGGGTACTGAGATGTATATCAACAACAAAACCGAGTTATAAAAATTATGACTATTGACACATCAGTCGTTGATAATCAACAACTAAATCAAGTTACTAAATATGAATATTGAGACATCACTCATTGATAATCAACAACAAAACCAAGTTACTAAATATGAATATTGAGGCATCATTCGCTGATAATCAACAAAGAACCGAGTTACTACCTAGTTACCAAATATGAATATTGAGAGATTAACAGTTGATAATCAACAACAAAACCGAGTTACAAAATATGAGTATTGAGACATCAATCGTTGATAATCAACAACAGAATGGAGTTACTACATATGAATATTGAGACATCACTCGTTAATAATCAACGACAAAACCAAGGTACTAAATATGAATATTGAGAAATCAAGCGTTGATAATCATCAACAAAACCGAGTTACTAAATATATATATTGAGACATCAATCGTTGATAATCAACAACAAAACTACGTTACTAAATATGAGTTGTTAGGGAACTCATTTATTAGTATTTCTTCTATTATTTAACTCGGTGAGTAAAATTCCAGGCGTGTCTCCTCTCCTACGTCTTCTACAGTATACTTATGCTTGTGTGCTTGTGTTCACAGAATGCAAAAAAATGATCTCGGAAGCTTGAATCCTGCTTATGACTCCTTGTTTTACTACTCCATCCTCAAGTATACCACAACGAGAACTGCCGTGACCTATTTTAACATTGAAAATGTTTATAAGGACGTGTCGCACATTTGCGGCCGATCGCTGGTGCGTGATCGAAAATGGGAACCGGTGAGTTTCCATAGAAACTACTTGTTTGTTGTCAATAACGTAGTACACATATAAAACTTCGCTTATGAATGCGACTACATTTAACTTATAATCTGTACATTGGTAAATGAAGAATGAATTCACTGATTGGTGAATGAACATAAATATATATATATATTTTTTTTAGATTTATTGAAGCATTTTCAATGCCCTTCTCTGTGCATTGCATTTGTGCGATGCCTGTAAATTTGGGGGGGGGGGGGTGTTTGAGTAAGCTCCTTATTAGGGCCAGGCTCGGGCTGGTCTGGGGTAAGGGATTTATGGGGAGTCGTACGCCATTTCAGGCCGGCCGTTGAGAAGTTGGAGGCACGTAGAAGAAAGAGTAGTGCATGTTGCGGTATTTGTGTGCATTATGCAGTTGGTAGCCTGGGTGTGAGTAGGAAGGGGCAGATGGAGGCGCCATTAATAAGTGTTTGTTTATTTTTTTTTAGGGCTGCCAAGACAGGAACGTGTAACGCAGGTCGCCAGTCCTGAAGGGTGACGACAGGGTGGCGTCAAGGTAGGCGGGGGACACATAGTAATGGGTTAAAGATCTGGGTAGTGGGTGACAGGAAATTTTTTTATAGTGAGATCCGGAAGGTTGATGGTTGACAGATTTTAAGTTTGAGTACTTTTAGTTTTATGAGCTGCTAGTGAGTTCTGTGTCTCTGGCGCTGTGGATTGGTGTGAAATTATTATAATTAGAGATTTAAGAGCGGCTAATTGTGTATATTTCTCAGACTCTGTCGGCGAGGTAGTCTTGGTGCAGGACCATACACACTAAGCACTCGTGGTCAAAATTTTGTAAACCAGTTACTATTCGTTTTTTTTTTTTTGTAAACAGTAACTGTTTTACAATATTGTGACCGCGAGTGGACAGTGTATATGTCCTGACGATGGTCTATGACCGTAATCGATCGAAATTAAGAATATGAGTAACTAAAACTTTATTATAAGTCATATGTGTGATACCTTTAGGTTAAGAACAATGAATACAATATAATAGCAGATTGGGATTGACTGTAATGACTATACGGGATAATGTTTGGTTTAATACCGGATATAAAATATATTGCTCAGATCATAAACCACCGTCTGCAGACTGTTTTCGAGCATCTTATTTTTTGGAAGAACAAAACGGCTTCAGGAAGACCAGACTTTGTAGGCTACAGACAATACTTTTATTATTACACAAATCATTGAGAAACATCATCAGTTCAAAAAAGAAACGCATGTAGCTTTCGTTGACTTTGACAAATAGAGTAGACAGAAATTTGTTGTGAAAAATATTAAAAGAATGGGGACACTCTCAACGACTTATAAGAACTATACAAGACCTATATAATGCAACTTGTTGACCACGGGCCATTAAACAAAGAACTAAGGAAAAGGTTAGCAAAGTGTTATATATGGAGTGTGGCATTGTATGGAGTGGAGACGTGGACTTTAAGGAAGGAGGATGAAAAAAGGATTGAAGCTTTTGAAATGTGGATGTGGAGAAGAATGGGAGGAGTTAAATGGGAAGACAGAGTAGGGAATGAGGAAGTATTAAGAAGAGTGGGAGAGAAAAGAGAAATATTAAAAACAATAAGGAAAAGAAAGAAGAACTGGATAGTACACTGTTTAAGAAGAGATTCTATTATAAAAGACAGTCTAGAAGGCATGGTTAGCGGAAAAAGAAAAAGAGGAAGAAAGAGACGACAGTTGATGGACAACATCAAGGTAGAGAACTACATTACCACGAAAAGGATGGCAGAAGACAGAGAACAGTGGAGGAGTTCATAAAGAAAACCGGCTATACAGCAGATGAACCTATGATGATGATATAACGCAACAAGAATAGCTGTTAAAATTAATTGTAGTATATCTCTACAAACATCTGACAATCACGGTGTTAGACAAGGGTGCATTATATTGCATATTCTTTTAACATTGGAAATGTTTATAAGGACGTGTCGCACATTTGCGGCCGATCGCTGGTGCGTGATCGAAAATGGGAACCGGTGAGTTTCCATAGAAACTACTTCTTTGTTGTCAATAACGTAGTACACATATAAAACTTCGCTTATGAATGCGACTACATTTAATTTATAATCTGTACATTGGTAAATGAAGAATGGATTCATTGATTGGTGAATGAAGAATGAATTCGTTGATTGGTGAATGAACATATATATATATATATATATATATATATTTTTTTTTAGATTTATTGAAGCATTTTCAATGCCCTTCTCTGTGCATTGGATTTGTGCAATGCCTGTAAATTTTTAACATCTATATTGACGATCTGGTAAGGAAATGGAAACATTTGGTACATCCTGGTACCCAGTTATCATGAGACAAATATTTGAAAGTGCTGTTGTTTGCTGACGACTTGTACTTCAAAATAGATATAGTAGTGTGGGGCAAAAGTCCGCAAGGGCCAGATTCCTAATACGTCGTAGTTACTAGTTTTCTTAATAGATGATGTGAGTTGGTGTCTGGGCTGTTTAAGAAATGCATTCTGCTGGCTGGACACAGCAAACAAGGAATCTAGTGCCATTACGGTGAGTGAATACTAACGTTTGTTTAATTTTGTGGAAGTTGAAGTTATTTTGCAGTGTAATTTAAGAGTTTTTATACAAATATATACTTTCTTGTTATTTGTTTTCGACAGTACATTATTAAAAGGTAAGTCTGAGGTTGAGGTTACATATCAACTTAAAGTTAGTGGTCAATCTTATTTTATTGAATCATAATAAATCAGCAAAAAGTATATAACAGTGGGGCAAGTTTCCGGAGGCAAGAGTCCTCTTGGTACCCTCTGCGGAATCTTACCCCACATAAACAAACTTCACATTACAATTAAATAAATTAGGCCTACAATTGTTGTTAAGCTTTCCAGAAGTGTGTGCTGGGGAGTCCCGCTGATTTCAAAGTCTAAATTTCAAAGGAAGAAGAGGAATATCGAATGTTCCGGGAAAGTTGATTATTACTGCGGAGGTTGTGGGCACCTTTACGAATCCCCCCTACAGGCGACTGGATCATGAGTCGTCAGTGTAGTACGTGGTGGGAAGAGCCGTGCACGAATTACACTGGATTGGGCCACTTCGTGTGTGATAAGTGTCAGTAGGACTCTTACCCTTCACAGACCGGAAAGTTGCCCCAAGGTTGGGGCAACTTTCCTATTTTACATGCTTTTGTTTTTTAATTTTTTTTACCAAATACTGTAGTCAAAATTGCTGTGTACTCATTGCATTTGAGAGCATATAGTGTAACAAATAAGCCAGTAATTTTCAATAAACTTTGTTTTGGTTCAGCAGCTGAGAATTTCTTATTGTATTTTAAGTGCGGCCTCTTGCCCCTCATTCCCTTACTTTGATTTTCAAAAAATCTGTTTTTAAGCTTCATCAGATTTGCAAACAGTACAATATGAACTTTTCCCTGAAGCTCGCAATAAATTCGAGAAGCGACAAGTTGCTTTTACCTGATACAGGTATCGGATAGTGTTCGGCGTACATCTGCCGCTATTTAGTCTTTACGCTCTGTCGCTTCTTAGCGGCCTGAAGAAGACTCCCGGCGTGGAATCGAAACGTTGCCCACGTAATGACGTTTAATAGCAACCGACTACGGCCTAAGAGCCCGGTTTTTAGTAGTAATTTAGAATTTATTTATAACACAATACGAAAGTCTCCACTATATAAACAAAGGTAATAACATTTCGAGGCAAGGAGAAAATAAGAACAAAAATAATGATTACTGATAGAATTTTTAGAACAGGTGAGCCACTTTAATTATTTGGGAAATGATATTGGCTACGACAGGAATTATGATATTAACGTTAAGTAAGTTCCAGATAATCTGTCGGACAATCGACCGTATTTTTAGAAACAACGTACATCGAGATACAAAGTTATTGCAGTCCATGTACTGTCCTGCGGTTGTGAGTTAAGGGCAACAACCAAGGAAGTAAGCAGTAAAGTACAAGCCTCGGATTTGGCGTTCTTAAGAGGAGTTAAAAGGTGTTCTAAACTCGACTGTATGAAGAATGTGGCCATAAGAGAAGGGTTAAAAGTTTTAAATTGAATGAAAAATTAAAGATTACTAACAACCTTGGAAAGAACACTTGGAAAGAATGTCAGATACCAGGCTGGCCAAGTAAGTCTGGGCATACAAGCCTGTAGGACACAGGTACGTGTGTACAGAAAGGAAGACATGGCTGAAGGATCTTTGAATGCGGAACAGGCAGCACCTTGCCTATGCCGTCTTGTAATGATTACGACAATATTGATGATGATGATGATGATGATGAAAATTAAAATTTTCAGACATTTCTTAGTTTTCTAAGTAAATTATTTCTACTTTCTCACCAATATATATTAAACGTTAAATAGGATAGCCTATCACGGCCGGGGTCATAAATAAAAGTTTGCGTTTGCTTCGGTTATTGATACGTGCGGTCTTCCATCCCTTTGTCAAACATTTTGAAAACTTTCTCTGATGAAGAAGGCCTACGGTAGGTGAGCGAAGCGTCTAGAGAATTACTTACCAAAGCAATCGTCTACGCCCCAACAGTCCGGACATCGAAAATCTTTTATTAATATCAAACGTTAGTAACATAGAAGCTACTCTTCATATGTAAAGAAGTTCTTCACAAAATTAATTTTTTAAGCATGTCTCATTTCGCTTCTGTTAGTTTGAGCTATTACTTTACTAGAATATTTATAGTCGGATACGCGTTATTTCTTAAAAGTGTGACGAATATTCTAAAAATTATTAAACACCGGGGTGTTATCCGATGGTCGGTTGCTGTAAATCCTCGACATCATCGGCAACGTTTCATATCCCACGCTCGGGGATCTTCTTAGGGCTCCAAAAAGCGACAGAGTGTTACAAAAACAGTTAGGCTACGGCAGATCTTAGGTCAAACGATACTTGACACTTGTTTCGTTTAAAAGCAAGAAGCGGTCAGTAACATAAGGCTATCTAGTATATTAACTCGGGGACCATATCTCGCGCTGTCGCCTTTTGCAGCCTGAAGAATTTCCCCAAGTGTGGAATACGAAACGTTGCTGACGATGTCGAGAATTTACAGCAACCTACCAAGGCTTAGCAGCCGGTTATTTAATAATTTCGAGAATATTGACACCGGCCGTGTAAGCTTATGACAAAAATTCTTCTTCTTCTTCTTCTTCTTCTTCTTCTTCTTCTTCTTCTTCTTCTTCTTCTTCTTCTTCTTCTTCTTCTTCTTCTTCTTCTTCTTCTTCTTCTTCTTCGTCTTCGTCTTCCTCCTCCTCCTCCTCCTCCTCCTCCTCCTCCTCCTCCTCCTCCTCTTCTTCTTCTTCTTCTTCTCCGTCTCCTTCTCCTTCTTCTTCTCCACGTCAAGGTATAAGCTTACAGCCCGTTCCGCATTCACTGATGCCGTCTCTTCCTTTGTCTACCTATACTCGTCTTCCTTGATGTCTGTATCTTATTAATTGTTTAGATAGTCTCATACCTTCCACTGTCTTCCACTGATATGCCGCCTCCATTTTATTTTTTCTTCCCTTATTCTGCTGGCTGTAGAATATACATTTAACTCGGTTATTACATCTTTATTTTGTATTTGACCTTTAAGGGTGGAACCATTGGTTTTTCTCAAGAACTTCATTTCACTTGTTTGTATTCGTCGTTCGTTATTTCTCGTCAACGTCCAAGTTTCAATTCTATAAGTTAAAACAGGTGTTGTTATTATTTTATAGAATTTTTATCTTGATGTATTTGCTTGCTTTTTCCCAGTGTTTTGTGTATAGTACCGCATATAATTTCAAATCTATTTATATCGAGGTAGTTACAAAAATTAGTGTTACATATATTTTCGCATTTTATGATCGGTCACTCTACAATTGACATTTTGTTGTTTGCGGACGATCAGGCTATTTTGTCGAACTCTGAAAACAGGTTGCAGATGGCGATACATTTGTTAAATCGAATCAGCAAAAACTCTGGATTCCAGATATCCACGCGTAAGTTCAAGATGATGCCTTTTCGTGGAACTGATCCGTACGGGAAAATATTGTTATAGATGGTACTGTCCTGGAACAAGTTAGCAATTTTGAATACCTGGGCTACAGTGTCTTATAATGCATGCAAAGACGTTGTGAATAAGTTGCATAAGCTCAACCTTATGTGCGGGACCCTTAAGTCAGCAAGTACAGGAACGCACACCTAAAATTCTACAAGCTGATGGGTCTTCCCACACTTCTTTATGGATCCGAGAACTGGACTTTAACGAAAGGCTTGGCCAGTCGCATCCAAGCGGCTGAAATGAGATTTCTCAAGTATGTGGCAGGGTATACTCACCATGATCATAGAAGAAACACAGATATACGGCAGGAACTGGATATTATGAGTACACTCGACAGGATCGCCCACTATCCCAAACAAGTCTGGAACTATAAGCCGAGGGGACGGAGAGGAAGCGGTGGAGTGACCAGCTCTGTTTGAAATCTTTGCCTATTTGAGACCGGAACAAACCCTCTTTGGTTTAATCCGTGGCGATGATGATGATGTTATATTTTCGCACTATCTTAGTTCCCTTTAGCGGTGATGATAGCAATGAACACACAGATTACGTTGCGGAGAAAGTAAACGGCTGAAATAAGCTTGGAGTCAGGTCCACTGTAAGGTGGATTTGATGATGGTAGCGGGTGAGTACAAGACTTGAAGTGTGGAAAGTGTAACACAATGCTAATGCTGTCGAGAACATAATACCCAAGGTACCGTGAACTGTGAAAGTCGCCCATTACGTGCTGCGCCTTGAAGCGGGGAAGGGGGGGATTGTTTATACTGTGCTAACGTCCTTTGTTTCATGTTCCGCCTTTTTAACTGGGTCCGTGTAGGGGGCCTAATATGGGCGTTTACTCACCCACTCAGCATGTGAGTGCATACCTTTGCGCACTGCGTTAACTTCATAAATGTAAAATAAGATTAACATAAAAATATAATGAGAACCCACTTGTTCTCAAGGCAAGACTTTGCCTTCGTCGTACGAAAGCGGCAATGGAAATTCGGTTACATAATAATTTTAGCTCGAAATTGTATATTCTTGTTTTGCGCGACATTTCATTGCTAGCGTATTCATTTGGATTATTTTGTAATTGACACTCCGACGTCATGAATAGGAAAAATTTAAGCGCATTTTTTTTAGGAGTCAACGGAAGTTGTTGTTGTTGTTCTTCTTCTTCTTCTTCTTCGCCCTCGTCTTCTTCACCTGCTCCTGCTCCTCCTGTTCCTGCTCCTGCTACTCCTCCTAATTCTTCTTCTTCTTCTTCTTCTTCTTCTTCTTCTTCTTCTTCTTCTTCTTCTTCTTCTTCTTCTTCTTCTTCTTCTTCTTCTTCTTCTTCTTCTTCTTCTTCACCGAAAGTCTAGGCTTAGGGCCTGTTCAGTCGTCAGTCCTATCATCTACTTCTGCTCCTACCTACATGTCTTCTTCCTTGTGGTCTATAATTATTGATTACCTGTTGTATTATACAGTCATCGCTGATCGCTCTGCATCCTTTGGAATGAGCCCTGTATAATCGTATCTTTCATTCAACAACGCACGACGGTGTTGAGTAGGTAGAGAGTCTGGTCCAAACGGCTTTATATACCATACATCCTACTCCTGGATGTGAAAACATCCTAAGGTCCCGCTCATCAAGATAATAGATAAAACTCCACAAAAAATATTACAGGACGAGATGAAACCACGAAGCGATTAACAGTTTTGTGTGCGCAGAGAGTATGTTAAATAGTAACAATGTTATATGTAACATACTCTTTGCAGATGACCAAACGATAATTACAGACAGCGAACATTGTCTTCACAAAGCAGTATATGAAATATATAAAATAGCAACGTAAGATTACCAGGTAAAACTGTAATAGTAAAAAAGTAAAAAATGGCATTTAAATGTAACAAAACTATTATTACCAAAATATTTGTTAACAATATTCAGATAGTGCGAGTAAATGAAATCAATTTCCTAGGTAGGCATGCATCACGCAAGGATGAAACAAATATAGGCAAAAAGACAGCACGATTCAACTACATAAATGGTACAGTATAGAGAAACCTGGAGAATAAAATAAGTAAAGGTACATTATACTAAAATTTTATAAAACTGTGGTTATAATGAGTTTATTCTGTACACTTATAGAAACAAATGAAAAAAAAGAATCCAAACAGAACAGTTGAAAATGCTACGGAGGATCGCAGGTTGCAAAAGGAAGGATAGAATAAGGAATACAGAAATAAGGGAATAATTACAAATTATCAGCTTAATGGGCGTAGGAGTAAATGGGAACAACATTTACAAATAATGAGCACCAAGATGATGCCAAAAATTCAATATAGATATCGACCGCAGGGACGGAGGTCCCTCAGTAGCGAAAAAATACCTGGAATTATCACGTCGCTACAGGTTATCAGGCTATTGCTTGGTTGAAGGAGAAGAAGAAGGAGAAGAAGAAGAAGAAGAAATTACCATTCAGGAAATAAGTCATAGGCAGACGAAAAAACCAATAACTTTACGCAACCATAAAATTATTCATTGCTATTAAAACCGTCTCACAACAGTATCCAACTAGAATCTCTCCATTTTCTCTCAGTCGTGTGCATCTCTCTTCATCTTTCTCTTCACCCTTCTTTAGCTCCTCCTGTTCCTGAAGTCATCTAACATTGCAACCTTTTCTTCTTCCCTTTCTTAGTTTTCCTTCCACTTTTTCACTTACAATCCTCAGCAGCAGACAATTTCTATGAAATATATGTCCCAATCACGATTCTTCTTAGCATGTACACTATTTGAGAACATAGTCCCGTGGGATTAGAGATACAACAAAGCTCTTTAATTCGGTGGTTTCTGGTTGCCTGCCACATTCTATGCTGTCGACATTGTAGGCTCATCCGGCCTTTTGGTGTGGTTTACCACTTCAAGGTCAAGAGAACGCCCTACCTCCTACCCGCTCATCCACCCTCCGTACAGGCTGCTGGCATTTCATAGAATGGGATCTCATTATGCTGTGATATAATAATTGATCTCTCCGTTTGTTAGCCGCTTGTCTAATATACGTTGTCACCCCGGGAATTTTGTTGAAGATAGCACAGAAATCAGTTTACCTGTAGAAGCTACAAAGCGCTTCTAAACGACGCGACTTTTCGAACCCAGCGTCCGGTCTTAGGTTTACGTAGGCCTAATTGTTGATTTGTTTTTTTGTAAATATTAATAAAGAGCTAATTTAAAGAAAGAGTATATTAGCATTTGCCACCGCGATGAAAGTAATAGTCGTTTCCAAGTACTGGAATACTTGTGTAAAGAAGTTTTTTCATCTTTCACTCCACTTTTTTTTTAAAACATATGCAACATTTCTGAAAGTTGATAGAATGGATTTAGGAAACACTGTGAAGATCTAGAATAAAATAATGATTATTCTGTTGTCATAATTATTTTACAGGGTCTTTTTGGAATTTAAAGAGATTCTTAGCCAGTCATGTAGTTTCCAGAGTACACCACGGGCAGGTGATATGTCATCGTAATATAGGCCTGTGTGTGTGTGTGTGTGTGTGTGTGTGTGTGTG
Organism: Magicicada septendecula; assembly: GCA_034769895.1. Classification (NCBI taxonomy): domain Eukaryota; kingdom Metazoa; phylum Arthropoda; class Insecta; order Hemiptera; family Cicadidae; genus Magicicada; species Magicicada septendecula. The sequence goes on from CM068369.1 coordinate 562,232,107, forward strand.
TGTGTGTGTGTGTGTGTGTGTGTGTGTGTGTGTGTGTGTGTGTGTGTTAATTCAATTTTTATTTTTATTTCTTAGGTATTTTTTTTATTTGTTAAACCTCTTCTTCATTTTAATAGTGTTAAATATATTTAATAATGTTTAATTTTTTCATCATTTCATGATTTCGGTATGATTCGTCGTTTATTTAAAAACTACTTCTGTAATTTACATACTTTATTAATAATATTGACTTCCAGTTTTTACCATTTATTTAGGCACTTTTGTGTTACCAGTCTCAGGAAAATCATTCAGGCATTTAGCGATTCTTTTGTCGACCTTTAGAATTTGTTTTCTTCTTTGTCCCCCAAAGTTGAGCTCCGTCCTGTCAAGAAGAAATCCATGGTACATCTATGGATGCCTTAGAGGAGTCTGATATATATAATAGGGTATATATGAGACGTTCATAGTGGATGCTGAAATCGACTTTGTGAATTTGACTCACAACCAGACAGTGACGTCATTATGCACCTACTTTCACTTGGTCGCAGGTCCGTAACGTTTGTGGTGGTGGTGCTGTATATACAACCGTACAGCTGCTACTAACGTTTAAGGTTAGTGACCTCGACATGACACACTTCACACTCAATGCAGTATCACACGTGGACACAACGTGCATTGTATAGACTGGTTCGAATATATCTCGACGATGAAATTTAAAAAAATGTATACAGAGTAATTATTTTTTCGGGGCTTAGTAAACAAGCGGCTGTGGCGCTTGTCTAGAGGTGATAATCTAGACGTCTCGGCTACAATCCCCCGGCGCACCATAAAATCAATGTCTGTTTTTCAGCACCTAGGACGAATCATCATCATCATCATCTTCACCATACGGAATGGGCAAGGTGCTGCCTGTTCCGCCTTCATAAACGTCCAGCCATGTCTTCATGGGTCTACCCATACATCTATGTCCTATAGTTTTGTATTTCCAAATTTTTTGGCCACTCTGAAATCAGGCGTTCTTGCTAAGCGTTCTTTCTACAGTTGTTTTTAACCTTTTAATTTTTAATTTACGTTAACACAAGATATCAAACTTGTACGATCAAGTTTAGAACACATTTTAACTCCTCTTAAAAACGCCGCTTCCGAGGCCCGTATTTTACTGTCTTGTTCCTTGGTTGCTGTCCATAATTTACACCCATCGAACAGTACAGGGATTGCCACAACTTTGTAAAACTTTCATTTTGTAACTCGTGAAGTCATAGGTCGACTCAAACTGTGGAAATGAGTAATTGGGGTGGCATCGTGTGGAGGATAATAATTGATTGCATATACGTTCTCCTGGCCACACAACCATCCGTGGGTGCCGACAGGCTTACATAGGGCAATACAGTTTACTGATCCGTAGACTTTTCAGGTGGTAAAAAAATGAGCCATAAATAATAATAATACACTTATTTTATTATTATTATTATTGGTAACAATAAGAATAATTAATATTAACTATTAATAATAATATACCTTTATTATTATTATTATTTTTTTTTTATTATTATTATTGAATTTTTCCGGTGAAGGATTTGTGAGGATTCGTCAAAAAATATAACACAAATTTTAACTTATTTATGTCGACGTTTCGACAATGTTTATTGTCATCATCAGGACCTGTGTATGAATACAAAAGAAATGTCAAACACAATAGAAAATATGTTTGAGTGAACGTGTTAGTGTATGTGTGTGCGCGTGCGCGCATATGTGTATCCCTGTATATGTGAATGAGTTGAGATTGTTTGTTTTACATCATCAAATGTTTTCTTTAAAGACAACGAGAAAATTATAATATCACAGAGCTTAAATTTTTTTTTACCGAACCTCACAAACCCTTCACCGAAAAAATTCATTGATTGACGGTCTCTACGAATTTAAGGATTTAATTAAGAACTGAGGTGATTCAACAGCATAAACATTGGATTTTACGGAAACGTATCAGACACATAAGGACGTCCAGCTTGCCGACATCTAAAATTATGGGCCAGTGACAGCAGGAAACTCGCTTCTGTCATCAACCACCGTATTTTTCTTCTTAAAAGTTTTCTGTACCTATTCGAATATTTAATTGTTGATTACTGATTTTATAATAAGTTCAAATACTGTTACATTATGACTAATTTAAATTGTAATATTGTATAAATTAAGTTTTCTGATATTATAATTTTCTCGTTGTCTTTAAAGAAAACATTTGATTACGCAATACAAAATATCTAAACTCCTTCACATATACAAGGATACACACATCCGCATGCACGCGCGCACGCGCACATATACACTAACACGTTCGCTCGAATAATTGTTCTGTTGTGTTTGACATTCCTTTTGTATTCATACACAGGTCCTGATGATGACAATAAACATTATAAGTTAAAATTTGTGTTATATTTTTTGACCGATCCACACAAACCCTTCGCCGGAAAAATTCATTGATTGACGGTCACTACGAATTTAAATATTATTATTATTATTATTATTATCATTATTATTATTATTATATTTACCCCCGAAAGCGTAGTAGCGCTTATGCTTCGTGGTAAGGCGGAATGGGACCGCATCAATGCATTTATTCAGTGGGTCCTACTAAAAAAAATACAGGCCCATCTTGCACCCAACGGGAAGTAGAAGATGACGAAGAACTAGAACGAGCCCGATAAGGGCGCAATAGGCTTCATCCTGAAGTAATACGCTAAGTGTTTCCAAGATGGATATGAATGCCTGAAGAATTAGAGGTGAGTTTTTTTAGTGGGTGAGAGTCCCACACACCAGAGGAAGCACGGCCTCCTCTGACGGTCCGTAAAACAATTTTCCCCCTCTATAAAAATATTATTATTATTGTTATTATTATTTGTATTTATCTTCACGGACTAAACCAAAAGTGATTTGTTTCGGTCTCAAATAGGAAAGATTAGAGCTGATCACTCCTATCATTTTTAAATTTGTGTAAAATTAGTTTTTAAAAAAGTTTTTAAATTTGTTTACTTATACAAAGTTTTGCTGATCTGCATCAATGTTCAGAACTTTCCTCGTCTTTTTCATCGTCATCATCATTTACAATGATAAAACCAAGCATGGTTAGTTCCGGACTCAAATAGGCAAAGTCTAGAGCTGCTCTCACTCCAGGGCTTGCTCGGACGTCCCACACCTCTCCGTCCCCTCAGCTTAAAGTTCCAGAGTTGTTTTGGGGATGCGGCAGTTATCCATTTGGCAAAGATGTTTCCACCAATTCAGCAGATACTGGGCGATCCTGTAGATTATACTCATAATATACAATTCCTGCCGTATATCCGTGTTTCTTCTATGATCATGAAGAGTATACCCTGCCACGTGCCTGAGAAATCTCACTTCAGCCGCTTGGATGCGAGGCCTGGCCTTTCGTTAAAGTCCAATTCTCAGACCCATAAAAATGTGTGGGAAGATCTATCACCTTGTAGAATTTTAGGCGTGTTCCTTAATTGCTGACTTAAGGGTTCGCATATTGGTCCCGCACATAAGGTTGAACTTATGCAACTTATGTACAACGTCGTTGCTTGCATTATAAGACACACTGTAGACCATGTATTCAAAACTGCTAACTTGTTCCAGTACAGTACCATCTATAACATTTTTTACCCGTACGGAGCCATCACCTTGGTTTTAGTTGTGGATATCTGCAATCCAGAGTCTTTGCAGATTCCATTTAACAAATGTATACCCATCTGCAATCTGTTTTCAGAGTCCGCAAACAACAAAGTGTCAATTGTAGAGCGAACAATCATAAAGTGATCTGACAGACACATCTGCCAGTTTTGTGTGACATCGTCAATATATAAATTAAAAAGAGAAGGTGATAATGAACTCCCTTCCCTTGTCGTACTCCACAATTGATCAGGCCAACTCTAGGAGCTGTTCTCGGTCTCCCTGCTCCTATTAAGTTCTTATTTTCCATATACAGACTCTGTATTGCTCAAATTAGATGTTGTGGTGTCCCTTTCCTTGCCATTACTGCCCACTGTATAAAAATATTATTATTATTATAAAATGGGAAAGTAATATTTGGCACCCTAGTCATACTCCACAGTTAATGAGGCCCACATTAGGAGGAGTCCCGTCTCAATTAAGATTTCGTTTTCCTCATAAAGACGCTAATGATTTGGTGCGGGATATCTTTAGAGCAGTGAAAACTAAAAACGGAAGATTGTTGTAATTATACACCGCTTTTCATACGCAGTGGTAATTACAAAACAAAAGCGAGATTTAATAAACAATGTGTAACAATGAGCGGCTAAGTATTCAACTTTCTCCGCGCGACACTTTCCCCTGTCGCTTTATTCATATTACAACCCTTAATTGTTAACAGCTTAACCCTCGACAACAACGGAGTTTTGTGTAACAGAGAACCTTACCGACTCCACAGCACAAAACATACTTTTGGGCAACTAAAATTGCATAAAAAAAATTTACATGTTTCAATACATTGTCTTCTGTGAAATTCATCAAAGACGTTGATAACTTTTGCCTTCCGAACTATGCAATAACTAATTAGTGTTTGCTTGTAATCTAAGTAGCATTTATTTATAATTACATAAAACATCAACTAATAATCTGATCAAGTTGTTATGCAAAAAACAGAAAAAGATCTCCAGTTAGCAGTTTTCCACTTGAGGCAAGTATGCAAGTTTGGTCTTTCATACTGCAATTGTCAGTGAGTACTCTCTTGCCACGTCTTGTAATTGAAACATAGCTCTTTGTAAATCATCCTCATTTCCTTGAGTAAAAACTGTGTCATCCTCATATAGCAGGGAATTCATACAAATTGAATTTTTAAGCTGTATTCTCAGTCATTCTGCACTTTATTTATAACTTTCTGACGTCCGGATACTCTTGCCGGACGTCTCCAAAAGTCCATCTCTGCTGTCATTAATTTTGTTCTTGTGTGTTTATTAGTAGGCCAAACCTCTGAACCGTACGTCATGATACTTCTAACAATGGTTTTAAATGCTTTGGTTTTAGGCACAATATGATTACCGTCATTATTTTAGAACTGGAACAGAGCCGTGAACGCTGAAATTTATACAAGTAAAGCAATTACACTGTTAGGTCTACTGAGGTTTACTGAAAATTTATCTCTGCAGCTATTCCGGAGATGGCAACGTTTTGCGGCGAAAAGCTGATCTATGCGCGAGTAATTAACTGATTTATTGTGCACTGGAGACACACCAACACACTGGAGACTGCTTGAGTGCCAAATATGCCTACAAATTATACGTGACGGCTTCAGCCTCAGTGCAAAACCTACTGCTGTAGATACATTCTAGTTTGTCACGAGACTAAATTCTACAGCTAATTTAGCTTCTCTACTTTACTGTGAGGGCAACGAATAATACTAAATAAATTTTAAATAAGATTCTTAAAATATTAAAAATTTTTAAATCAATATTATAGTTTTAGAATACTATTCTATATTGTTTTACCTGTATAAATGTATAGACGCCACAATACAAAATATATGCGATTAAGCCACAATCGTAGATTCTACGGATTCTACGAAAGCCGGAATTTTTAAAATTATAAACTTAAACTGCAGTAAAGGATAATACGATTTATGATTCATTAAAACATAAGTTTCGGAGAATAATCAAACAATAATAATGATATAACCACTACCACTACCACAACTACTACTTGTTCCTCGGAGAAAGCCGCTAAGGTCGTTGCTGTGCTAAGCAGACTAATGGCAAATGTCGGAGGCCGAGCTGCAGGAAGACGGCGACTGCTGATGTCGGTGACAAACTCGATTCTCCTCTACGGATGCGAGGTCTGGGCCGACGCACTGAAGCAAGAAAAATACCGCAAGCAGATGGCCGCGGTACAACGAAGAGGAGCACTTCGGATTGCAAGCTTCTACAGAACGGTGTCGGAACCAGCAGTGTTGGTCGTCGCTGGAGTAATGCCAATAGATCTGATGGCTGAGGAGAGAAGGAGGGTCTACACAACCAAGGAAGACTTGGGGTTTGTAGAAGCAAGAGCAGTGGCCAGGGCACACTCCATTCAGAGCTGGCAACTACGATGGGAGCAGGAGAGTCGAGCTAGGTGGACGGCGAGGCTGATTGGGAACCTCCCTGAATGGATGGACAGAACGCACGGCGAGGTAGATTATTACCTTACTCAATTCCTGACAGGGCATGGTTATTTCTGTGCATACCTGCGAAGGATGGGTAAGATGGAGGATCCGTCGTGCGTGTATGGCGACTCAGACTCTGATGACGCTCATCATACTTTTTTCGAGTGTCAACGGTGGGTGCTGGAGAGGCGAGGACTCGAATCGGAGATTGGCCCCATGACGCCTGATAACATCATAGGCGTCATGCTCAACAGCAAAGAGAACTGGGACATGGTTGTGACCTTCGTGAGGATGGTCCTGCGGCAAAAGAAGCCTGAACTGGACCGTCTCACAGGTCGATGATATAGATAAAGCTGTAGAAGCCTAGTAGGCGCAAACGAGGCGCCACCCTGAAGCCATACGAATAGTTGTTCCAGGGGGGGATTCCCTACCTGTAAAGTGGAGGGTTTTTAGTGGGTGCGAGTCCCACACACCGGGAGACCAGTCGGGTGTCTCCTGATGGTGCATAATGCATTTTCCTCCCCCGCAAAAAAAAAACCACCACTACTACTACTACTACTACTACTACTACTACTACTACTGCTACCGCTACCACTACTACTACTACTACTACTACTACTACTACTACTACTACTACTACTACTACTATTACTACTACTGCTACCACCACTACTACTACTATTGTAATAATATTAATAATAATAATAATAATATTAATCATCATCATCATAATATCACATTTGGAACCTACAATGTTCTGTCTTTAGCTTCAAAGCCAAACTCTCATGACAGAGGAAAGTGAAACTGGAAAATTTAGAAATTATGTCCCCCTTACAGACGACAATAATTACAAAACAAAAGAAGGGGACAATGTGTAACAATGAGACACTTTACCCCTTATTGCAAGCCTCCATTGTTAACCGGGCAACCCTCGGTATTGTTTAACAGATTCTTGACTTTCTCGTTTCAGCGACTTACTTTGTGTTGTTAAAATCGCAGATTACTTGACTCGTCCATCAGCTTTCCTGCGTATAAACATCCCTCACAGATATTATGATCGCGTTTCTGTACCTCGTGCAACGGATCATTATAATAACATTGTTACGACCGTCTTACGGATCGTCGTATTGTGCAGTGGAAACAAAATACAGACACCAATGTTGTTACTAATTACCAACTTTAATTACGCACAAATAACAATTTGAAATCAACAAGGTACTCTCTTACAATAATTGAAGTTAAATTTGTCCACACACAAGAATAATGTCAACTATTAGAGTTCCGTACTAACTATAACACAATAATCACTTTCCACTAATCCGCAACAATCGCTCGATCCGCACTCTACAATAACGCCAGGTGTAACTAACTTCTAAGCCCGCAAATGTTACTTATATAGGTCCCGCATAGGATGCAAAATAATTTTCCGTATCGCTGGCGGCATGCCAACATAATTTGCGTAGTTAAGAATGCTCTCGAACAGTCTAGAAGCTACTTTAGTGCACGGCCTTGACAGAGACAATGCACCTGCTCGGCTAGCCGAGAAACGTGTAGAAATGTCTCACTCATAATGTCGAAATCGTTTAGTAATTGTCGTATCACTATTTATAAATTAATAATAATAATAATAATAATAAAATAATATTAATAATAATAGTAGTAGTAGTAGTAGTAGTAGTAATAGTAATAGGTAATGATTAAACTTGTAGCAACACTTATGTGAAGGTGATAATGATAATAAAATGGACGGCAATAGGCTGCACGGATGTTGTTTAGTTAGGGTACGGTTACACGAGCGTCTTTTTTTTCTGACCGAGCACGCGCGTGGAGTTTGGAAAAACGTACAGTGGTCACACGTGCGTTTTTTTCTCGTACGTGCACGGATGGAAGTGTAGTCACACAGACGGTTTATAATCGGACGGCAGCGTTGGGACGTCTCGGACGCGCATCCCTACAGCTCTGGCTATAAAGGTTAAATGTGTATATAAAGGTTAAAACGCAACTGCACAGAAACGTCCGCGTTTATATAAAAAAAAAACATTGGTTATCAGCAGTAAATAAATTTTTATTAAGAACATATTTTACATTACACATTATTTTTATAAAGATGTCAACGACACCATGGAGACCAAAATTAATTAACATACTGTAGTAAAAAGTAAATAAACATTTAATTAAGAAAGTTGTGTTAGTGATTATAATCACAAACAGAATAATCACTGTTGCACACCACTATAAAAAATTATTCCGATTAACACTTTCAAGCTTCACAGCTCATCGTCAGATCGGAAATCCGATTTGGATTTCCTATCTGATTTCGGATTTCCGATCTGACGATGAGCTGTGAAGCTTGGAAGCGCTAATCGGAATATTTTTTTATAGTGGTGTGCAAAAGTGATTATTCTGTTAGTAAATAAACAAATGCAATTTTAGCGGTATCTTTGAACAGAACAGTCCACGTGACCACCCTCGTGCGTGTTAAAAACGGACTAAAAACGCAGCAGCATTTACGACCCGTGCGTTTTTTCCACGTCCGTGTGTCCAATTTTATTGCCGCCTGTATGTAAATTCAAAGCGTTTCCCAACCGCACGCAAACGGCAGGGGAAAAATCGCTCGTGTAACCGTACCCTAATGAGAGTAATGTCCGATTACCGTGCATCACGGTTCACATCTCCACCTGGTGGCCTTTGCGATTTCAGTAATGAAACGATTGGCAATGAAATAGCTGATTAATGTCATAAAAATTCATTACAAAGAAACTAATGTTTTGTGTAACACACGTTGTGGATATTGTAATGAGTTTTTGTTTCATGCGGCTCCAATTAGTGTTTCATTACTCAGTGTAGTACGAAAATCGGATTAAACTGCACCTACAAAAAGTGTACTGTGACGTTTCTCACGACCACGGTTACGTACAGTATACTATCACCACGAACACACGTTGTTACTGCTGAATTAAGCGTTAATAGACTTATTAGCCATACACTTTTTTAACTAGTAAGCTTTAAGTGTTTATATACCCTATAGTAAGACGATATCGTCTGTTTTATTTATTATAGGATCCGGTTGTTTGTTTTATTATTATTGTGAAAGTCTTGTTTTTATTATTATTAATTTTTGTATTATTGATTTATTCTACCCAATTCAATCTATTATTGAATCCGATATGAATAAATCGGTTCACTTTCTCTTTTTTCTCGTCGTTTATTATTTTGGTTTAATTGTTTAGAATGTTTTTTATCCACTTTCTTGAGTTCGATTCTGAAGAAGTTGTGTCGACTTTTCTATTGTCAGCTGCGGTGAGTTGATCGGTGCTTTCCTGTATAAACACTAACATAAACACAACATGTACACGATACTTACTATCAGTTGTAATGTGTAGTAAATCTTAGATAATGTGGTTGGTGATGGTCATTCAATTTGAATATCCGCCTTGACTTCTGGTACCAACCGTCTCTGGTTACTCACTAAGCTGTAATTCTACTTTTTTCTAATAAAGGTCAACACTGTTGATTGTTCATAAAACAATAGTTGTTTATTCAACTCAAGCAAAATAGTTTGATTACAATGGCATCATTATTCTTCCTTTTTGAAAATAATTAAAATTGTTAAAATTGAACATGGACTCTTAAAATAATTATAAGCTCAGGGTGGTAGGACTGCATTTGGCAAGTCGATGTTTTCTGTTTGTAAATAAATTAATTATTATGCTTCATAAAATTTGTAGGTTTTTTGAGCCTGCAAGGTACACAGATAAAATAAAATGCACTACTGTAGTAATGAGTAGTCAGAGAATAAAATCATTAATTGTTGGTTTAACATAACATAAATTATGAACGACAGTTCATTGTTTACAATTGAAGTTATCATAGGTTAATGTAACCTTGTTTATTTAAAATTGATTAATTATGCTTCTTTGATGCATTACTTATTTAGTAAGTCATAATAATTTGTTAAATTCAGTGTGATGTTCCTGAACAATCTCCAAGATAGGATATAACTAAAACAGGTATATTAAATTCATTTTTTATCTTTCCGATTACAACCCTAATCGGATATCTTCAATTTACGCGAAATAGAGCACTTATACTATTATTACTGGCAGTAACGCTAGGAAATTTTAACTTGTTAGTCACGATTTGCAGACCGATAGTAATCACGTGGTGCTCATTTGTTATCGATTCCCAACAGAGTCTGATCTCTTGGCTTTACGATAATTCCTTCGACTGAATTCTAGTAACCTGTTCGGTTCTTCGGTAACCCCTACTCATAGTTTTTCTTCAGTTAACCAATATTCTTGTTCAATAAGGCTTCAAAAGCAGAACAATTTTTGTTGAAAATATCTGATAAATTTTACAACTGAAATTGTACCCATGAAACATTTAAATTTTTGTACACATTAAGTTACTTACTTTTAAAATAAATATTGTCATCAGTTTTTCTTTTTATTACGAACATTCTAATTTAGGCTGTATCTGAACATTTCCCATATCAGAAAATTGATTTACATTAGCGTGTTTGTTATAAATATGAGGTAAAATAATTACGTACTATCGCACTTGCGCAATCCACACGCGTCTGTTCATCGTTTCGCACCAATTCACAGCAATGAAATTGTTTCGTAAGCCTAAAAATACTTAAAATTAATATTTTTAACAACGTTCCTTGTCAACTAACACATAATGCTCAAACTTGTAATCTGTACTTATTCAAAATGTGTCTTCATGTTCTATCATATTGTTACGTAATACGGAACGTTCTACAACTATCTCGGCTATCCCAGCAGAGCCCAGCTGTAATGTGTGTGTGCGTGCATATTGCTGCTACTTTGAAATGAAAGACAATTACGTGACACTTATCATGCGTCAACACAATCAAGGCTGTTCCAGACCTCACCGGTCCGCGCACACTGTGTTCAAGGTCAGACACGACACTGTTTCTAGTGGATTCGAGAGCGCCCGTAAGAGGCAGTTGCTCGACACGTCATCCAGAAAGTGACCGATTATTCTGGAATTTCAGCGGGATATAAATTTAAACATCCAGCGACGGACAGTCAGTTTACCTCGGGCGATTACTCAGTGCGTTTAAGAGGCGATTTACTCAAGTGAGGTTCGAAGTATTGTGACGAAGTGTTATTGTGCTATAACTGTGCGGCCTCTATTAGTTGACATTATTGCTTGTCGACAAATATTGCTCGGATTATTGTACAAGTTGATTTTAAACTGTATTTGTGATTAATTAAAGCTGGATGTTAATGACGTCATTGGTGTCTTGAATTTCGTTTTCCGCTGCACCATACGACGATCAGTGAGACCGTCGTGACGAAATGTTTTTAACTTTACTACATTGCATATACAACTAGAACGTCTATTGCAGTACAGACGCTTGTGTTCGGCTGCAAAACATTAGGCCTACCATCGTTCGTAACCGTGTTGCGATAATGTTACTTTGTCGTCCTCGTTAATTTAAAGGATGAGTCGTTTCGACCAATTTCGCGCCTCCACAACCTACTCCTTCATATGACGGCCGTTGCATACCGGAAAGTCAGATGCGGCAACTAATCGTGTCACCGCTTAAGATAATCTCGACGAACGAGAAAGTGTCTGGACAGTTATCATTTCCAATCTATATTTGAAGCCTTCTTCCCTTATGGACCGTGTTGAATATGTCTTCACAGACAACGCGTTGTCCATATTGCAATGTGTGTCTTCAGATCTACGAACACTTCACGATGTAGGCTTATAGCCTGTTCAGTCTTCACTGCAGCCATCTCTTCCAGGGCCTACTCACAGATCTTCTGCCGACTGGTTTGTAGTCTATAGCGCGCATTACTAGCCTCTGACGGTCCATTCTATAGACTTGCTCTATCCACTGCTGTTTTCGTTCTTCTATCTTATCATCGATGAAGAATATATTCAGTTCGACTCTTATATGTTCATTACGCATTCGATCCGTTAGACGATAGCCACTCACGTGCATTAAAAATTTCATTTCAACGGTTTGCTTATGTTGCTTTTCTTTCCCAATTGTCGTCCATGTTTCACTACTAGCCTATATGTAAGAACTGATATCGCCATTACTTTATAGAACGTTTTACATTATAGTCTTCGTTGCATTGTGCCACACATCATCTGATCCTTATTTACTTTTTTATTCTTATCCTTATCATTTTCATAACTTATGTCACAACCAAGAAATGCAAAACGCGATACTTGCTCTAAAATCTTATCCCCAACGATTATTTTGGAACGGATGGTCTACGAGACCAAGATACAAAATACACAAGCACATCTTTACGAACTAGCCTCCTTCTAGATGCAATCACTGTGACACGGTCATGACAACATTCCATCTCGTTTCAGAGTGCCCTGCTCTCCACCATCTGCAAACCAAACTTAATATCCCTTCTGACGTTAGCAGAAGTTTCAACGGCAAGTCTGCAGCCGCCGGAATACTTCTCCTCATAATGGAGATTCAGTTGGTAACAAAAATTTAAGTTCCGGAAAATTAAATTTAAAAGAACCTGAAAATTTATGTAATTTCTAACTTAATGTAACTTATGTAAATATTTATCATATTATTTTCCATTATAATACTACTTAATTGCTAATATTTAACCTAATATCTAATGTAGTTTTTAAATCGTAGAAGTCCCTGAGTATATTGTTGCAGCCTTTATCTTTGTTTAGCATCTTCTAGTTTAACGTGTAATTTTATTGCATATGTGCAAGCAATTTTGTATGATTTGTAAATTCATTTTTATAATTTTTCTGGTCGCTAATGACTGGTGCTGTGGCAGCGACCTCATAAATAAATAAATAAGTAGGTTTTATGAAGGAAGGATTCATAAAATTGAAAGAGCATATGGTATAAATAAAGATATTTACAATAAAAGTGCATGTCTAAAAACGCAAAAATAACGCATTACAGTACAGTAGTGAAGCCTATATGTAAGTGAATGTCTACCATTGAATTATAATTTAGACAAACCAGAAAATTTTGAAAGAAAAATTATCAGGAAAATATTAGGCCCACGATAACTTCAAAAGGTTGGAAATTAATAAGTAATGATGAAATATATCAGAGTACAGAAAATATAACAGAAACAATGAAAAAAGAAGACTATTATTTTGTAGATATTTATGTAGAATGGACGACAATAGGTTAACAAAGCAGATCTTCAAATATCTGTGGGAGAAGAAGTCAACATCAAGTTGGATTAAAAAGTCCAAAAGAATTAAAAAAAAAAATAATATAAACGCAGAAGAAGCAATTGAAAGATATCGGGCAAAAGTGTTAAAAATGGAAGGAGTCCAGGGGAGAGATATAAACGCAGGTTCAAAGTGGACTGAAGACAGGAAGAAGAGACACAGTGAAAAGATGAAATAATATTATAGAAAAAGAAAAGAAAAAGAATAAAGATTTGAAATTGGCATGTAGTCCTTAGATGGCCGATACAAATAGAAAAAGTAGGTTACAGCAATGAGTGCGTGTTATAACGGCTGTAAGGCCCAAGGTCTACAGAAGAAACTAAAGAGTATTTACGACATTTCATACAATTAGTATTCATTATATGTGTATTGATTTGTCTTCACTGTCCGTGTACAAGCGTTGATGATAAAACTAAATTTATTGTCGTGACAAAAATGTGTCAAATCGTTGACAAAAAAAAAAAGTTTTAAAATGTCTAGTTAACAGCCGAACTAGAGGCGTGCTGAACTAGTATTTGAAAATAACAGGTACAACGAAGCCGTCACAAAAATAACACGTTCGAATTCCCGTTATACATACTTATACCTATACCTATTATACATATACCTGTTATTATATACTCATTACATACATATACCTGTATTATATAATTTGTTGTAAGAAATAAATTGAAACTAAAAGTATTAACAGTGTTACTTTACTCTGTGGCTTTATTTAACTGTTACTGTTTAAAAGAAATTAAGAAACAAGAGGATTTATAGGTCTATCTCCCTTTGGAAACTAATTTAAGTTTTCACTGGAAGTAAACAAACTAACATTTAATATTTAGTTAAATATTTAATGTTAAATTTAATAGATTGCATATTAAATTATTGATTCCATTTTGGTTAAACAAATCAGTTGCGAAAATCAGGCAACGAAATTTAGAGTGCACGTAATAGGACAACAAATAATGTTAAAACAATTTACATGAGATGTGCAGTGAAGTTAAAATCATCTCCGAAATCATATTACTAAAAAGTACTATAGCCACTCTGTAGGTTGTAACACAATATAATTCGCTTTTTCAAAGTTTACCAACTTTGTGACTAGAGCCTAGTATAATATATAGTTGTTTTGATTGTTCATCACCTTTCTTCACAGCACTAAACTTTATAGAATATTGAAACTTTCAACTTGTGAAACTTACTTGTCTTTTCTTCTCGTACGCGTTTCGGCGTGGTGTTCGCCTTCGTCAGCTTTGAGACAGACTGCCATTAACTTGTAACGGTTTTTATTTTGACAGGTATAGTGGAGGTGGAGTCTGGAGGAAGGGGATTGGCGCGGGGATCCAAATTATTGTTAGTTTTTTGTATAATTGTGTCAAAAAGTGTGTGTGATTTATACTGTAATTGGTCGTTAAGTATGTTGTTTGGTTGTGTTGTGTGGTGTTTGTATATTTCATATTGTTCTGCTGTGTTAGAATAATTATTTCAAAATAAAAACCGTTACAAGTTAATTACAGTCTGTCTCAAAGCTGACGAAGGTGAACACCACGCCGAAACGCGTAGGCCGAGAAGAAAAGACAAGTAAGTTTCACAAGTTGAAAGTTTCAATATTCTATAAAGTATAATATCGTATATATTTTTTCTTATAATTTGTATTATGTATTTACATAACACACGAGAATAAATGTAACATCAGTATGAATTTTTTTTCATTTACTAAAAATAGGTTCGTTTCTTTGGCATATAAATAAACTAAACCTCGCTGTTTTGCTTCGTTCCGTACTGTATGGCAATCGGCACATGCGCAGAATCAAGTACTCAGTACTAATAACTGTGACTTTTTACTCGTTTATTCGTTAGTTGTGAAGGGGGGGGGTCCCTCGACTCGGAACCGCGAGGCCGCGAATAATCGGAACGGGTATTTCGATTTTTCAGTTATCGTTGAATCGGAACAGGTACTTCAACTTTTCAGTCACTGTTATATCCGTTCCATAAAAATAATCGTTCAAAAATTCCTGTTATAGGTATATCTACCCACCTCTAAGCTGAAAATTACAGAAACTGTCATCAAGAAAGTTTTTAGAAAATAAATTTTGTTATATGAATTTCGAAAGAATACCCGTCCTGTATTTCAGGCTGTCAGACAAATATAAGAGACATTTCTTTAATGTACACAAGGGATGTATTGTTGACAATTTAGTGCGGATGGCAAACACCTCGAGGCAGGAGAGCGTGTCTTTAATACTGGTTTCCGTTAGGCCTACGCTGTCCGCGTCCAAACAGAAATTTATTTTAAGCACGTACCGCTGACCTTCCTCACCAGATACGTGAGGTCAGTTACCTCTGGTCAGTTTCGAGTAGACTTACGTGTAACTTATTATTCAGTACGCGATCAGAAATCTTAATTCAATTTCTTGAAAGTAAATAGACTACAAACTATTGCAACTTTATAGGGTTATAATACCAAATATAGTTCTGTAAAACGCAGTAGGTCTATTAATGTGTCTACAAATACTTAAAGAAAATACTACAAATACTACACTTTGTTGCTTGGATCGTCGCAGTGCCGGATATACCACTAGGACGACTAGGCCGCAGCCTAGGGCCGCGGGCTCAGAGGGGGCCGCAATCTATAGGTTTTCTTTAACAGAAGTATTTTTATATCAGTAGGAGGCACTTTGATTTATATAAGTATGATTTTTTGAAATTAATTGATAAATTTTTGTTAATAACACAAATGGAGGACAGTTCTTATTTAAATATTGCGCGCTTATTTTTAAGACGTTGACATCTTTAAAAATTATTCTGCGCCTGCAAATTTTGAACGTCCGCTACATTGCCCAGAATTTACATTTATAAGCTTTTAATAAAGGTTTGTACATATAAACCACTTATAACTGAAAAAAGTGTGTTTATATTTCTTCACAAAATATAAAAACGTAGGCTACGTTATTTAAAAACAATTTTCTACAGTTTTCTTTTTAAAATTTATAAATTTTCCAGCAACATTTTTTGTGTATACTTTCCCTGATATTAATACCACTAAGATACATAGTCACTGAATATTAGTTTACCATTAGCTTGTTGTGTCTTTAGTCAAAGAATAAAAACAAATCTACACATATTTTTTTAATTTTATAAAAATTATAAGAAAAAAATTAACGTGTTATACCTAGACAATAAAAAAGAAACTTTTTATATTAGATTTCTGTATAAGCTTAGTTAAGTTACTTTACGTAACAAATAAATTAATTTACTCAATGCTTTTGCATGGTTCTTAATATTTTGAAAAAATTTGCTAAATGAAAGCACTCTTTTTTATAGTAGCCTATTGGTTTTAAAATTGATAGTATTAATCTGACATCAAATTACTTCTGCAGTACATATGTTACTTCAAAGTCACAGCCAGGGGGCCGCTAAGAAAACTTGGCCTAGGGCCTCAAAAATCTTAAATCCGGCACTGCATCGACGTATTTAAACATTAGAACAAATGTCTGAACTCCAGATAATTTATTAATTACAACTTTAAATACAATTTAAATAAGCGAAACAAAAGATAACGCTTTATGTAAAGATTCTCCAAGTTTACGCCTGTCCAATACACACTAAGCCCGGTCGCAGTCTGGAACTGTCGGACTGCTGCTCTCGGACCGGTTTCACTGTGCTGATGTAAGCGGGGAGTAATTCGCCCAGTGGATATTATACCACTACTAGCTGTTACCCGCGGCTTCGCACGCGAATACTTGACTTTTAGTGAGTATTTTAATATAGGTTTTTTTGTCTATGTCTATATGGCGTTCTGTCAGCTCGTATAAAAATGTTGTACTCATTAGTCAAATTCTCTCCATAGCTGTTTTCAACACTCTTGTACTATTTTAACTTGTACTAAATTATTATGTTGGCGCGATAGCCTTTGGAGATTTAAAATTACCCGTTTATAAAGCCTTTGGAGATACAGTATTTATAAAGTACCTGTTAAATCAAAAACGCTAAATTCTTTATTTTAAGTGTTACTGTGTTAGAAGCATTGTATAACACATTAAACGTTATGTTTTCCTCAACCATGGCTTTTATTTATTTCAATAGTAAACTAAAAAACCAAAAACCGCTGTCACCTAACCTCACGAATGAAAACAACACGTATTTTCGCTTTGCATTAAGTAACAGGACTATTTACAATTAGTACACTTCTTCTTTTCCACATTGTAAAATATATCGATACAATCGCGTATTATAAAACATCGAAAATGTACTGCAGGAATGGATAAATGTACAGTTCCGACGCTGCTAAATAGGTTTTGTTTATTTACTTGTTACTATGGTAATTAATTCTGGTCTCCATTGTGTTTTTGACATCTTTAATAGTAGTATTTAATACATGTAATTACTTATTCATTGCATCATCAAAAATACGCATAAACCTAAATTTTACACTTGTTTAAGACACTTAAAAATATATAGACGTATCTGTATACAAAATTACAAAACATATCGATACAATCGCACAGTAAAAACATTAAAAACTGTAGGAACGGATAAAGGTACGGTTCCGATGCCGCTAAATATTATTTGTTTATTTACTTGTTACTACGGTAATTAATTCTGGTCTCCATGGTGTAGTTGACACCTTTATACGCGTCAACGAAAAGGCATAATTTAAAGAGCCTAAATCGTGCGAACGGGGCAAAATATCAAATTCCAAGTTAGACCGTGTTTTTCTCCTTGTGTAAAAGGTTACCTGTGCAAAATTTGGTGGCAATCGGTGTAACGGTGTGGATTCGTATTCAGTACATATAAATCCTCAGATTTAGAGTTTTATATATATATATGGTATAACCGGCCGACACCTTATGGCAAGCGCTCTATACTCCACGCCAATCTGCTTAGGTTAGGTGGTTTAGGTTAGGTCTCCTGCAAGTCACCTACGGAGTCTTTAAGCCAGACGGGATATTAAGCGGCCTTCAGAATCAAAGCGCGCAGTCAGGACGGCAGGTAGAATAAAAAACACGAAAATCCTTACTTGCACGCCCATCGTACAATATGTACCCGTATCAAAACATGCTTTTCTGTGAAGGCGTTACCGCTCTGCAACACAAGGGTCGTGCGTCCATAGGCCTGCGGTCAGGGAACGGACGCAAGTCCTTCTGTCTTGGTACCCAGCATTGCGAACCAACAGTGGTGGATTATCCATAACGCTAGGGTATGCTGCCGCACCAGGCACCAGGACATCAACCGTCAGAAATGGCACCATTCAGCTGAATTGACTAAGACAAGCAAAGCTTATGATTACATTACGTGATTGTTTGGTTTTCGTACGCATTTAGTAACCAGGAAGGGTGTCGAGTGGGAAAATCAAGCGAAAGCTCTTATAGAAGTTTACTCGAACGATTTGAATAACAATCTTCTAACAGAATTTAAGCACTTTGTGCCACGAGTAAAATTGCAATGAAGAGGTTTTTTTCAAATCGTTCGAATGAAGATGATAAATTCCATGAAACTGCAGTTTGCCCGCTCATAGTATTAGACTGGATTACTGATTATAAACTTATTGATGTATTTCCGAATATACATTGCTTATCATCTGCTTCTGAAGATTCGAATAACTAACTGTGAATCTGAAAGATAATTTTCTGTATTAAAAGCATTGAAGATGTGTTGAGTTCAATTATGGGAGATGAGAGATTATCTTCGTTAGCAAGATTGAAAATTGAAAGCAAGATACTTGAATCGCTAGATTTAGAAGAAATTATACAACACTTCGTTAAGGGAAAATTAAAAAAAAAATGGATCCATTAGTATTTTCTAAGCTTAAGTAGTGCTATTATCATTGTAATCACTATTTAGCTAAACATTTGTTGTAATTTGAGAGTTAAATAAAATAATTGTTAACTTTCGAAATTGTGTATGCCATTTATCCGTGTAAATAATGGATAAAAGGTTGAATTTTGAATTATTGGGGGGAGGGGCACCAGTCTGATGACAGCATAGGGCACCACGCGCTACTAATCTGATATACTGAAATCCGTTCATCATAATGTCCGTGTGGATGGATGGATGGATGATGCGCGGGCGTCTTGCGCCCTAATTTGTGTGCATTGTCCAGGCCTAGGCCTAATGAACGCCAGGTGCCAACAGGTCAGCGCAGTCGTTTGCTCTGCACAAGGGAGTTATGGTGCAGTCCGCGGGTCCATGATAATTACATGGCCACCACGGAGGCAAGCTTGAGCTTTTGCTTCAGCCAATTGTCCCGCCGAGGCGCGATACCATGGTCCCCTCAGGCTAGCCTTTGGGAACGTAGTGACGCACTGGCGAGGACAAGAGGCTCGAGTGCCCTAGGGCGTCGGCCGAAACGGTAAGGAATGATTACGAGACAGCCAGCTTCCGCAAGGAAGGCACTTGCACAACCTCGCGGGAGCCATGTCTCAGGTCATTACCCTGCCGAATCAGCAAAGCAGGTGCTGACGGGGATTTTAGTGGTCATGGCTTCAGCCAATTGCAACGCCTGGTCGCGGCTCCTTGGTCTCCGAGGACATAGCCCACGGAAACTTAGAGGCACGCTGGCGAGGACAAGAGGCTCGACCGCCCGAAGGCGGCGGCCGAGTCGAAGGGACTCGTCACCGGGGCAGTCGGCTCTCGCAAGGAAGGCATTTGCACAACCTCGCGGGAGCCCGAGTCCCGGATCAAAGCCCTGCCGAATCGGCAAAGCCGATGCTGGCAATAAATCAATCCAATCCAATCTGCCGCAGCATGATTGACTACAGTTTCGGCAGGCGCAGGTAGTGAATGATGGTGATCAGTTCAGTCTCCAGAAGGTTAGTTCGTTTCTGGGGGGTTCATGTGATGAATTTAGGGGGGGGGTCGTCTAACAGCTAACCCTTGTTGAGGGTTGCGGTCACGTGAGCGTTGAAGTTTAGGTGCCGATCAAGCCGAACACCTAGGTACTTCACCGTCGCAGTCCAGTTGATGGGTCTCCCTTCTAAGGAGAGGGATTTGCATCGGGAAATGGACTTAAGAGTAAAACAGATCGCCTCGGATTTCTCCGTATTGATCGCTACCCGCCACTTCCTTAGCCAGTCCGGAAGCATAGCCAACTGGCGTTGTAACATTACGCTCGTCCGCCAAGGCGAAAGCGAGCTAAAATGAAACGACGCGTCGTCGGCAAATAGAGATTACGTGACCCTGGTATAAACAGGCAGATCGTTCGTGTACAGTACGTACAGAATGGGGCCGAGGACTGATCCTTGTGGGACGCCGGCGGCGACAGGGCGAACCCGAGAGAACGTCCCATCTACGCTGATCCTGAAGGTGCGATCCGTCAGATAGGATCGGAGCAAATAGATGCCGGGAGTGGCGAATGCGCCAGTTTGTAGAGCAGGCCGTCGTGCCAAACTTTATCGAAGGCTTTGCTCACATCCAACAGGACGGCGCCTGTTGATTGTTGGCGGCGTCTGCTAGACAGGTGACAACCCGTACTAGCTGAAGAGTAGTCGAGTGCCTCGGCCTAAACCCAAACTGCTCCTCGCGGATGAAACCATCCACCAGGGGCCGAATACGGGCCAGGAGAAGACGCTCGAATACCTTCGAGATTACTGGCAATAGTGATATCGGGCGGTAGCTTCCAGGTAGCGTGGGCGGCTTTTTGGGTTTCTGGATCATGATGACGTTGGCGGTTTTCCACAGGCGGGGGAAGTACCTCAGCCGGAGACAGGAGTTGAACAGCTCAAGAAGAACGTCAACTGCCGAAGGCGGGAGATTCTGCAACGCAGCGGCGCCGATGCGATCGGGGCCAGGGGCCTTTCTCTTCTTCAGTCGGCTAAGGACAGACGCAAGGTCTTCCTCGTCGACCGAATTAGGAGGGTCATTGGGGGGAGCAGAAAAGTATCCAAGTATCCAGAAAGGAAATCCTTGGCGACGGCCGTATGAGCCGGGTCAGAGATGCCTCTATGGACGGTGAACTGTTCCTCAGTACAGTCGACAAAGACTTCCGCCTTGCCTTCTGCAGAGTATAAAGTGCCGTCCGGGGTATTCAAGGGATGGCGAATCCTCTTTTCGCCTTTTAGTCTACCAGCGGCTCTCCATATGGAGGCGTGGTCGACTTCCAAGGACTCCAAATAGGAGTCCCATCGATCCGCGTTTACGTCAAGCAGAAGCTGCGAGACGTGTTCCGACTGGGCTCGAAAACGCCGACTAGCGGCAGGGTCACGGGTATGCTGCCATCTGCGGCGGAGCTGGCGCCGTAATCGGATGGCCTGGAGAACTTCCGGAGGAAGGTCGGAGCGTTTATTACTCACCGGAACAGTATAGGTGTGCTTGCCCATTGCAGACTGGACGAGGTCCTGGACCTGATGTACCCGGAGATCCACGTCGTCACAAGAGACGAGTGGGTCCGGAGGGACAGATGGCAACTGCCTGGGCACATCATCGTGATAGGATCGCCAATTGACTCTCCTAACAGGACGATCGGGAAGTCGGGGTGACACCGACTGCAGCAAGACAGTTACAAGCAGGGGGTCGTGATCGGACGAGAGGTCCGACACCGCGCTGACTTGTAGATGAAAGGGGATGGCCTTGACAATTACAATATCAAGGACATCCGGCCGATAACCCGTACTGGAAAAGTATGTCGGTTCGGACGGGCCGATGATGAGGACACTGGGATCATCTTCGACAGCCCTACAGAGAGAATTGCCGTAGGGGTTTGACGTTCTGCTGTTCCAAGAGGGACGCTTGGCGTTAAGGTCTCCGGCTACGATGGTTGGGAGATCGCTGTCTAGGAGGGCGTCCCACTCCTCGTGCGGCGGAGCTCGATGGCCGGGCGGGTGGTACGCAGAAACAAAGCGCACCTCCAGGCCGGCAACATCGAGCGCCACAGCACATGCTTCGATGAGGGTCGTTGCAGGAGCAGGGAGTTCTCTATGAGAGTTCCGCCTGTGGACTAAGATCGCCACTCCGCCAGATGCGATGTGGCGATCGGGACCATTCCTGTCTTTCCTGTAGCAAGCATAGGCTGGCAGGCAAAATCGACGATTAGGGGAAAGATGTGTTTCAGAGAGGAGTACGACATCTGCATCATACTCCACAAGGAAAGCTGCCAGTTCGGCCCGACGCGCCGGAACACCATCGGCATTCCACGCGACGAACCGAAACTGTCTAGCCATGGTTAGATGTAGGGACAATCAGGGCGATCAGAGATGTTAGGATCACCATGAGTATAGACGGGACACCCCGAGCAGCAAGAATTTGCGGGACAGTGCCGCTGACCCAGGCCATCAGCTGAGCCTCAGTGACCAGTGGTGAACCACTGGGCGCAGGGGCCTGACTAGCCGGCGCTGAGGCCGCGGAAGGTGCAGATGCCGCCTCCAGGGGAGGTTGGGCAGTTGGACCTGGCTGTTCGGGGGCTGGCGAGACTTCCATGGAAGTCGCAGGGGACTGGGCAACAGAAGCAGGCTCCTGGACGGGTAGATGCTGGGCAGCCGGAGGCGCGTTGTTAGCCTCCGGGTATAGTTGTTTTGCCACTAGTGGCTGTCTAGCCTTGCGCTTAGAGCGCAGTTTCGTAGGCGGCTGGGTCTGTGAGGGGGGTACTGCGGGCGTTGCCGTTTGAGGAGATGGCACTCCGGTAGGTGCTAAGGTTCTGGGGGCCACAGGGGGCGCCGTAGCGACCGCTGTAGCGTAAGTTGTGGTTCCTCCAGAGGCAGGTGCCGCAGGAAGAGCCGTAGATGCCGAGGCGGGTGGTTGGACTGCCGCCCGCTTCGAGGGTTTAGGAGCAGGGCGAGGAGGTTCAACCTGACGGTTTTGCTCCCGCTGCTGCTTCTTTAGGGCCTTCTTAAAGTGATTGCAACCCCTAAAGTTAGCCGGGTGACTGCCTTCACAGTTGCAGCACGTCGCGAGTTGAGGCTTCACAACGGGACAATTCTCGTTGTGGGCCTCCCCACAGCGTACACAACGCGGCGGCATCTTACAAAAGGCCGATGAGTGGCCGAATCGCTGGCATTGAAAGCACTGGGAAGGCCCAGGCTTACTATTAAAAGCCCTAACCTGTACCCGGAGGCACAGAATGGTTTCAAGATGATAGACGTCGGCGAAGGAACCAACCTTCTGAATCCTGATGTAGAAGGAATTGATTTTCCTTTTCCGATCACCGGATAGGAGAGGGACGACGGAGGTAGGGAAGAAACCCTTTCCGCCAGATCCTCCCAGATCCACAAGATCGGTGTATCATGGGGAATCCCGGACACCACAATCTTGAGTTCCCTCTCCTCAGGGAGGGGGAAGAAGGTATGAAAGGCGTGACCGGAGTCGGCCAGGAATTTCTGGAAAGCCCGAAAGACCTGGATCGACTTCGGCAGCAGTCGAATTGACGAACCTTGGCTTTTGGCCTCGATTCGTCCAGACAGCACAACTTGTTTCAGCTCCCGAAGGAGGGTATGCCAGTCGCTGCACTGTGGCACGACGATTGGCGGAATCTTTGGCGGTTTAGGTGTTGGTTCTGTTACTGTGATTTCAGGGGAAGGTGATATGCGGCCTGCCGAGTCTGCAGCCACGGCTCGTGTCGCCGGGACAGTCCGTTTTGGGGACGTCGGCATGCTTCCACCGCTACCTCGCCGTTTCCGGCTAGGCACGTGTTGGAAGCCGTCCTCCGTCTCCATCTCGGAGTCCGACGACAACGTAGCGCCGAGGGCTGCGGCATAAGCGATGGATAGAGGGTCCTGAGAAGGACCAGCAGAAGGCTGGTCCCTCACGGGAGGGTCAGATGTTTGGTGGTCCTTAGCAGGACCAGCAGAAGGCTGGACCTGCAAAAGAGCAGACGATTGGTGGCCCTGAGGAGGACCAGCAGAAGGCTGGTCCCCCACGGGAGGGTCAGATGCATGGTGGCTCTCTGCAGGACCGGCACAATGCCGGACATGTCCGTGTCATCTTCATATGTAATTTATATCCTAGATATTTGAAGTCTGGTACCTTGCTCTAACACAATATTGTCAATCACAGTCTTAGATCTTACTGGACGCACATGTCTTTGAATGCTACAACCTTGTTTGCAGGCCTATATCGAAACCATAATAAGTTTAAAATATTATTACGACAATCACGGAACGCTCTCGAGGAGCCCTGCTTGGCTAGCCGAGCAGGGGCAGCGTCTCGGACAAGGTCGTACAAAAGTACCTTCCGAACTCTTCGAGTCCTTGTCAACTACGCAAATTACGCTGGTAAGTAGTATATGTATGTATGCGCTGGGACTCAAAAAACAGCCATGTATGCGCTGGGACACAATACCCACTATGTATGTATGCGCCAGGACAAAAAAAACAGCCATGTATGCGCTGGGACACAATACCCCACTATGTATGTATGCGCTAGGACAAAAAAAACAGGCATGTATGCGCTGGGACACAATACATGTATGCGCTAGGACACTCGCTATTGTCTCCCCCCCCTTTTAGTAAAAAATGTAAATATAAACAGTATAAAATGTAAATATAAACAGACGGCGTTTGTTGACACGCCCCCGCCCCGCGTACACAATAGACATTCCGAGTTCGTTGACGTGTTTTTTTTCTCCTTTTTACAGTGTAGACAGCGTGGCGTCCGTCCGTCTTTACCTAAATATATTACATTTTTATTTTGTAATCGTGATCGTGTCTTTAACGATTGTGTTATTCTATAGTAAACCGTGACCGTGACCTTGAAACATACTGACCTAGTAACAAAAATGTAAATATAAACAGACGGCGTTTGTTGACACGCCCCGCGTACACATAAACATTCCGAGTTCGTTGACGTGTTTTTTTTTTTCTTTTTTTTAGCGTCGTCTTTACCTAAATATATTACATTTTATTTGTAATGATTGTCATTCTATAGTAAACCATGACCTTGAAACACACTGACCTAGTAAAAATGTAAATATAAACAGACGGTCGTGCAACTCGTCTTTACCTAAATATAAGATACCGATAACCTTTTTAGTTGTCGTACTATACAAAGTAATCTCTGATAACTAAGGTCATAGATGTAAACAGTTTTTAATTAATTGTTGTACTTTGAATAATGAGCATCAGACAGGCGATAAGTAGTGAATTACATAAACAAGCGAGAAGGAATTTTCCTACACGCAATGTCGAACTAAAAGGTATTCACGATTTGTATCAAGCTGACCTTGTAGAAATGATTTCTTTTTCAAAGTTGAATAAAGGTTATAAATATATACTAACAGTGATAAATTGTTTTAGTAAATTTGCATTTGCAGTTCCGTTAAAATCAAAAACCTCACACGACATTGTAAAAGCTCTAAGACCTATATTACATGTAAACAAAATGAAACATTTGCAAACTGATAAAGGAAAAGAATTTTACAATTTACCGATTCAGCAATTATTTAATCATTATAATATAAATCATTATTCAACTTATTCAGATAAAAAAGCCTCTATTATTGAACGTTTTAATCGTACTTTAAAAAACCATATGTGGAAGTGGTTTACTACCAGTGGAAAGTATACATGGATCGAAGTACTTCCTCAGTTATTGAAAAAATATAATAATACTGTACATAGAACTATAAGTATGAAACCTAAAGATGTTAATATAAATAATGAGAAAAGGGTATTAACACAAATAAATAAAAAACGAATACCTGTTAATAAGAAACCTGCAAAATATAAAGTTGGGGATAGAGTGAGAATTAGTAAATACAAACAAATTTTTACTAAGAGTTATTTACCAAATTGGACAAATGAAATATTTACAATTCATAATATTAAACAAACAGTACCTAGAACATATATTTTAAAAGATGATACAGGAGCCGTATTAGATGGCGGATTTTACGAACAAGAAATTAGTAAAACAAAATACGACAATATATTTTTAATTGAAAAAATATTAAAACGTAAAGGTAATAAATTACTTGTTCAGTGGTTAGGATACGATAAGTCGCATAACAGTTGGATTGATAAAAACCAAATCATTTGAATTATTTTTTTTTCAATCATGAAAATAGTACAACAAACAAAAAAAATACGTATTTGTAATTTTGATAAATCTATGGAGAAAAAAGAAAGAGTCCATAGCGAGTTGTTACCAAATAATGTCAGGTCTCTTATCATTGGGCCCAGTAATACAGGTAAAACAAACCTAATGCTTAATCTTTTGTTCAGTCCTAATGGTTTATGTTTTGAGAACGTTTATGTTTTTTCAAAATCGTTGTATCAATCAAAGTACAAATTTTTAGAAACAGTTTTATCAGGTATACCATCAATACAATACTATAAATTTTCAGAAAATGATCAAGTCATTCATCCTGATGATACTGAACAAAATTCAGTTATTATATTTGATGATGTAGCATGTGAACAACAAGATAATATAAGAAATCATTTTACAATATGTAGACATAAAAATAATAATGTTATTTATATATGTCAAACGTATGTTCGAATTCCGAAACACTTAATTCGTGATAACGCGAATTTAATAATTATTTTTCAACAAGACGAACTAAATTTAAAACATATATACAGAGATCATGTTAATACTGATATGACATTTGAAATGTTTAAAGAACTTTGTTCTAAAGCATGGACAAGACGTAAAAAGGGTTTTTTTGTTATAGATAAAGAAAGTGATATGAATTGTGGCGGTCGTTATCGTTTTGATTTTGATATCTATATTACTAATTTGTAATCGAAATTTTTTTTATTACTTATCAATATGTCATCGAAGAAGTCACGTTCCCTTGACAAGCAAGAGAAGCTCGTTAGTGAAATTAAAAAAATAAGAAAAAATATTCGAAAGAAACATCAGACTCTAACACAAAATGTTATTGATGAAGAACAGTTTGCAGAAAAATCGTTGAAACCTATTATCACTCCGTTACAAAAGTTAGTACAAGAGAAAACAAATTCATCATTGATTAAAAAAGAAGAACAACAATTAGATGTTGAAATGGACGATATTCAGTCGCGTTTACAAAACAAAAGGTTTTCAGAAGAGGCCGAAAACATCCCGATATCGAACAAACGAACAGTAGAAACGCCGTTACCATTACCGCGTGAAGAAGAAATAACGTATGAAACCTTACCCACGGTTGATGAATTAATGTCAACATCAGAAGGACGACAATCAATTGAACCTTTTATCGATATATGGTTTAAAGGTCCGTTAATAAGACATTATATGCGTAAATTTTTTGATGACAGTAATCATGATATTGATCACGTTTTTGGTCCATATTTTGGAGATAATAATATTTTAATGTTAGGTAAATACCCCTTAAAGACTGATGAAAGTGATATTATTACAATTAATAATGTTATGTACAAAGGTACACCTGGTTTGTACGATCTTATTTTTATGAAAAACCCCAATGCATATGTATATTCTCAAGAAGATTTAGACGAATATTCGCGTATAATAAGTGAAACCGCGGCATATTTAAGTTTAAAGACAAACAGAGTTAAAAGCAGTACTAGTTACAAATATAAAAATATAATTAAGCCTATTATTAATAAGCTTTTACAATCATCCACATCAAAAGTTAGAAGTAGCCGATTGCATAGTGATACAGAAGGTCGCGGTTTGTTAAATTTCAGTAACAGTAAGCCAGTTTTTGTGTACTGGAATAATGTAAATGAATTATGCGATAGATTAAAATTATTGATTGCTTCACAAAGTGCAGGTCATTCGGGTCATGAAAATGAAATATTATCAATTATTGAAGAGCTACAGGAGGCCGGTATAATAAAAGAAGATGCAGCAACGTTTGAAGCGATATTTTCAAAATGAGTGTCGATAAATTCGGACACTATAGTGGTGATCTAGTGGCTAGTTCCAACGTTCAGCGTGGACCGCCTGGAGAAGGATTTAAATTAACTGACGACGGAAATTTTAATATAAGTAATAAACGATTATGTAATGTGGGCGATCCTGAATTGGATGATGATGCCGTAAATGTAAAATACATGAGAACAAATTCGATTACTTTAACAAATACAGACGATTGTTACGATGTTAAGATGAAAAAAGTTATTAATTTAGCCGATCCTGACGAACCTTGTGACGCTGTAAATAAAAATTATTTAGAAAATGCTACTAAATCATATTTAGCTGATAGAATACCAATTAAGGTGGATAATAATCCAGTGTATTCATTCAAGAATAATCGTGTGTCTCAAATCGCATCACCTGTTTATAAATTTGATGCTGCCAATAAACTTTATGTTGATAATAAATTACCTGATGAAAATACACAAACTAATTGTTGTGATTTCAAGCAAAAAAGGTTAATTAATGTAGCAAATCCTATTAATTTGCTTGATGCTATAAATAAACAGACTTTATTAACAGGTATAAATAATACAAAAGATGAATGCAAACAATATATAGATGATAAAATATATTATTCACGAAGTGAAGAGGAAAATAGTATAGATTTTAATGGAAGCAGATTGACTAATATTGCTGATTCTAAAGATGATACAGACGTTATAAACCAAAAGACTTTAACAAGAGTTATGAATGCATTTAAATTAGATCTAGAAGACTATAAAGTTGACAGTAGCTTAGTTAGAATATTATACAAATTATATAAGGAGTGCACTAAAGACAATCCTGTTAAAACTATAAACGAATTTCGCATTGTATATATAATACAAAGTTTATATGAAGCGTCATAAATGCATCTGTATCCAAACAAGATAGAAGGTGGTGGTCTGGTGAGTAATATTCTTGGAAATGTTATAAACAAGTCAATTGATTTATTACCTGTTGAACTTCATTTACCCGGTTATCAGTATTGTGGACCCGGTACAAATTTAGCGAAACGATTACAAAGAGGTGATCCAGGAATTAATAAGCTTGACGCTGCTTGTAAACAACACGATATTATATATTCAAAGTATTCAGATTCTATAAATCACGCTAAGGCTGATAAGGAATTAGCTGAAAGAGCTTGGGAACGTGTTAAATCAAGTGACGCATCGTTCGGGGAGAAAGCTGCAGCGTGGTCAGTAACTAACATAATGAAAGCTAAAAGTAAATTTGGTGGGGGAATAAAAAAGAAAAAAAAAACTATGTCCAATACAGTTTATAATTATTTGAAACGTTTTGCTGGTAAAAGTGGAAAAGGTTTATATTTGAGACCGTATAAAAAAATAGGAGGAGGTCTAAAAAAAAAAACAAAGAAAAGAAAAACGAAACAACGACGGCGAAAATAATAAAGAGTATTCCTATACGTCCGCTTTCAATTCCAGATTTACTACTGTATGTTAAACAATTAAAGATTCCTAATTTCAGAGGAGTGTTTATGCTTGACACATTACCGTTACACACTGGAATTTGGCAAAATGAAACCGGAATAGTTAATTTAGATAATAGTTATGGCCATGGTACTCACTGGGTATGTTATATTAAACGTAAAAATAAAGTTAATTATTTTGATAGTTTTGGTAATTTAAGACCGCCTATCGAACTAATTAATTACTTTTATTCATCAAGTCAACGATCTATTGAAATCGTTTATAATTATACACGAAGACAAAATATGGATGCAGTCAACTGCGGTCATTTGTGTTTACAGTTTCTCAGCAATAATGTTTTGTCTAAGCGGTAAAGGATCCGTATTAACATGTGATATTTTTCCACCTATCGAGTTAAGTGATGAAAAATGGGAACTAGGATTAATTGACTTTATGACATATCATTCAATACCCAATATAGAGGAAGGAATTAACAATGTATTATATTATGGTAGTGATAAGAAAATAGTATTGCCTACTGGTTCTTATGAAATTTCAGATATCGCAACGTTTATAAACGATTACTTAATTCAACATGATGAAAATGTAAAAATAATTATAAAGGCGAATAATAATACATTAAAAAGTGAAATTTATTCTAACGTTCAAATTGATTTTAGTAAACCCGATTCGTTAGCAACCATATTAGGATTTGAAACATGCATAATAAATCGAAATAAATGGTACAGTTCAACCTTACCGATAAGTATTGTTCGAGTAGAGAGCATCCGATTGATTACTAATTTAATTAATGGTTCGTTTAACAACGGAATTCCAGATCACATAATACACGAATTCTATCCTAGTGTTCCGCCAGGTTTTAAAATTGTTGAAAAACCGACTAACGTGATATATTTACCAGTAAACACATCTAGGATACATACTATTGTAGTAAGACTAGAAGATCAACAAGGAAGATTGATTAATTTTCGAAACGAAATAATAACGTTACGTTTGTATTTGAGAAAACAATAATAATGGGTCTTATTTTTTATTACGGAATCAATAAAACAACTGCAAATAAGCCAATTATAAGTAGTAAAGATATGAATATCGACCGGTTAACACCACAAAACCTGAAATTTCTACAGTCATTGGGATTAACAGTAATAAAGG
Source organism: Magicicada septendecula (assembly GCA_034769895.1). Lineage (NCBI taxonomy): Eukaryota > Metazoa > Arthropoda > Insecta > Hemiptera > Cicadidae > Magicicada > Magicicada septendecula. Next base: position 562,262,839 of record CM068369.1, read on the forward strand.
ATTGTTTAAACAAAAAATGAATCTTAATATTCAAAACGTAAACGCTAGCATTCTAAACATTATAGAGGATCTTGTGTATACAGATGACTCGATAGTAGGATTAGCTTATCACACTCATCTACCGTACACTTCTACTACATTCAATAATAATGACGAAATTAGAATTCCAATTAATCAACAAGATGTGTACACATTACCGTGTGAAAGTTACCTTCATATAAAAATAGAATACACTAATAATAACGGTATACATGATCAAACTTTAAAACTATGTTCAAATGCTTTAGCATTTTTGTTTGATGAAATTAGATACGAAATAAATGGATCAGAAATCGATAGAGTTAAAAATGTTGGAATAACATCAACAATTAAAAATATGTTAACAATTAAACCACATGAAATTAACACTTTAGAAAATAGTGGATGGGCTTCAGATTTAATAAGTCATATGACACCATCATCGAAAGATATTAGCTTCTGTATCCCATTAAAAAGGTTGTTCGGATTTGCTGAAGATTTTAAAAAGATTTTGTTAAATATAAAGCAAGAATTAGTTTTAATTAGAGCGTCCACTGATAATAATGCAATAATTTTACCTGAATCAGTAAACACATACAAATTAAAAATAAAATATATATCATGGAGAATTCCGTATGTTTATGTTAATGACGTAGTAAAGGTAGATTTACTGAAGATAATACAAATTGATCGACCTTTATTAATGCCGTTTCGAAAATGGGAACTTTACGAGTATCCGTCTGTGCCAAAAGCAAACAAACTTACTTGGACTGTTAAAACATCATCACAATCAGATAAACCTCGTTACGTTATTGTAGGTTTTCAAACTGACAGAAAAAATAATGTACACAAAAACCCAGCACATTTTGATCTTGCCTCATTTTATAACGTAAAGTTATATTTAAATTCAGAATACTATCCGTATGATAATTTTAATGGTGAAACGTCGATTCTACATGAGTATTATTCAATATTTCAGTCCTCGTATTATTACAACAGTGAAAATTCGCCAATGATAAACCGTTCAAACTTTCTAACGTATACACCTTTTTGTGTAATTGATTGTTCAAAACAAAATGAATCATTAAAAACTGGTTCAATAGACATCCGTCTGGATATTGAGACGTCAACAGACATACCGGAAAAAACTACTATCTACTGTCTCATTTTTTACGATACAATTATGCAATATACGCCTTTATCTGGTACTGTAAGAAAAGTATTTAAAATATAATTACGTAGATAAAAAGTGTATCAGTTCTGCTGTTGCACGCAATGGAATACGTTATCGATTTTCAAGGTTTTCGCGATGATGGAAACAATTTCATTTTTAAAGAACTTTGTATTCAGTGTATACAAGATAACAAATTTTCTGGTGCTAGTGATCAGTATTTGTTTTTACCACCATTTAATTACAAACATTTGTCAGAGAAGAAAAAAACGTTAATAAATGGATTGAAAACAAGTGTCTTGGACTTAGCTGGAAGTGCGGTCTTCAAGATTATAACGATCTAGAATTTATATTAAATAAATATATGAACGGTAAATGTATTTATGTTAAAGGATCAGAAAAAAAAGTAGCATTAGAAAAAGAATTTAATTGTTATGTGAAAATAGTAGATATGGAAACACTCGATTGTCAATCCTTAAAAGTGTTAAAACAGCAGACTCCATATTCTATTCACTGTCCTTTCAAACATAATTCGTATTATTGTGCTTTAAATAATGTACATAATTTAACTAAGTGGATTATCGAATACTGGAACAAGAAATTGAAAGACAAAACTATTGGGACTGTATGATTGCTTAACTGTATAATTTTGTATTAACGTAGTTGATCTTTTGATCTCCTATTTTACGCGTGCGTACTGAGAACGTGACATTACTACACTGATAAAACTGATATCAGTTCTGCTGTTGCACGCAATGGAATATGTTATCGATTTTCAAAGTTTTCGCGATGATGGAAATAATTATATTATTAAAGAACTGTGCGTGCAACCTATAGTAAACACTAAATTCGCTGATGTTTGTAATCAATACTTATTCTTACCTCCATTCGATTACAGACATCTATCAGAAAAGAAAAAAAAAGTTAATGACTGGATTAACAATAATTATCTGGGACTTAGTTGGAATTGTGGATTAACAGAATATAGTGAACTTCCAGTAATATTAAATTCATATATATATGGAAAGTGCATTTATGTAAAAGGACGTGAAAAAAAAATAGCTTTACAAAAAGAATTGAACTGTCATGTAAAAATAGTGGATATTGAATCACTCAAGTGTCCGTCTCTAAGCGTCTTGAAGAAGCAGTCTTTAAATAGTATACGTTGTCCGTATGATCATTCTTCAACAAACTGTGCATTAAGTAACGTGTTTTATATTACTAAATGGATAATTCAATATTGGAACTGTTTGTGTGATGAACATGATGAAGACACTAAAAGAATAAATTGTTGGGACTGTATGATTACTTAACTTTTTATTGTAATTATATGTAAAATAAAGGTTTTTTTAAAAAAAATAAAATAAAAATTTTAAAACATTTTGATTTTTTGATTTATTAATACTAAAAAACATATATTCAAAACATATAGTCTATATTACAATTATAATTTTTACAGTTTACCATTCTATACAACATACATACATGCATACATACATAAAATACATACCATTCATAAATAATACATTTAGTTACATACTAAAAAACATACATACTTTTTTTATACCAGCAATACATACATACATACATACATACATACATACATACATACATACATACATACATACATACATACATACATACCATTCATAAATAATACATTTAGTTACATACTAAAAAACATACATACTTTTTTTATTAATTTACATACAAAACATTGTTGTAATTGTGTATAGATTACATACTACAACAAATACAAAGTGAATACCAACAAAATACATACAACAAAAATTTGAAAATGTTTTTTATTTTTTGATCTTAACCAAAAACATTAAGATTAGTTTTTATAAGTTTGTTTTTTAATATTTTTTATTTTTTATTAATTTACATACAAAACATTGTTGTAATTGTGTATAGATTACATACTACAACAAATACAAAGTGAATACCAACAAAATACATACAACAAAAATTTGAAAATATTTTTTATTTTTTGATCTTAACCAAAAACATTAAGACTAGTTTTTATAAGTTTGTTTTTTAATATTTTTTATCTTAGCCAATTCGCGTGATTTTGACAATACAATTTTATGCAATTGCATATAAGTGGAATCTTTACTTTGCAATAAAAATTGACTTCTATAGGCAGCTTTAGTCCATCTGTCTTTCTTATTTATTCCTTTTAAATCGTTAACATCAGTTATATCAATTTTTATTAAGTAACGACCCTTTTCTCCGGGTGTTGTTAAAGTTTTAGTTGAATCATCTTTTTTAAAAGAAATATACTGATCATACAATTCATCAGTTTTTTCGTTTTTAGATGTATAACGTTTTACTGATTTAAATAATCTTTTAAAATCAACATCACCATCGTCATCATCATCGTCATTATTAACAATGTCAATGTTCATCGGATCTTCTTCTTCTTCTTCATCTTCAAATCTATACATCATTTTATTTTTTATAATAGAATTGATTATAGAAAAGGTTGTTCTTAATATATTTTTTTCTTTAAAATGTACAATATTTGTATTCAAATAGTTATATATTTCTTCAATATCAAATAAATAATCATTTAAAAACATTAAGTCTTTTTGCGAATTAACAATTGTAGTTTCGAGAGCAAATTTTATTTTTTTGGTTACATCTCGTAATTGAATATATAGAGAAAATACATTAACATTATCTATTGAGATAATGTCTGGTTGAATTTTTTTCATCATATCTTCCCACTGACCGTAGGAAGATAGACCCAGATAAATTAATTTTAAAATGTCTTCTAACGACAAACATTCTTCATGATGAAGACCTCCTTCATGTTGTGCATCCATTACAATGATTTAAGATTTAAGTTGTCAAAATCTATAACATACAAAAATAATTTTTCGTTACATTACTAATTTATAACTGGTAACTAAGAATTGTTATACATATTATTTATAACAAAGACAAATTAAATAAAAGACCTCCTTCATGCTGAGCATCCATTACAATGATAAGATTTTAAATTGTCAAAATCTATAACATACAAAAAATAATTTTTCATTACATTACTAATTTATAACTGGTAACTAAGAATTGTTATACATATTATTTATATATGTTAAACTAAACAAACACAAATTAAATAAAAGACCTTCTTCATGCTGAGCATCCATTACAATGATAAGATTTTAAATTATCAAAATCTATAACATACAAAAATAAATTTTCTTTAAATTACTAATTTTGTAAAACAGAAAAAATAGAAAATATATTTTAAATACTAAAATGGAACCTTTAATAACTTAGATAAAAAAATAAAATTAATAGATAAACGTATAGAACACATTATATAAAAATAATATAGGCTAGTTAACACTTATAACAAAGACAAATTAATTTTTTTGTATACTTTTATAATAATATATTTAAAAATAACATAGGAAAAACACATATTTTACAGGTAACCAAGAATTACTGTACATGTTCTTGTGTAGAACATAACAAAAAATAAAAATAATAATATTACCTTAATGACGATCGCAGACTGTAGTAGCTGGTATGTTTCTGGATGCTGAATCACAATTTTCAATCGGCTTATATACACAGAAAATGCATTATCAGTTTCACACCTTCTCAATACGTGTAAGTAGAAGATTAAAAGGTCAAGTAAATAACTTGTTTACCGACAACAACAAAAATACGAGATCAAGAGGTCAAGTAATTATTACTGATTATTCATTATCAGTCACATCGCATTTTATTGACAACAGTTTTAAAAAAATTTAACCACAATTTTCAATCGGTTTATATACACAGAAAATACATTATCAGTTTCACACCTTCTCAATACGCGTAAGTAGAAGATTAAAAGATCAAGTAAATAATTTGTTTACCGACAACAACAACAAAATACGAGATCAAGAGGTTAAATAATTACCGATTATTCAGTATCAGTCACAGCGCATTTTATTGACAACAGTTTTTAAAAAATTTAAACAACAGCACGGTATTGGTTCAAAATACATTGTTTACTGTTTTCCTGTTATCGGTCGGTTGACAGTATAAATAGCCATACAATAAAAAACAATTTATAGCAATAGATTGGTTTTTAGCCAGCATAGGTCTCAATACATTGGATTTTTACAAAAATGTAAGTATAATCATAGATAACCTATCTTTTTATTGTAATTTACATTAGTAAAATAACTAAGAATATTATTCGTTTTATAACAAATACATATTCCACACAAAAAGAACACGCTAACAAAAAAATATATGAACAATTATTCAAAAAGAACACGTTAACAAAAAAATATATGAACAATTATTTTTTATAAATATGGAACTGATATGAATATTTTTTGTACAAAATTGTAAGTATAATCATAGATAACCTCTCTTTCTATTGTAATTTACATTAGTAAAATTACTAAGAATATTATTCGTTTATAACAAATACATATTCCATACACATACAAAAAGAACACGCCAACAAAAAAATATTGAACAATTATTTTTTATAAATATGGAACTGATATGAATATTTTTTTGTTTTAAATATATTCCTACAGATTATGGATAAAAATCTACCGTTTAAAAAACGACAAATTATAAGAAATGCTGTCGAACAAGAACAGATGATAGATAATTCATCATCATACGAACGAATACCTTCAACACAACCCGATCCATCGCGTGTACCAAATTGGGGTCAGTTACCTGGTTCATCGCACAGCAGACATCAAGATTTTAATAACGAAAACGATCCACAACCTGGTCCATCACATGTTTCAGATTTGGGTGGATTACACAGACAAACATGGTCAACACCACTATCATCTCCAGCATCATCATCATCGTCTTCATCATCAATACCAAATTTTAGATTAAAATCAAAGATATTGCGGAAAGTATTCGCCCGTAAACACAGACAAACACGGTCAACACCACTATCATCTCTACCATCATCATCATCATCATCATCATCATCTTCATCATCAATACCAAATTTTAGATTAAAATCTATTAGATTACAACAAATTGTAGAATCCAATAGCTTTATTGAGATAGAGAATGCCTTTAAAGGTAATTTAAAAACATATTTTTACAAAAATACAAGTAATAATTATAAGGATATTTGCTTGCTGTTAGTTTATATTAAAATAAATATAGTTACAATTTTAAGTAATATTATTTCAATGTTTGGTCCGGTAAAATTTAACATTATAGTTGAATGTACATATATAAAACCCGTTATTAATGAAACACAAGACAGAGCCTTTAAAACAAAAAATATTCCGATTATAGAAAACGATAATGTTAACATAATAGTTAACAATGCGATTAAAGAAATTTGTTATGATGAAGACGTATATATGGGTAAAGGTTCCGGATGGAGTCTTCACCGTATAGACGGAATTTTATTACGTATAAATCGATTTAAACCATTAAGAGGAGCTTCATATATTGAACTTCCAAAATTTTTACAAATTAAAAAATGTATAATAAATCCTAAAAATAAAGATAATTATTGTTTTAAATGGGCAATCCTCTCTCGTTATGTAACTGGACCTCACATTGAACGTGTTAATTTTCGTTATTTTGTTTTAGAAAATAAGTTTGATTTTAGACATATAGACTTTCCTACACCTTTAAACCAAATTTCTCGTTTCGAAAAAACTAATAACGTTTCTATTAACATTTATTCTATTGATGAAAAGAAATCAATTTTTCCTCTTAAAGTGTGTAAGGAAGAAAAGAATAATCATTTTGACCTTTTAGTATTAAATATGTCGAATAATGCTAATTATCATTATTGTTATATAAAGAATTTTTCCCAGTTAATAAGATCACAGTTAACAAAACATACAGAAAAAATTGAAATATGTAAACGTTGTTTATCGTTTTTTACTAAAAAGTCAAAACAATTGAAAAATCATAATAGATATTGCGGAAAATATTCTCCCGTAAAAATAGTATTACCCACTACTGATAACAACATATTACAATTTAATAAATTTCATTATCAATATAGAGTTCCTATTGTAGTATATGCAGATTTCGAATGTATTTTGAAACCTGTTAGTACTTGTTTGCCCAACCCCGAAAACAAATTTACTGCAATTAATGAATTTCATATTCCAATGAGTTTTTGCGTATATTTTGTTATAGATAGCAATATCCCTGAAAGTATAAGAAACCAATTGCCTTCGGAACCATACTTATATCGTGGTAAAAATGCTGCGAAAAAATTTATGATATTTTTAGTTGAAAAAATTAATTTAATCGGTTTACTTATTAAACAAAATATTCCGTTACATATGACTCGAGATGATAAAATGAAATTTAAATCGGTCACACATTGCGAGATGTGTAACAAGGAATTTACATTATTATATCCTAAAGTTCGAGATCATTGTCATTTAACTGGTCAATTTCGTTCAACATTATGTAATACGTGTAACTTGAAACGACAACAACAGAAATTTGTACCTGTTTTCATACATGGTAGTTCTAATTATGATTCGCATTTTATAGTGCGTCAATTGGGTTATGATATAAAAAATATTCATGTAATTCCTAATACTAGAGAAAAGTATATTTCTTTTGCAAAAAAAACACGTTCGGGTTTTAATATTAGATTTATTGACACTTATCGTTTTATGAATTATCCGTTGGCTGAGCTTAGTAATAACCTGCCTAAGGATAAATTTTTTCATATTGGAAAATTTTTTTCTGCAAACAGTATGCCACTAGTTACCAGAAAAGGTGTGTACCCTTATGAATATACGAATTCCTGGAAAAAATTGGAAGAACGTAGATTACCACCAAAAGAATGTTTTTATAGTTCACTAAATGATTCAGAAATTGGAAATGCTGATTATGAACATGCTTGTAATGTTTGGAATCATTTTAATATACAAACACTTGGAGAGTATAGCGATCTATATTTAAAAATTGATGTTTTAATATTATGTGATATTTTTGAAAATTTTAGATCTCTTTGTATGCAATCTTATAAACTAGACTGTGCACACTACTTTACAATACCAGGTTTTGCTTTTGATGCGATGTTAAGTTATACAAAAATTAAACTAGAATTATTAACTGATTACGAAATGTACCTCTTATGTGAAAACGGGGTACGGGGGGGCTGAGTATTTGCATAAAAAAAGAATCTGTTGCTAATAATAAATATATTCCAGAAACGTTTGATGTAACTAACCCAATTAAATATTTAACTTATTTAGACGCGAATAATCTGTACGGTTGGGCAATGAATAAATGTATGCCATATGCTGGTTTTACTTGGAAGGATCCTAACGATCCTAATTTTAATATACTAGATATTGCAGACGATTCTCCTGTTGGTTATATTTTAGAAGTAGACGTCGAGTATCCTCATCACTTACATAATCATCATAGCGATTTACCGTTTTTACCTGTTAATGAATGTGTTAAAGGAACAAAACAACAAAAATTGTTAACAACATTAGAAAATAAAGAAAAATATATATGTCATTACATTAATTTAAAACAAGCTGTTAAACACGGTATAAAAGTTATAAAAATTCATCGTATTTTAGAATTTTTACAGAGCCCTTGGTTAAAAACGTACATTGATTTAAATACAGAAAAACGAAAACAAGCTAAAAATGATTTTGAAAAAGATTTTTTTAAATTATTAAACAACTCAGTGTTCGGTAAATGTATGGAGAACGTTAGGAAAAGAATTAACCTTAAACTTGTAAGTGATGAAAAAAAATTATTAAATTTAATTACACAACCGGTATTTAAAGACAGAATAATTTATAATAAATCTTTATGTGCGGTATTATCGGATAAAAAACATTTATTTTTAGATAAACCAATATATATCGGATTAAGCGTATTAGAAATAAGTAAAACGTTAATGTATGATTTTCATTATGATATAATGAAGAAAAAATACGGTGAAAAAATTTCCCTATTGTATACAGATACAGATAGCCTTTTTTACGAAATTCATACAGAAGATTTTTACAAAGATATATTAGAACCGGATTTAGTTACACACTTTGATACGTCAGATTATTCACCCAATCATCCCTGTTATTCAATTGAAAATAAAAAAATTATCGGGAAATTTAAAGATGAATGTTCGGGTGTACCAATTAAAGAATTTATCGGCTTACGCTCTAAATTATATACATTTAAAACGGTAGATAACAAAGTTAAAAAAAGGGCAAAAGGAATTTAAAAAAACGTTATCAGCAAACATATAAGTTTTGAAGATTTCAAAAAGTGCGTCTATTCTAAAACTATAAATAATTATAGACTGATGAAATTATTCCGATCAAAAAAACATTTAGTTGAAACAATTACGTGTAACAAATTAGCTTTAAGTAATTTAGACAATAAAAGAATCCCTTGTGATAATAAAATAGATACACTACCGTACGGTCATTATTCATTAGCGTAATGATAAAACAAGTTTTTTAAAACAAAATAACGTTTTTTATTTTGTAAATAAAAAGTGAATTTTACCTATCTAGTAAAAATCAATCTTTTTGCTATCACATGTTAATTAATAACATTTTTATTTTTTTTAAAGTGAGTTTTACCTATCTAGTAAAAATCAAAACTCTTGCTATCACATTGATATGTAACATATTTTTTTTTTAGAATCTTTTTATGTACATGTATTATATTGTAAACTGTTTTGTTATATTTTTTTAGAATCTTTTTATGTTCATGTATTTTTAATACCTGAATTAACATTTATTATATTGTAAGTGTAACAATATTTTTTTTTTAGAATCTTTTTTATGTACATGTATTATATTGTAAACTGTTTTTATTAAGTATCCGAATAATAAAAAATGATCTGTAACATATTTTTATGTATGTGTATGTTTTTAATACCTGAACAAAAAAAAAATGATTTATTGTCATTTTTTATTTTTTATACATTCTATATATTTAATTACACAAAAATTGTAATATACAATAGTGTCTTGGAGTACTTACCGTTATATAAACGTCACTTGAATCGTTCATCGAGAAGCTTAATGATATCACCACAATGTGTAGATATATAACAACAAACACATGTGTCCGGCCCATCCACAGTAGATTCATGTGCCCATGGACATTCAAGAAAATGTATAAACGCCTCACCGCTTTGTCCTCTACGTTCCGGTGTAATCTCTTTCAGTCCGTCTGAATTATAAAATTCCAACACTTTACGACACTTTAGAAGTACCAACAATATATCTCGCATAAATTCAATCTCTACTTTTGTTTTATTCATGACGAATCTATCAAACATAGGATGAAATAAGACATCTTGCAGTGTTAAATTCTTCATTTTGACTGAACTATCAAAAATGGAGTATAAAACGTTATCACAAGAACGTATACGTATCAACAAAAAAAAACGCCGTCTGTATATGTTTATATGTTTTTAATAGGTCAGTGTTAATCTTGAGGTCATGTTTACATTGATTAAAAAGGTTCAATGGGATTATCTGCTGTACTCTTTATCAATGACGGTTTCGTTAGTAAAATTTTTTAACTACCGACATATTTAACTATATTTAACTAAGATGTTATTTTCAAAATTCACGTTGGAACACTAATAAACCAACTCCTACCTTACGTATAATTGTTTACTATAGAATGACAATCGTTACATATAAAATGTAATAAGGTTAAACAAATATCTAACAAAAACACATCAACTCTGTTTTTTATAAATTTTATTTTCACTTTAATATATTAACAAAATTAGCAACACACTTTTTTGGTCTGATATAGTCTTCATATTTATAAGATATATAACGTACAGTTTTACATGTCGGATACAAAAGTTTGTGCATAAGTTGAATATGCGTAATAGTATTAAAACATATAGTTTTAAAACCGCATTTAGAACAAACAATATTATCCGAATCATCAACAAATCTTTGATTTTTAAAAAAGTCTTCAATACATTTTCCACTTTTGTCACTTAATGGAACCATCTTTTATGACTCCGTGTAATTTAACAAGTAAACAATTTGGAGATGCCTTAGCGTGTTCAAACCATGGATCGTCTGTGTCTTGCCAATCGTGAAGTATAACTTTACAGTCTATGCACATTAAATCATCGTCCACTCCAGTATACAAAAAACCTGCCGATACTAAATTATCAACTCGTGGTAAACGTTTAGGCCAACAGCAAAATGTTAACTTCATAATTTCTTCAGTTTCTGATATACATTTTTTCGCATTCATTATATCATCAATATGTAATAATATACTGTATAGTGCATAATTATTATATTTATCATATATATAACATACCATTTTACATTCTGAATTAAAAAGTTTGTGCATAAATTGAATATGCGAAATAGATAAAGATCCTCTTGTTTTAAATCCACACTCACGACACACAATACTGTCTAAATCACCATTAAAAATAAATCCTGCTTCTTCAAAAAAATCTTGTAATAACTTACAGGGGTTCAATTTTTCGCACAACTTCGCCATTTTTGACATTGCATCCAACTTGTTGAGCCTCTACTAACTAACTACTTCCAACGGAGAGTTTTGTATTCTTCTTCAAAATCAATATCGATTATTAATTGGTTTCGATATTTTTCTAACCTTTGTAATATATCGTCATAGAAGCAAATCGTTGGGGATTGTATCTTGATAATTTGTTCATTTTCAATTATAGTAACATTTGCTTCAGAAAATTCATTATTTACAAAATAACATATTTCATTAAACGTTGAATCAGTAGATTCTATGCAATATATACACCAATTGAAAGCATGAATATTTCCTTTCTCCATGTTAACCGCTTCACGTATTCTTCACAACTATACGTTCAAATCATTATAACCAACTGCAAACGTGTATTATATAAACGTTATTATCGGTTAACATATCTAAAAACAAATTCATGTTAAAACGTGAAAATAAAAAAGTATAAAAATAATGAATAAATATATTTAAAAAAAAAAAAAAAAAGTATGAATTAACTAGGGATTGAACAATTGATACTTACCTTACATATAATCTATTATTAGAATAATACAGTTGCACGTTACCGACTAAGCTAATTCATATCTTATCTGTATACCAAGACAATCGTTACATATAAAATTTAATATATTTAGGGTATAGACGACGCTCTTCTCTTATCTGTATACCAAGACAATCGTTACATATAAAATTTAATATATTTAGGTAAAGACGACGCTAAAAAAGGAAAAAAAAACACGTCAACGAACTCGGAATGTTTATGTGTACGCGGGGCGTGTCAACAAACGCCGTCTGTTTATATTTACATTTTTTACTAGGTCAGCGTGTTTATATTTACATTTTTGTTACTAGGTCAGTATGTTTCAAGGTCACGGTTTACTATAGAATAACACAATCGTTAAAGACACGATCACGATTACAAAATAAAAATATAATATATTTAGGTAAAGACGGACGGACGGACGCCACCACGCTGTCTACACTGTAAAAAGGAGAAAAAAAACACGTCAACGAACTCGGAATGTCTATTGTGTACGCGGGGCGGGGGCGTGTCAACAAACGCCGTCGCCGTCTGTTTATATTTACATTTTATACTGTTTATATTTACATTTTTTAGGAATGTTTATGTGTACGCGGCGTCGCGCGCGCGTCTGTTTATATTTACATTTTTTACTGTTTATATTTACATTTTTTACTAAAAGGGGGGGAGACAATAGCGAGTGTCCTAGCGCATACATGTATTGTGTCCCAGCGCATACATGCCTGTTTTTTTTGTCCTAGCGCATACATACATAGTGGGGTATTGTGTCCCAGCGCATACATGGCTGTTTTTTTTGTCCTGGCGCATACATACATAGTGGGTATTGTGTCCCAGCGCATACACGGCTGTTTTTTGAGTCCCAGCGCATACATACATATACTACTCTGGTACACCGCTGAAAGTTTGGAAAATTATTCTAGAACATCTGTGTGCTATGTATAAGCAACAGTGGCCGGTACAGTACAGTTGGCGATTCATTCAGTGCGGATCTAATGACTGTGGAAAGGAAGTGACTATTGTGTTTGTAATTAGTGCGGTACTCTAATAATTGACATTATTATTGCATACTGACAAATTTCACAATAATTATTATATGAGAATATTTTGTTCATTTCAAGTTGTTAATTTGACTAATTAAAGCAAGTTATTAGTGGGTTCATTGGTGTCTGTATTTTGTTTCCACTGACCATACGGCCGTCGTATTTCCACCGCTGTGTTTCCACTGATCCCTGAGACCGTTGTAACAGTGAGTCAGAAGTACGGCAGAACCTTTAACAGTGAAAACAGAGGACACTTTGTAGAAGAATAGTGTACGTTGTAGTTAATCTGAAAACATGGATACCAGTCAGATGATGGAAGCTTTCCAAGCGCTGTTACAGGCAAACACAGGAACAACATAAAGCAGAACGACAACAAGTGGTAGGACAGAGAATAGACAGAGGAAAGACGCCGACGCGAGGCGAAAGAAGCAGAAAAACGACAGGGTGGGAAACGCAGACAGGCAAGAGAAGAGACAGAAGAACGACATAACAATATATAAATAAAGAAATCTAAACTGAAAATAAAAATTTTGACACAACAATAATATAACAGAAACAACAAGAAAAAAGGCTATTATTTTTTTGACATTTATATAGAATGGACGACAATAAGTTAACAAAGCAGATTTTAAAATATCTGTAGGGGAAGAAGTCAACATCAAGTTTGATTAAAGAAGTCCAATATAAACGCAGAAGACGCAATTGAAAGAGAAAGTTTTTCGGGTAAAAGTGTTAAAAATGGAAAGAGTCCAGGGTAGGAGAGAGAAAACCGCAGGTTCAAAGTGGACTGAAAACAGGAAGGAGAAACACAGTGGAAAGATGTAAGAATATTGGAAGAAAAAATGAACAAAGAGTAAAGAATAGAAATTGGCATGTAGTCCCTTAGATAGCCGATACAAAAAAGTTTGATTATGACACACGATATTTTGCGTTGAAACAGATGATGGTTACGTTAAAATGCTCTTGTTATCACCGTCTGTAGGACGCACATGTGTGTACTGACGTCATTTACACTATCGTGTAAATGATATGCACGTGTGCGCCTCAATCAAGTTTATTCTATTCTCAACGATTACTCAACGCATTAAGTTTTACAATGAATCAAGTGGCGCGCAAACTCGTGCTTTACAAGAAAGTGGCAGCAGGTGTTCAACGTTTTGCATAATGAGCAGTTATTACGCGAATGGGAGCTGAGAGATCCGACACAGCTACCGTTTGCCACACATACCTCGTTACAGAAGCATTAAGTAATTACTCGATGTTTCTAATCCTCTGTCCTGATTTTAGACATTATATGGCTGCGAAATTAAATGCTAGACGGCGACAAAAAATTTAATTTACAGATTGTAATAAGAAAGTAACAAAACTGAAACTAGAGGTAATAGTTCCAAGTGACAACCTAAGCTACGGTAGCCACACAACTTCCAATACAAACGTAAAGTATAGGTCAAAACTGGTGCGGACGCAAAAAATTCTCATTTTTTTATTTCCAAGTTGCGAAAAAATGCATAAATTACTTACAGCAATACAGCATTGAAAAACAATGTTGTTTCGAGATGGTCCCTTTTTTCCAGTAATCTGCACAAAAACCGAGTGGAAAACGATAGGCGATGGCAAATCAGCAAAAGGTATCCTGCCTAGTATAAACCCTCGCCGTACGAATCCGGCGTTAAAATGTAGGTCCCATATACCTGCGAGGGACTCCGTAACACACGCACCACGGGTATACGCGGGGAGGGTACAAACCAGTCGAAAGGCTGAAGGACCCAATAATAATAGGGGAAAACGAGTTCTGCCACGAAAGGGAGACATGTACAGTAATAGGCATGGGGTGGACCTTGGGTTGGTTGCTTTTTCTGTGATGTGCACAAAAACCGAATATTATTCAAAAAACGAAAACTCAAAAAAGAGAGACATGTATAGTAACCTGCCTTACTTTGAGTTTGTTTATTTGCGTGGATTTCACAAAAAGCGAGAAAATTAGGTTTGTGGTTAGGTTTGTTTGCATTTTATCCAAACAACGTTAATTTTACCTTATTTACCTCATAAACTACATTATTTACCGCATGCGCAGCTGCATTAGACGCGGATTTCATTTAGAAAATGAAAAAAAACGTGTTTTACATTGTTTGGATCCCATAATTGTTTTTTTGCAAATTTCTCGCAAAGAAAAGCTTTGTGCAATTTTTTGCGTCTGCAGCTAGTTTTTACCTGTAGTTTACGTAGAAACAGAAAAAATGCGGATTTTGCCAGTTTTTTTGGCTGCCAGAGCTCAGGATGTCACCCGAAACTACTACCAAAATTGAGTAAGTGATCCAATTTAGATATACACATGTTGTAACATGGAAATGGCTATCAGTGACGTTAAACTCTTCAGTTTGCATTTCGTGGACGATCGAGTAACTATAACTGAAGATGAGGATAGCATCTGTTATTATGCACAGGAAGTTGGACCACTAGGCGAACCCTTAAGTCAGCAAGTAAAGGAACACACCTACAATTCTACAAGGATTATGGCCCTTTCCACACTTCTTTATGGGTCTGAGAATTGGACTTTAATCCAAGAGGCCAGTCGCATCCAAGAGGCCGAAATGAGATTTCTCAGGCACGTGGCAGTGTATACTCTCCATGATCATAGAAGCAACACAGATATACGGCAGGAACTGAATATTATGAGTATGCTCGACAGGATTACCCAGTACTGCCAGCATTGGTGGAAACGTCTTTGCTGAATGGATGACTGTGCATCCCCAAGCAACTATGGAACTATAAGCCGAGGGGACGTAGAGGTGTCCGAGGAAGCGCTGGAGTGACCACCTCTAATCTTTGCCTGTTTGCGACCGGAACAAACCATCCTTGGTTTAAACATTGAAGATGATGATGATTATGATGATGATGATGATGATGATGATGCAGTTACACGAGAAATACTAGAAGTTAGACTTGACGATGAATACAAATAAATCAGAATATAATGTCGTTGGAAATAGATGCAGGTTTGTTGGAACGTTGACTTGGGGATGGAGTAGATTCTTACAAATTCCTTAGTGTCACGGTGACACAAAACTTGGCAAATGCAGCAGTAACCAAAGATCCTACAGAACAAGGAAAACAAGCGACTAGACAGTTACACTCCTTTTTATTGAACAACCAAATACGACCTGAAACAAAATTCAGACGTTTAAGACAATATAGTATGAAGTATTGTATCATGTGCTAAATACGTACGAACATACCGACGGAGCATTACTGGTAGACTGCAGCTTACCGTGAGACATTACTGTGCTGTACGACATCACGACAAGGCAGGTGACAAACGTACCGAGGAGTTTATCCTTACTGAGAGACATCGCGACAACTTTCGTTGTTGCAGATGAGAGAAGTGACCGTTTTCTCTCTTATAAATTCTAAAAATTTATATTTTTTACTTGTTATGTACATGTTTAGGCCTACACATAGTTTTTATTGATCGATTGAAATATACTCATTAAATCATTACTCATTATGTTATCAAGTGATAGTGACAGTGACGTAGGCCTATATGTCTTTTTAAGTACAAAATGGTGGCTAATATCTAACTTCTCAAACCACCAATGTTGGTTTATCCAACTCCATAAATTAAAGAAAGCAAGATTTAGGCAAATATCATCACCTATTTTAACAATTAAAAAAGCGGTATGGAGAACCATACATGATTTCCATGTGGTAAGATTTATATTTAAAATAATTTACTTGAATTCGGTTCGGTAATTTCTAAAAAATTATCGCCCACCCTCAACCTAATTTCACTATTTATAGATATTTTTGTAATTATGGGGTAGTCGTTTAGTATAATGTTATTTTCAGTCACTTTATCCGTAAAAATTAGGTAGGCTTACTTTATTCTTATAAAGAAACCGAAGTACGCAGATAATCATCCCTCCTCACTCATGGAACCTGAGTATCTTGCAGAGAGTTCATTCCCTAAAGACGAAAAGTCTGTCTATGACCCTTTCCTCTGTAAACACGTGCAGTTACACTGCCCAGCGATCCACAGGAAGCAAATCGCTATCCACGCTGGACACTTTTTCGGCTTGCAAGCATTGTGTTGATGTGGGTTTCGGCACTTTCCATTTAAAAAGCGTGCAAATGTAAGAAAATAAACATGAGTGAGGCCAGAAATAACGCGAATTGTGTGTGTTTGTATGTGTGTGTGTGTGTGTGTGTGTGTGTGTGTGTGTGTGTGTGTGTGTATTGCCTGCCTTTTTATTGCGGTAATCATAATAATAAAATGGAAACGTAAACATTACATAATTGAGATATGCTTGCCTGCCACGAACGATATATTTTCTCTCATACATGATTTAAATTAAAATGAAAAAATATTATAGAATTTTGTTAAAGTTAAATGAAATGTTTCCATAGAAACTACTTCTTTGTTGTCAATAACGTAGTACACATATAAAACTTATAACCAAACTTATAAAACCCTTTTACCAAGAGTCCGTGTCTCACTAGCATACAGGAATGTGGGAACACCAACATTTTTGTAAAGTTCAACAGATGCGTATAAATTTCGTTAGCTCACTATCCCAATCACTAGTAATAGTAAACTTTAAAGTTTATGTATAATATTTTATTGTGATATATGACATTGTTATTTAATTTATGTATATTTTGTTTATTAAAATTAAAGACCGACAAAAAAAGAGATGTTAATAGCACAGACGTGAACAATTTAAAATCATTCATCAAACTGATGATTTTATTCACGATATTGGTTTTCATTCAGACAGACAAATTAAGTGACACCCGAACAACTACAGTGTAATTAATTTTCTCGGAGTAGCGGTAAAATAAATGACGATCAGTAAAATTGGCTTAGTTAATATTTATGAGAACTAGCTTCGGTGAAAGCGAACGTATTTTGTCCTTTGAAGCTGAATAAATTTAAAATTGGTTAGCATTTTTCTATTTTGTAATGACTTTTTTTCATATGTATCGAACGTCTGAAGACCACATGCCAATTTCAATTCTTTATTCCTTGTTCTTTTCTTTTTCAATAATATTCTTTTATCTTTTCACTATGTCTTTTATTCTTGTCTTCAATCCACTTTGAACCTGCGTTTTTCTCTCTCCTACCATGGACTCCTTACATTTTTAACACTTTTGCCAGAAAAACGTCTCTTTTAATTGCTTCTTCTGCGTTTATAATATTTTTTTCTAAATCATTTTTGACTTCTTTAATCCAACTTGATGCTGACTTCTTCCCCCACAAATATTTGAATATCTGCTTTGTTAACCTATTGTCGTCCATTCTATATAAGTGTCTAAAAAATAATAGTCTTCTTTTCCTTAATGTTCGTCATTACTTCTTAATTTCAAACCTTTCGAAATTTTCTTGGGCCTAATATTTTGCTAATAATTTTCCAACATAGAAGCAATTGCAATCATTGCATATTAACTTATATAGCCTATAACCGTTTTTTTCTTCTGGAGGTGTGTGTTTTTTCGGTCTGAGAATGCTTAGTAACTTCTTATTAGTTCTGAATGAAATAGTGAAACTATTATTATTCAATACAGAGGACAAAATCTTAGGCATAAAGCTTGTATAATTAGTGGATATAAAAATTTTGTGTGTGTTACTGTTTATTCGGGGTTTAAGCTTGCTTCTTTCGTGTTTTTTCAGTAGTTTGTCAATGGTCAAAGTATTGTAATCATTGGCAATCGCGATGTATTTTATGGTATTCAGATCATCGCGAAAGTCATTATCATCCAGGGGGATTGTCAATAATCTGTGAATAAAATTATTGTATGCCGCCATTTTTTGTGAATAAGGATGATGGGGGTCCGCGTGTATTGTGGTGTCAGTGGTTGTTGGTTTCCTATAAATATTGAATTTTAGTTTATTCATCTGTCGAGTGATGGTTAAATATAGAAAGTTTATCATGTTGTCAACCTCTGTTCGAGAGTAAACTGGATGTTTCTATTTACTTTATTTAAACAGTTTTTAAATAACTCGATTTGTCTTAGAGTACCATCAAAAATGAAAAACGTATCGTCCACATAACGTGCATAAAATATTATTTTATTTGCGTATATATTACTGTTTAACAAGTATTCTCGTAAAAAATCAAATAGATATCGGCCAGTAGGCCAGAGAGGGGTGAGCCCATAGCCAGGCCATCATCTTGAATGTAAAACAAGCCATTAAAAGTGAAATAGTTTTGTTTTAAAATAACCTCGAGTAAGTTAATTAACTCATTATCATCTGTGTGTTCATGCAATTATTATCAGATAAATTTGTTTCTCAAAATCTGTAATGTATCTATGACTGGGATATTCGTGTATAAATTAGTTATGTCGAGTGATGCCAATTTGTGGTTAGGTTGTAGTTGAACGGATTTAATTTTATTAATAAAATTAGTGTTGTTTATAATACTATGATTATTTCGTAACTGTAAATTATCTTTAATCAAACGAACGAGTGCTTTTGCAGCTTTGAAGCCAGGAGCGGTGGTAAAGTTCACGTGCGGTCTGATAGGTATGTTATGTTTATCAATTTTGGGTAGTCCTGTGAATATCGGGGCTTTTGCGTTGAAGGGCTTTAAGTAACGCCGTGTGTTTTCATTAAATAAATTGATACATTTGTTAATACAATAGTTAAGTTCCCTGACATATATTTCAGTGGGATTAGAGTTTAATAGTTTAATGTTGTTGTTAGAAATAAAATCATAAACTTTAAACTGTATGAATCAGTGTCCATGATAACTAGCGTATTTCCTTTATCTGCCTTAACGATACGGACGTTGTTGTCGATTAATTTTGTTTTCATGTTTTTTTAAAGTTTTATATTCACTGGAGTACCTAAACTGACCACGTGAAACGAGAGGTAGATTATTGTTCAATTTAATGGCTCTATTGAATCTATTATTTATAAGTACACGTGCTTAATTTTGTAAGTATGAGTTCGAAATAGTTGTTGATGGTTGCCTCCGCTTCAACGACTTCATAGATAAGTTTGTTTTTACCGACAGGTGGAAGATTATAATTTATCCCTTTATTTAAAAGCTTCATTTCGTTATCATCAAAGTTTATTGTAGTTAAGTTCATGACTCTAGGATAAAATGTGTGTTTACAAACAATGGCAGACTCTTGGCGATGTTTATGTTCTAACCTACGAAGTTTGCGTAATTGATTAAAATGTGTACGGCGTACAATAATAGATATGTATCTGTGTACGGACTCTAAAACTTTATCGACAATGACAGGATGAATATTGTTAAGAATCTGCAAGTGTAATTTAAGCAAACGAGTGTTGAGGAGAGATTTTCTAATGTATAATGCCTTAATTTCTTCCTTGACGCGAAGTGGTTCAGCGTATTGTTGTGTTATTTTCGCGGCCTTGGAAGAGCAATTTATTTTCACAGTAGCATACTTAGGAGTTATGTTCTTTTGTAAACAAATTTTATTGAACTTAATAGCCAAGTTAGTTTTTAATGACTGGATTTTGACATTTTGGAATTTAAATACCATGCTTGCTTGGCTAGGCTCTAATTTAATATTCATATATAATCTGGTATCCAAGTCACTTGATCGAATTAATAAATCATTTTACCTTCAATTATCCGCCATGTGATTTCTTGTAAATCTCGTCTGTGACGCGGTTCGGAGACTATGCTCTATCATCAGATATTAAAATAAAAAATAAAACTGTATCACTCTTGCGAGATCGTTACATAATAAAAATGTCAAATTTGCATTTGGGTGCGCACCCGTTCAAGTTCAATCTGCTACTGAGCGGTTGCTACCTTATCGTAGTCGAGCAGACTCAAGGCGGTATCGTACAAGAGGATAAATTTAATTTTAATTAAATTTAAGTTTAAGAATATTAAATTTCACCGTACACTTGCTAACATTTAGAATGTTTCTGTGTAATCTAATATAAAGTGGGCTGTAGTTTTTTTTGGCACCATACAGTAGTGTGTGCCAGTGAACATCTCGAGTGCGGTGTTTACGTTAAGACTTGTACGAAAATGGTATTTATTTTGAGCACGTACAGGTGGCCGTGGTCGTGAACAATGTCAGGTCAGTTACGAAGGAAGCCTGTTTCCCAATTCAGAACACAGTGTAAGGCTCTAATTGAGTTTCTTGGTAAACGACTGCGTCTGCAGTTAATGCCAACTTTACTTTTGTATAATTATGGTGTAGTATACAATACGACACAATAGTTTTAGCAAAATAGGACCTGTTAGATCGACAATATTAAGCTGCCCATACACTATCAATATTATTGCACAATATATTGGTCAATAATATTAGCTGGTGCCCCTACACAGTGCAATATTATTGTACAACCTTAGTTAGTTGACTCCTGAACTTCTTCGAGTGAACATGTTAAGTGATATCAAGGCAATTTATGTGGGAATTGCACTGATCTGTGTTTAAAAAAAGAAAAAGAGAAAGTACCGCATATGTATTTAACTCATTTATTCTTTTCTACTCTTTTCTGAAGTTTGTTCGTAATGAATTAATTGTCTTAATCAGTTCCTTTTCATCTGCATTAGGGTATTTCTCATTATACTTTTCTAGTAACTCATCGTACTGTTTATTTTTTTGTCCTATTACTGTAATATTTACTTTTGACGTTCCGTAAGGCAGGTAGAGACCGATAAACTTCAATCACCTCTAAAATGAACTTGCTTTCCTCCGACAGCGACATAGCGAGAACGAGACGATGTGCACTAGCCGACGAAAGCGGGACCAATTGAGCTGATATGATCCAATCTCGCCCATACACTACAAAATATTTCGCTGTTGTGCCGTGTTTTGGGGAAAACTCGGCGTCCCTATAAAGGGGTTTGTATTAACATAATTGACAGCCGTTTTCGTTCTTTACTAACCCGTAATTAAACGTCGCTAAGATGTACGATTGCGTGTGTTACCGGACGTCAACGCATTCTGGTGGCTAATTAGAGTGTATAGCTTTCTCAACGCGAGGACGGGTGAGTGCAGATCTTTCCGGTGTCGTATCAGCAGCATCTGCCTGGCGGAGCAAGTCTTTTTGATCGTTATAAATTCGCTATCCTACATGCATAAATAAGCGCTAAGTGATCCCCGGGTTCCTGACCCAGTTGGAAACTTGATCCTCTCCGTTTGTGGCCGTCCATCTGCCACCATGACTTAAGAAATAAACCTGAACTCTCTCGATTTTGGCCGCCAGGTGAGAAGCTGCTGCACAGCGTGTCACAGTAGCCCCGACACATCTTCTGGACAAAAGCAGGTGAAATTTAAGCTTTTAAAACACACTAGGCCGTTGCAGTACACACCATGTGTTGTGACATTCACCAGTAAAAAAAAAACTTTACTCAGATTCAGTTATCAATTGTGCTCACGCCCATCGGGACATAAGTTGGTTACAAACTTTATCTGTATAACTCTCAGTATGTAATTACGCCTCAAAATCACTTTGGACCCGGTGGCAGGCCAGGTGTCCGCCGATGTTTAATTTCATACTCTTTTTTTTAACGGTAAAGTTGGGGAATCAGAATTTTAGTGATTTATGTGGGCGTTGTTCATATATGCTGGGGGGACTTAACCGGCTGGTCGGGTCCTCTTACAACTGATTATTTTATTGGTATATATATATATATATATTTTTATATAATTTACAAACGGGTTGGGAGTTTTTTTTAAGGGGTTTTTAAAGTTTTTTTTCTCTTTAACTTGAGGCAGTTGCCTGTAAGAGGCAGTTCTCTGCAGGAACCTGACATGTCATTTAATGTTGGATCTGGTTCTGACACAGGCCTGCAGCCGGGTCAGTTCAGCCGTTGTGAATTCCTGATATATGTATTTGTAACAAAGGTTAAACAAAAGATTTAACAAGTTTGTAAAATTATGCCGGCTGCTTTAAAACTTAAGTGATAATTGTTTTATCACTGTTGTAGACAGTTTTGAAAATCTTTAATTTTTTGATATACTTATAATATACAATTCTTTTGATTTTATAAAACCATATGGGCTGCCATGCCACTCTGAGTTTGCAGTTTCTAGTCGTTATGATCCATACTGTTTTCTTAAAAAAAAAAAGTCTTTTCATTTTAAGGGAGTTAAGGGGTTTTGGCTTTCTTATGAAATTATACCGGCTGTGCTGGAAACTTAAATTTATGATTGCAGTTTTGGGGCTTTATGAAAAATGCAGATTTTCCTCCCAGTTATATGTGGGTTCGCTAGAATACACAGGCTGTCTGCCAGGTCGAACATGTATCTTAGCTGTGATGTATATTATATGTATATGTGTCTTTATGTTCCAGTATGTGTTGTTAGTGTTAAGTGTTATAAGAGGGAATTTAAATAATTATAGGATGTTGCTTAGCTTATGTGATATTTTTCATATATATGTTTTAAAGATGTTCAAGCTTACGAGTTTACTATATTACATTAGTGATGTTATTTTGGGTGGGGCTTTGCATGTTAAGGAGTTGTTGAAAAATGATATATTGAATTGTAAATTATAAATATTAATTGTATAATGTCAAACATTGGATTTGAAAATATTGAATTGAATATTGATTTATACTAGTAAATTTCGCTTGCGATCGATATGTATCCATATATATTTTCAATATGAGTTTTGAGATAATAAACATGTTATATTGCTGGTTAACAGAGAGTTTAATTGCAAGTCCCGTCTCACTGGACCCAGCGCCTTTTTGCTTCTTCTGGGCCTTCTGCCTAGTTTTAATTATCTAGTGGCTCCTCTTAAAAAAAAAAATTTATAAAGCATAAACAAATTTAAAGAGGGGTTACACTGTTTAATCTGATATTCTGTTACGACAGTCGCAACCAATCGTCGTATGGTAGAGTGAAAAACAAAATACAAGACACCAATGAAGTCACTAGAAAACAGCTTTAATTATCACAACTAACAGTTTGTAATCAACAAGTTATTCAACAATATTTACTCATACAATAATTCAAATTAAATTTGTCCACAAGCAATAATACTGTCAACTTACAGAGTCCCGCACAATAATCACTTTTTACTAATAGCCACTTGAAACGCACTGAGTAATCGCCCGAAGTAAACTGGCTCTCCGTCGTTGGATGCTTATACCCCGCTGAAACGCCAGAATAATCGGTCACTTTCTGGACGACGTGTCGAGCAAACTGCGAATTACATGCGCTCTAGAATCCACTAGAAACCGTGCATACTGACTGGCCTTGAACACAGCGCACCGGCCGGTACGGTCTGGAATGGCCTCGGTTGTTGACGCATGATAAGTGTCACGTAATTGTCTTTCATCTTAACGTAGCAGAAATATGTACGTACACACACATTACAGGTCAGCTGGGATCTGCTGGGATAACTGAGATACTTGTAGAACGTTCCGTATTACGTAACAATACATTACTATTGGTCATTGTATTAGGGTTCTTATTCTATTTCTTCATCACCTCACGGAGTAGGCACTTTGAATGTTCTGTCTTCACAGAGTATCTCTCCGTCTCTCTCTCGGTCTTCCTACAGCTCTTCAACCAAAGGATCTGTATCGAAACGCAACCTTAAGTAGTCGTCCATCCTCCAGTCTGTCCCCATACTGTAACCATTCCCTGCGATATGTCTGGATTTTATCGTTTACGGAGAATATCTGTGTAGCTCTTCTCTAATATCGTCATTGCGCAAACTATCCTGTCTCGTGCAACCTTTTGTTCTTCTCGGAGACTTCATCTCCAAAGTGTGAATCTAGTTTTTAATCTTCTTTGTACGAACTTATGTTTCACACGCGTATAGTAAAACAAGTACTGCCATTGTTTTATAAAATTTAATCCTCGTCACATTCCTTGTCTTTTTCCTCAACGTTCTATGTGAGACGCCAAACATCATCTGAAGCCTCGATATTTTGTACTGATATCTTGGTCTGTGTCATTCTCAATAGTGATAGTGCAACACAGGTAATTGAAGTCCGAGATTTGTTTCAAAACTGTTCCCACGAGAACAGTTTTGATCTGACTAGAAGCTTCCCCCAGAAGCCATGATTTTTGTTTTCTGCTTAGATATTTGATAATCATATTGTTTACAAATATGATTTCAACGTTATAAAGAATAGTGCAAATCCTCATCTGTTTTTCGTATTAAGACTCCAGTGTCAGCTTACAATATTAGGTTAATGTCCTAAAAAAATGCTATTTAATCAGGTCTCAGTGAAACAATTAGCCAGTTACACAGACATATTACAATCCGGCTCACTCGATCGGCGCCTCAACAGAGACGGTGAGCCAGGTAATGAGCATGAAGTGCGTCTCAAACCCAAAATAATCCCGCGAGAGACAGCATGATGTGCGCCCCAAGCGGCTTGTAAACAACCAGTTTCTGGAAAATTTGGTAAACGAGAAATCATCTGTCTCATATTACCCTCCAAAGTATCTGCAAGACACATAAGGATAAAATTATATAGGCGGTTTTACAAAAACATTTATGTTTATTGATTTAGTCAATGGTTAGGTACAGTATTTACAGAAAGATAAACAGTCGACATTTTAGTTTGGGTGAGACACATTGAACAAAAGTTACAATGTCGTTTTCTTTATTCCGAAATTGAGTCAGTTTTTGCTCAATGAACACTTGTCGTTGCTTAGATTTATTGTCCGTCCTGTGTATGCTGCCTAACCAAACGCTATTCATTCTTATGTAGGTGTCGGTCTGCATAGATTTTAAATTGATAATGAATGAATAAGGGTTCGGATGCTAAGATTGAAACATAGCGTTATACCTCGGTGTGAAAGCTCTTCCAAGCATTGGTAGTGCGCCAGAGATCAGCGGTATCAACAGCCCAGATGGTCGGAAGAAAATGTCACAGGTTCTTCTTCATCGACATAGCACTCTGTCAAGTAATCTGCAAACTGTGTTTTTCCCATCAGCTGGTTTTATTGCGAGGAGCTCGGAAAAAGCGTCTCCCACATGTGATGGCTTTAGGTACCTACGCCAACCCAAAACAGTAGTGGAGCCATTTCCTCTTTTCGCATTTTCCATCCTTGTACGTAGTAGCCAAGCCAAGTTTCTGAATCTTTCTCTACCGGAAATGCGAATTACAAAATGGTGCGTAGTCATGAAACAAGGAGGTTGTTGAACACCCCCGATGGTCAGAAACAAATATTTTAGCTACCTGCTATGTACGAGCCGCAAGTTCATGCTAAGGGTTATTAGACCTTTTCTCGAACCTTCTCCGGCCATAGAAATGAGGCGCAGATCAAGCTTGCCCATCACAATCTACTGCATACGCATACTTACAATAGTTTTTGTAAATTAAGACAGGCTAAACCAAAGGTGAGGAGTACAACAAACACAGGGACCACTTTTACCTACCCACGTTGGTAATGATGGAGCTTAATCCCATTTTCAGTGGTTTGGCACGACCAGAACTTTTGAAGAAAATATTTACACGGCAGTCGCAGGAGGATTATAACGGAACAGCCACTCAAGAAGACTGCAGCCGGACGTCTTGCTTTACAACTAGAGGACCACGGCCGGATAATAATTTAGAAACATAAGACGACTTACTGAAGAATAAAAAGCAGAGGGAGACACAGCTAAAGATCAATAGAGTCGTGGCTGTGCCGACTTTAGTGTATGGATATAAAATGGACTCTCCTGCAAAAAGATATTTAAAAAATACAGGCCTCGTAAATGAAATTTTTAAGTGCAGTTAAGGGATGCAGTTTGAAAGATCACCTACAAAACGACAACATAAGGAAAGACCTGAAGTTACA
Source organism: Magicicada septendecula (assembly GCA_034769895.1). NCBI lineage: Eukaryota > Metazoa > Arthropoda > Insecta > Hemiptera > Cicadidae > Magicicada > Magicicada septendecula. The sequence goes on from CM068369.1 coordinate 562,289,858, forward strand.
GTCGGTTATAGATAGAATAAAGGAACTCAGGCAAAATTGGAAGTTCCATGTGGAACACATAGTAGACAGGCGTATTCCTAAACAAGCGTTAGAGATCGTGGAAGACCCTGGAAAAAGTGGTCAAAGACTGTGAAGTCGGAACGGGCTATAGCCCGAGCCATGTAGTGAAGAAGAAGAAGAAGAAGAAGAAGAAGAAGAAGAAGAAGAAGAAGAAGAAGAAGAAGAAGAAGAAGAAGAAGAAGAAGAAGAAGAAGAAGAAGAAGAAGAAGAAGAAGAAGAAGAAGAAGAAGAAGAAGAAGAAGAAGAAGAAGAAGGATATGTAAGGGAAGTTTATTAAAAGCCTGCATCTAAACTGTAATTTATTTCCAGCACAGTGCCGACCTTGGTCACAAGCAAGTTGAAGTCAGTCACCCCTGTTTCACTACACAGTGTACAGTAAAGGATAGCCTACTTCTATAGTTTTGATTGGGACTAAAGTACACGGTACTTTTGTCAGAAGTATACAATTTTGTCACAGTATAAAAGCACTGTCTGCAACTAGCTAAGTCTGTCTGCAACAAGATTAAAATTCAAGCATATAAAATATGTCCCTTAACAGACTAAAACACCCTTAAATAACTCTCTAAAACGGGCTTATGGGCTTATATCTTTCTTTTTAATATCTTTATCCTCATTATCAAAGTTTAAAATGTTCATTACATTCACAGCACTGGGAATTACCTGTTCACCACACACTGTGAGCAATGACAAGTTAAGGTTTGTTAATGCCCTGATATATATTTAATTCAACAAAAAACAATCTTTTATAGGTCCACTGAGCTTGTATGGGCAACAATTTTGTCACATATTTGTTGTTCAGTCACTGAAACCTTATACAGACTATATTAAATTTTAACATATACTAAAAGATTATCCTTACATTTCAAAATTAACCCCAACTGAAATAATCTTTTTTAACGTTAATTCACATCGATTATTACAACTATAAGGTATAGTATTAAAATTATTATTAATAATATAAAATAATGAACCTAATATTTGCTAATTACGGCAGTATTCAACATAAAATCAACACTTTCACATTCAACTAAATCTAATAAAATGTTTGTATATTTAAAAAAATATGACGATAATTGTTAACAATTTTTAGTAATAAATAAATCGTGAATACTTTTACATCACGACTAAATCTAGCTGTAGACTACTCTTTACAAATAAAATACAAACACAAATTAAATTTCATCTTTTTGGGACAGCATCTCGTGTGGTTAAAATTATTGTTAACGATATGCAGGGTGATAAAGATATTCAATTAACCCTCTATTCATTAGCCTAGATTTTAAAATAGTTGAGAAAAATTATTTTGCTTTTCCTTTTTCTTATGTCGGTAGGTAAACGATTTATGAATCTAGGATTCAAAACATGAATAAACTTGTTACATATTTCCTTTTTAGCTAAAGGTATCTTTTGAGAATAGCATGTAAAATAACGTATTCCAAGAAAATTTACTAAGTTGTTACAGAACCCTCCTCGAAATATACCCGACGCGTCTTTTATATAGTTTGGATTCTGTGCGGCTATGGAGATCTACCTGTCCTTGCCTGCATTTAGGAGTATGCTTCTCCTAGTCTTTTTCCTTTTTCCAATCGTCCTTTGGTTTGTTTGGAATTCTCTTGTCCATGTTCTTGCTACCTTGCTTTCGTAAATCTTCTTTTGATATGCTTCCTCCAGAACTGACCAACTAGCAGGTTGAAATCACAAACTGATGAAACTGCTATTGTAGATAGCTGTCTGAATCGTTTCAAAAATTGTCACAATATTATAACAATTGGTACGGTTTGGAGTCTTAATTTGGAATTATCAATCTTATGGCGGCACTCACAAATACATTACACACACAAGCACAAGCGAGATATCTATGACTGTCAACGCTTATAGCTTTCGAGTCTCCATATACAAGGGTCGCGGAGCAACATCTAGCCTATAGCTTAGCGGTAAATCTAACACTTCTCGTGTATTGTAATGAAACGGCAGTTATCTGGCTCCAGGAACAATTGGACGAATACGTTGACTGGGTAGAGAGATGGAGGGTTCCCATCAACGCGGTCAAGAGCACAGCTGTAGTCTTCTCCAGACGCTCAAGACTCCCAGACATACGTAGGCGATAACCTGCTGCCCTGGTCTCGAGAGGTCAAGTACCTCGGGGTCCACCTTGACCGTCGTCTTACCTGGCGAACACACTCTGCATAAGTACCCCGCAAGACCGCCAATCGCCTATATTAACTCCGTCCAGTGCTATGTAGCAACACCATGACCCGCCGCCTAGGGAAACTTATCGTCTCCACCTATGTGGTGCCGATGGTTACCTACGCGATCCCCGCTTGGGGCTACTTGGCCAAGACCCATAAGCGAAAGCTTCAGTCACTCTTTGACCGAGGATTGCGCTGGGCGTGCAAAGCCCACTATCTGACATCAAATAGAACCGTCCGTGAAGCCCTGCGTGTCCGTTCCCTGGACGCTATTATACGGACACTGTCCCGCAAATTCTATCGCCGCTCCGCCCGATTCCAGAGCAACCACCTCATTAGCGCCCTCGGTCGCTACCAATCTGTGCCAGGAGAATCTTGGTCCCCGGCCTCGGCGTACTCTCACCCTCAATTAACTGATACTTAGTTGACACCCACGGCCGGTAGCAGGCCACACCCTTAATCCAGCCCCATCTATCGTACCTGCGGCAGGAACTCTATTTGAAGCTCGGGACGCAGTATACGAGCGGGCGACGGGCATGCCCTTCGTCCCGCACAGCCCTCGAACTTGTGTGTATTGTAAGATTCACATATCCTGTAAAACCTGTTAATTTTTAAATATATCTGACATTTTTTTTTTTTTATTGTCTACCGTCTATTTGAAATTTACACGTCATTCGTGTAAAAAAAATGGGTAAAATCAGAATTTGTGTTGTCATTGAACTCTTTATTAAAAAAGTTCTAGCGCCAATTGAAACTCCAAACACAAAATGATAAATATGTTAGATGAACCTGAGCCTTTGAAAACAATGGATTGTAGGTGGGTACTTGAGTTTAAACGTGATCGTAGGAATAACGAAGATCACCCGACAATGGAGATGAGTGGACGACCAAAAATACCAAAACTCCACGTATTATTAAAATTCCGTACACTGTGCTCGAAGACCGGGGATCGAAAGTGGGTGCCGTTGCAGAGGTCGTAGGCAGCTCGCAAGAGCGTATCCATTATGTTTTAATTCAAGTATTTGGTGTAAATAAATTTTTTTTCTGGTGGATACCGTATTTGGAGCTGTTTGACCTCCAGTCAAAGACACAGGGTAGCTTTGAGATTGTATCGTTTGTTACACTGTGAGGAAATGTCAAAGCAAATTAATGCTATGTAGTGTATAAAAAGAGAGTTGGCAATTAACTTGTGTAAATGTTGTTGAGGTACAGGATGAGACACTCAATACAAAATAAGTTACAGGTTCTGTTAGATTAATATTTCTCATCTATAAAAATTGACTGGACAGCGTTTATAAAAAATAACGTTGTCATTAATACTGGTCTGAAATACCACACATTAATTTGTTTTCTTCTTCTTCTTCTTCTTCTTCTTTAACTGTACCAAGAATCTTGCCAAGGTAAAAACAGGACACTTGGCCTGCTTAAAGGCAATCTTTCCAACGCTACCGAGGTCTTACAACTTTTCTTCCCCCTCCCTCTAGGTTTGAACTCCAACCGATTTCGTTCCATGGGCATTTTTAGTCCAAACTCTGCTCATTCCGTTTTAGCTGGATTTGCAAACAAACTGCAGTTGTGATTTTAACAACTATATATCTTTAATCTTAATAGGTAAACACCAACATGAGAAAAATAAGAATATGATACTTATTAAATGTTTATCGTTAGCTACTAATGTAGAGGTCGCGGATTCGATTCCCGTACGCAACGTAAAATCATAATACGTTTTTAGCCCCCAGGCCGATTTTGCTTATGTAAAAGAGTACCAGAGATAATATTTTTGTGAAATAATGGACGGTTGAAGCGTAGTACTGGCCACATTTCCTTTCTTGTGTGCGCCGAACGGTTGACATAAGGCAGCTACCCACCCTGGATCCTAGACTGCTTAGGCGGTAAAAAAGGAGCCAATATTATTATTATTCAATGAGCGAAGAGAGCACTCAGCTTTAACTCGACCGTTTGGCGCCGTATGTGTGTGTGTGTCAGTCTCTGTATTTGGGGTATGTCTCATGATATGTTTTAAACCCATCAAGCGATTTTAGTAAAATTTGATATTGTTACGACATCACAGAACAATCTACGCGTTTGTCCAATGTGCCAGAAGAATCTCGCTCTAATGTGTGTGGCATACGTGACTGTAGACGCATTTGCGAGAGTCTTCTCGAAGCCGCCTGCCGCGCGGACTGTGTCAAGGCCGTAATTAATTACGTAGTTCACACTGGCGCTAAGACGCAATTTGGAACGTTCTGGCATGTGAGCAGAGGTATAAATACATGGCGGCAGCGGCCTTAGTTTTGAGTATAGTGGCGATATATTTACAGTGCGGTTCCAGAGTTATTGTCGAGCGATTACAAACGATATTACTGTGTGCGTTCAGGTGATTATTAGTTAAGTGTTGTGTTTTATAATCGGACGGTATATTGTAATACAATTTTTTTTAATATTAGTTGACGTTTATTTGCCCGTGAACGATTTTTATTTGATTTGTTATAAGAGACTGTGTTGTTAATTACGAAATGTTAACTGTGGAAATGAAAGCTGGTGATTACTGACTTAATTGGTGTCTTGTACTTATTTTGTTTTCCACTGTACCTACGACGATCAAGTAGACCGTCGTAACAGTGGTGTCAGAGCTGGGATAGAACGGTTAACAGTGGAAACAGTGGACAGTTTGTACAAGACGAGGTAATTCGTAATTAACAGGTAAACATGGATGCCAGTCAGATGATGATGGAAGCTTTCCAAACGCTGCTGCGGCAGACACAGGAAGAAGCAGAAAGACGACAAAAGAAGAACGAAGACAAGAAAGAGAAGGAAGAAGAAAAACGACAGCATGAAAAACGCAGGCAGGAGGCGGAAGAAGCAAAAAAACGACAGGATGAAAAACGCAGGCAGGAAAGAGAAGAGACAGAGGAACGACGACGACAGGAGGCAGAGGAGCGGAAGCGTGAAACAGAAGACATCAAAGCAATAATACAGGAGCAGAAACAGATTCAAGAACATAGTACCGCAGAATTGGGTCTCCTACGAGGTGAGCTTAATAAACAAGTTACTAAAATATTAGAGGTACTAGAATCTATGACATTAAAAATAGCTGAAGTAGAAAAATCTGTCTCGAGTGTTAAAGAATCGATGTCTAATAAAATAGCTGAAGTAGAAAAATTAGTCACGGATGTGGAAATGCTATGTCAACAAAAATAGAAGACTCGATTACAAATATAAAAGAGCAGATTAAAAATGAAGTCGGGCAGTTCCTGAAGTTACAACCAAAACAACTTTGTGAACAGACTGTACCAATGATAAAGTCAGAAAAAGACGCAGAAAATAAGTTAATAGGGAAAGTCACTTTGCCTGCAGTAGGGACAGTTCATGTCAAAGCTCCAAACTTTGACGGAAGCAATCACCGGGCAACGTACCTCCGCTAATTTGAAACTGCTGCATGCGCAAATAATTGGACAGAAAAAGACAAGGGTTTTCACTCGTTCTTGCATTAAAAGGACCTGCGGCAGAATTACTACAGAAAGTCCCACCTGACAGCCAAAACATCTATGCCGAATTGATAAAAGCTCTGGAATTACGGTATGGTGATAAAATTTGCGAGATCTGTACTACGCGCAGTTGAGAACAAGACGACAACGTTCCAGGGAGAGTCTTCAAGAGTTTGAAGCAAGTATCGACAGATTGATTAGATTGGCCTATCCTGAAGCACCAGAAGGTTTTCGAATAAGGTTTGCGGTGCAGACATTTGTTGATGGCATCGGAGATTGTGAACTTCAGAAATTGTTACGAATGGCAAGGCACCGAAATATCTCAGAAACTCTTGTTCACGCCCTAGAGTTTGAAACTGCCAAGTCAGCGTCCCGCTACATCAATGGGTTTGTGCCATCACATTGCAGTCAGGGGATCCCTGTATCACATTGCCGTTACGATGCGTGCGGAAAAACAATGTTGTCGGACAAACATTTCAAAAGTTCAAGAGAGTCGCAACGATTTGAAAAAGACAGAAGACCAAAATGTTTCAACTGTGGAAAACGTGGTCATCTACAGGTAGACTGTTGGAAGAAGAAGATACCGAGAGAAGAGAGTGATCGCACCAATTGGAGAAATAAAGCCTCAGAACAGCACACAGTTTCCACGCTACATAAGACCAGTGGAAACTTGATTGTTAATGCGTTTGCGGAAGGTAAACCAACATCATTTACAGTTGACACGGGCGCAACAGTGTCTATTGTGCGCCCGGACTTAGTCAGCAACCGTCGGCCTCAGAGTAGTCCTTGTACCAGGAAAGGTAGACGTACGTGTACGCCTGGGTCTTCTCGAGTTTAGCCACCAAATGGTCGTTGCAGACATTGTCGATGAAGTGATTCTTGGCACGGACATTATGAATGCCTACGGATTTGTTGTGGACTTAAGAGAGAATGTCCTGAAGTTTGGCCAAGAGAAGATAAAGCTTTGCATGACTAAAATGACAGGGTCGTCTACCAACCATTCGATTAAGTGAGTGGCATTAATCGAAGAAAAAGTCAACAGGTCTGGTCAAGAGGAACCCTCCCTATTGCAAGCGGAAATGGAGGAAGAACTAGCAGAGGAAATACAAATAAGAGTAACAACAAAAGAAGTGATTGGAAAGCCAACTATATGAGTGTCGATAGAAAACTCTTGCTTGTTCCTGAGCTGATAGAAGCGCCCGAGGGAAAATTGGCTGAAGATGAGGTTACAAAAGAGGTTGTTGACGAGAACCAAACAAACTTGGCTCAGCCAGTGGTGGTTAGGTCATCAGTACATGACACAACGGGAGTGATTCCAGCGAAACTAGTTGTTGAGCGGAAGACTCGCATTCCTGGAAACGTGATGTTCGGATCACACGAAACTGAATTCCATAAACCGGAAATTATCTTTCGCAAAAACGTCCACCTAGACTGCCTGGTCGAGTATTACTTCAGAGACGGTTTGCTAGTTCGGGACGAACAGTCTTAAGAAGGAGGCAGTGTTGTGACATCACAGAACAATCTACGTGTTTGTCCAATGTGCCAGAAGAATCTCGCTCTAATGTGTGTGGCATACGTGACTGTAGACGCATTTGCGAGACTCTTCTCGAAGCCGCCAGCCGCGCGGACTGTGTCAAGGCCGTAATTAATTACGTAGTTCACACTGGCGCTAAGACGCAATTTCGAACGTTCTGGTATGTGAGCAGAGGTATGTATTTATACATGGCGGCAGCGGCCTTAGTTTTGAGTATAGTGGCGATATATTTGCAGTGCGTTTCCAGAGTTATTGTCGGGCGATTACAAAGATATTACTGTGTGCGTTCAAGTGGTTATTAGTTAAGTGTTGTGTTTTATAATTGGACGGTATATTGTAATATAATTGTGTTTTAATATTAGTTGACATTTATTTGCGTGTGAATAATTTTTATTTGATTTGTTATAAGAGACTGTGTTGTTAATTATGAACTGTTAACTGAGAAACTTAAACCTGGTGATTAGTGACTTAATTGGTGTCTTGTACTTATTTTGTTTTCCACTTTCCACTGTACCTACGACGATCAAGTAGACCGTCGTAACAATATAATTATACATACTTTTACCCTACAGATCCCTATTGTTTCTAACATTAATCCGACAAAAGAAGCTAGGTAAAAATGTAAGTAGTGAAAATTTTGAAAAAATCGCAAATGTCTATGTGGACTATCAAATTAAAGGAAATTCTAACCAAAATATAAATTTAAAGTTCATTTGGAAAATTAAAAAATTTGGATCCTGCAGGGCTAAAAAGTGGCTGAAAATTTTAATGTACGATAAAAAATTAAAAAGAATTTTAATTTAAATATGAATGTACTGTTAAGTTTAAAAAATTTTTAATTTTGGGACTCCAAAGCCCAAACAGTGGGGCAAAAGTTTAATAAATTTGCACATTCCATGTGGGATATCAAATTAAATTGAATTTTTAATAAAATCCTAATGTAGTGTATATTTATGGAAAGTTTAAAATTTTTTTAACATCGGCCCGAAACTGGGATTAGAAATTTAAGAACAATTGGAAAAATCCAGCCGAGTGTCAGGATAAAAGGAGTTTTAATACAGACAGATGGTTTAGAATTGTTAGCTTTTATTGTATGATTTATTTACAATTTTTAATTTTCTAAAATAAACAGTAAGATATTCGGAATTTTCATAAGTTTCTGATAAATTAAATTTATCTAATATTAACATTTATCAGATAATAATTGTACTTTTTTATAAACAGCAGGCTCCTCTTCTTTTTCTTCAGCACCAATCTTCTCCAAAGTCTCCTAACCATTGCCATCTCAGTGTAACCCCCCAAATCCGTTCTTCTAAGATCTTCTAGCACATCATCCAACCTCTTATCGTAGGTCGGTCCCTCTTTCTTCTTTCATACACTTGCGCCTTCAAGATTTCCCTTGGCATACGCTGATCATCCATCCGCTCTAGGCGACCTAGCGATTGAATTCGTTGAACCGTCATAAATCTTACAATATCCTCGTGATTCAATAGCTCGTCTACCTCGTAATTATTTCTTACTGTTCGTTCGTCATCTTCTTTAACCAGACCATAAACACGTCTTACGATCTCTTTTTTTTAAACCTCTTTAGTGTTTCTTGTTCTTTTTTTTGTCATTGTCCATGTTTCGCCTCAATAAACAACATATATTTATTTTTGCTTTACGACTAATGAGTTTGTTTCTCAAGAGACTGCTATCGGCATAATGCGCCCTATTTCCTATTTGAATCCTGTCATGTATTGTTGTGTTTATGGATCCTTCGTTATGTATCAGGTTACCCAGGTGTCTGAACTTATTGACTTTATCAAGTGAATTAAAAGCATACTATATACCCTACTAGTTATATTTATGCTTACAATAAGAATGGACGGTGACTTCGTAGTTATAATGAAATATGTAACGTTGAAAGAAGTATATGTGAGATTTGTAGGATTCGTTACCGCACAGCGGAGGAAATACGTTAGTCTAAACGAGGCCTCTAATGTTACGAACTGTAGGCGATCGCGTATAAAGCAACTCGAACAACGCAAACGAGCTGAAAGGGAAACGCAGAATTTTTGCTGGCATTTAAATGACAAAAAACGTCTCGACAATGGAGCTTACTTATCGTCAGACGTTGCTGTACCGTACAATATTGTGAAGAAATATTCTGTGAATAATGACACGCTTTGAATAAAATGGTTTCCGTCTTTATAACAGAATCCTGATGTATTTTCAGATTTCTGCCGTCGCTGAATTTTCAAGTGTTTTTGCGTTTTGTCGTAAGTATATTTCGCTTTACTTACCTTTCTTCTTAGTTACTTACTTTCACTGAGTTACCTTAACAAACGTATTCTTCCAATGCTTTATTCTAATCCAACCCTATATAAATGTTCAGTTTTGTTTGCAACCTCGTTTGACCACAATTTCTCGTTATTCGTAACAGAAGGCCGTGTCCTTGGAACTATTCTGTATTTGTGGTATATATATTCCTAAATGCGATGGGGTGACAACAGCTATATTCTCCGATGACCCTGCATTACAAGCTACTGGTGTTAGTATAGCGGCAGCAACAGACGCTCTACAATCAGCAGTTGAATACGTCTCTAGATGGACCAAAAGTGGCGCATCAAGCTGAACGAAACAAAGTCTACTCATATTAATTTCACCAACCGGGAAACAGATTATTTACTAATCGTAATCGATCAGCAAAGAATTTCACACGCAGCTCAGTGAAGTATTTGGGCATGGCTCTGGATGCCAAACTTAGGTGGAAGGAGCATGTTAAGAAGAAACGGGATGAACTTGGAATAAAATCGAAGAACATGTGGTGGCTGCTCGGAAGTCACTCTGAGCTGTCGGTGCATAACAAGCTGTTGTTATTTAAACAAGTATTGAAACCAGTTTGGGTGTATGGTGTACAGCTTTAGGGCTGTACTAAGAAATTTAAGATTAAAATAAATCAGACTTTTCAAAATAAGGCCTTTTGCAGTTTTGTTGATGCACCATGGTACGTACAAAATTATGACATCAATCAGTGTCTGAAAGCGCCTACGATTGCTGACGAGATTAAATGGGTTGCGGATAAATATGAAAAAAGACTTCATGAACACGTACATATTGAAGTGCACAATACTTGATACACTGCTAGGCTCGTTTGGCGATTGCTGAGACAGAAACCATTTGTACTAATGAATTAAATATGTTTAAATATCTTGTTGATTCATCCTCTTCGTTCACTTTTTTAAAATATTATTATATATAAAAAACTTTCACAAATGAACTTACTTTGGTTATCACTTTCAGATAGAAAGTGAATCAGAAGATCTTTTTATTCCAGATTTTCAGAACATGTAAAAGCCCTCACCACAAATTACATATATTCCACATTTGCCACACATTTACAAAATGAAAATCATAGTTACACAAACATAGAACACAACATGGAAATATTACACTACTTACCAAAAAGTAGAAAATTAAACACAGCTGAACAATTTGAAATGTACAGACATCACGCACTACAACCAAACAACATATTAAATGAACAATTACATTACAGATCACATACACTATTTGATACATTGATCCAAATACAAAATTTGAACCTCAGCGCCAATTCCCTCCCACCATCAATTCCCACCACACACACCTATAGTCCATAATTGTTATTCTGTAACAATGACATTCAGTATTTACTCACACTGAGGAAGAGGCACATCACCTTGAAACGTTTGTGAAAGTGATAACCAAAGTAAGATCATTTGTGAAAGTTTTTTATATATAATAATATTTAAATATGTTTAGTAATACATAGCACATGAACAAAGTGTAAGTATCCTGAGGAATGCTCCAGTGCGAGCTTATTATGGATGCTGATTATGTACAGTCGCAACACATTCTTGTACGCAACTTTGGTAAATAACAAAATATTTTTCAATATTTTAGCTTTCCTTACCCACCAGTCGGAGGTTAATTTTCACCAGCCCTCATATTACAATAATACCTAAGAATAATATGGCGCCGTATAGATTGTTACCTGTAGCGACTCTATGTTAATTTCACGTTCCTACGTTTGGAAATGCTGAATAATTCGTTGAGTCCTGTTGAGCGTGATACACCAACACAGTTTCTCCCCATCCGTCTACAAACACATACGTCAGCGTCACTCTGTCGTTTACAGACAACAAATCACTGAACTCTACCAACTGACAGTATAATTTCCCCACCTTTCCTGTGTGTTCCACCTGGCGATTGTGTCCATACTCGCCCACATAATGAGTTTGGTCGTATCGGACACTCAATTGATCAAGAATAATTATACTTTCCTGTAGTCAAAACCGATTGTTGAACCAAAAGAAGCGATTTCTCAGTTTTAGCCCAATCGTTTGGCATTTATATGTCTGCCTATGTATCTTTCTGTATGTTTTGGAACATGTATTGCAATAACTCGTAAACCAATTCTTGTATTCTTGTAACTTGTATTCGGTGATTCCCGCTAAGTGTTCATATTGTTACGACGGTCTCCTTGATCGTCGTATGGTACAGTGGAAAACAAAGTACAAGACACTAATTACGTCACTAATCACCAGCTTTAATTATCACAATTAAACAGTTTCTAATTGACAAGATAGTCTCTTATAACGAATCAAATAGAAATTGTTCACACGCTATAAAAATGTCCACTAATAGAGTACCGCACAAAATAAAACACACATAATACTTCGCCACAATACTTCAAACCGCACTGTGTAAATCGTCACTTAAACGCACCGAGTAATCGCCCGACAGTAACTCTGAACTATAATACTACGAACCGCATTCCAATAAATTGCAACTCAGACTGACTGAGCATCGCTGAGTTTTTGTATTTATACCCCCCCCCCGAAAATCCAGAACATTCCACATACTACGCATTAGCTCTACACTACGACGTAATTGATTGAGACCTTGACACAGTCCGCGCGGCCGGCGGTATCTAGAAAAGTCTCGCGAATGCATGTTGAAATCATGTACGCAAACAGCATTATAGCCGATTCTTCTGGAACATTCGAGAAACACGTAGATTGTTCTCAAAAGTCGTTACAATATTGTTACGACCAGTAGCGTGGCGTCCATGTAACCGCTGTTGCCGGCAACAACATTCCTGAAAACGAAAAAAAATAATGTTAATTATGTCACAGAATAAATAGTTTAGTTATTCAATAATTTGAAATCCGAACAATATTAATAGGGAAACTTGAAGGAAAGCATAGCATTGCTTACGTACTGATGTGCACTTGCACCGCCTTGTGTTGCCGGCTCAGACATCGGCAATGTTTTACTGCGTGTGGTCACTCATCTCGTAGTAGTTGTCACTGTACAAAAGGGGGGAGGGACACGTTTGTCCACCTAATGTGTTGCCGCTGTGTAAACCGGCAAAACGGTCAGTTAGCAGATATGTTCGTTTCGGAACCAGCACTTACTACCTACCTATTTGTTTATTGTTCGTTTACTTATGTGTGTGTCTCTGCTCCTCTTTATTACTATTCTTTCCATTATTTGTGTCCTCATTCGTTCTGTGACAGTATAATGGAGTCAGATTCCATTGATCCGTGACCCTATTCTTCTCCAAGCGAAAGGTAGAAAATACTCTAAAAAGAATATTTTGGCTCTAAAAAGAACACTTGGTAGGCTACAAGGAAAAATTCGAATTAATTTTTAGGCTAAGTTTTAGGCCTATCACAACCGGCAACAGCTGTTATGTACTCACGCAATGGCACTGGTTACGACGGTCACTCCAATCGTCGTCTTATACAGTGGAAACAGAATAACTTGACACCAGTGACCAATGAAGTCACTAATTACAAACTTTAGGTAGACACGAAGCAACAAATATAAAAAATATATAAATCAACAAATCATTCTCGTAGAATAATTCAAGTTAAATTTGTCCACACGCAATAATAAATGTCACTTGTTTTCAGTTCCGCACTAATTGTCACAATAATCACTTTCCACTAATCTGCAACAATCATTTGATCCGCACTGAATAAGTCGACAACTGTAATTGAACTTGTAGCCGGCCAGTTATGCTTATTATACCCCCGGTCCATTCTCCGGACACCATACCGAGAGAATGTGCGTAGTAGTTACAGACGTCTGAACAGTCTGGAGACTGTCAGTGCGTCCTTGACACAGACGCCCGCGCCGCGTCTAGTAGAACAACCTCAACTGATGCCGGCGCTCGGCTAATCTTTCGTCTCAACGAACGTTGTCATATTTTTATTGAACTGTCTATACCAGTGGTTCCCAAACTTTTCGGTACGCGGACCGACCCCCCCCCCAAAATAAAAATTTCTCGGACCCCGTCTGAGTTCTGAAATAAAACAAACAGTAAATGTGATACAAAGTCTTGTATTTTAATTAAAAATGTAATAAATTCAAAATTCTCTTAACTTGCAAAATTAAAAAATTATTGATATCAAACATAGGTTTTGTAGTGAACAATGAAGCTGCTTTTGAATAATTAGCTCTGCTATATTGCGTTTAATGTCAGATAATTTCAATAGTGATTTCGATAGTGACACAATTAATTCCTGCAGGCTTAAAGGGAGTCTATTCAAATGACTGAAGGTATCAGATAGACATGATACATTCAAAATCCAGTTAAAGTCATGGAACCTGTCTTTAAGGTCGAAGTTGGAATCAAATAAAAAGAGCTTCATCCCTCAATTCAAATAACCTGTTCCAATTCCCTTCCACGCGAAAGCCATCGTACTTCATAATGGATCAACAATTGCTTGTGGCCACTCCCCATTTCTTCACATACTCTAAAGGAAAAACGTTTTGCTTAGATACAGTCCTTAAAAGCAAGATACAGTGCTCATACGTGGACTAAAACAGCGCGATCAGTTCAGCGTTGATGTCAGTTCGGCTGACAAACAGATCTGCTACGCGACATGATTTAAAGACATTATTAAAGCCTTTAGTTTGAAATTACTTTTACATTACAATTATTGTGAACCTAAAGTAACATATAGTGGAATCTTTTACTAGACCTAATTGTCTTAAGATTCTAAAATTTACATATTATAGCATAAAAAACGGAGAAAATTATGGCATTTTCTATTTTTTATTAAAAGTGTCCGCGGACCCCCTGAAACATTGTCGGGGACCCCAGGGGTCCGCTGACACCACTTTGATAACCACTGGTCTATACTGTTTCCGTTCTTAGCCTAATCATGATATAAACAAAGAGACGTGGCACATCTGAAACGCTATTTGCTACTTGAATTAGAGGGGTGCCCCTCTGACAGAAGGAGTACAGGCAGGGTATATATAATATTGATACTGTATAAAAACACGTAAATTGGAATTTTATTTGTCCTGACCAAAAATAAAATTTGTGTGTCAGTGTCAGACCGACAGTGAAATATTTTATAACACCATTCAATGGATTTGTTTTATTCACAGTTTCAATACCGCAACAAACAAAAAGTAAAGTGTATTTAAAACGAAAATAGAAACTGTGATAGTTATGAGTGTACTGAATCCTATCAGTTGATGTCAGAGAGTAACTTAATGCGTTCCATATCTGTGTCTGAACTTTTATCATCACTTGAGTCAGCGTTATTGATAAGACTTTGTCCACAACGACGTCGGTAATGTTGGCCAGTTGCCACAACTTATCATCTTCCTTGAATATATGCTGCACACAATGACTCCACTTGTCCGCCGTTGTTTCATTTACCGCCTTTTCAATAAATTGTTTTATACCAAGCAGCTAATGTTGTGTTGTAACGAACAACATATCCTTTCAACTCGCCCCACAATAATTCAATGAGTTCAGAATACAGTGATAAGGAGGATGTCTTAAACGAAGCGTCCCCGATTTATACTAAAATTTTTACAGGAGAGGGATTGACGTTTGCAATGATGTCATCACCATGTTGCCACTTCGTAACCACGTGTTTCTGTTGAATGTCGCCCAAGCGTAAGTTTCGTTACTGCATTCACTCAAAACATACTTCGCGCAGACAAAACAAATGCAGTACGCGCAGACTAAGTATGTATTCCCCTACTTAAAACGAATATTCATCCAGTTGTAACTACAGACAATTCATAAACTAAAAATGTGAATTCTTACGACAATAATAAACTATAAATTAATTAACTTCAGTGTTTTTTTTTAATTAA
This sequence comes from Magicicada septendecula, assembly GCA_034769895.1. Taxonomy (NCBI): domain Eukaryota; kingdom Metazoa; phylum Arthropoda; class Insecta; order Hemiptera; family Cicadidae; genus Magicicada; species Magicicada septendecula. Next base: position 562,305,286 of record CM068369.1, read on the forward strand.
CTACAAATGTTCAGTATCTTTAATTTTTTGATTTAACGATAAATGTGACAATGTGCAGTCATCAACTTAGTGTACAAATATGTGTAAATAAAGTAAAAATAAAAAATAATAAAAAATATAAGACAGCAAAATAAGAGTCAATGTTTTGTTTTTATTACTTTTACCATAAAAAAAAACTGAAAATAAAAATATTATTACCTGTCTGTAGTTTTCCGCCTGCGTAGTTAATCTAAAGGTGTTATACCACTTATGTCGCTACCAGAGTCACTCGAGTGACTGGATTCTGTGCCCAGAATTATTCCCAGTTGTTCCACGGCGTCTTCTAATATTCCTTCGTTGCTCGATGCTTCGTCAATCACTTTCTTTCTATGCATCACTGTTTTTCCCCAATCGTCTGCAGTAACATTCGTAATATCCTCGCGTATCAATTTTTCTACTTCAGTTCCTGTAAAAGTCTTATTATTTCTTGCTACATATCTCTTTACTTGTGCCCAAATTAACTCAATGTGGTTAAAATGACAATCATACGGTGGTAATCTTACTACTTACTTTATGGCCATGTTCTTGCGCTACTTTGTCAACTACGTATTCCGGAAATCGGGGTTTACAACCTGACACCAAGTAATGTTATGTTCATGAAGCCAGTGAATAATTTCTTCTTTACGTGTAGCTAATGTTGGCGCTTTGTCGTATATAACCGAGTTATAAGGGGTGTTATCCATTACAATAGTTGACGCCTCTGTGAGGTTTTTTAATAACGAGTCTGTGAACCATTTGGTAAAGTTTTCAAAGTTCATTTCTGTTAAGAGAAAGGTCTCGAAAACTGTCCATCCATGTAGTAAACAGGGTTGTTGTATTGCTTGCATGGCGCGTGGGCGTGCCGTGAGGCTCTGATTGGGCCAGCGTTTTTCTTTGTAGTGTGGAAATGTCTAGACTCTTGTAGTGGGGAACATTTTTTGACACTGATGTATGTATACCTATAGAGATTTCTGGATCTTTCTGGTTGTCTTAGAAAGGGTATATAAAGAGTCGATCTTTAGTGCAGTTCACTTCAGTTAACAATTGTGTGTCAGACTAAGTGTATCAGTTTTCTGTGTATTTGTATACTAAATAAATCAGCGCCTGTATTTACCTCAAGTGTCGCTTTTATTTTATTAAACCTTCCATAGGTTATGGGCCCAGGCTTTTCTTGAGTATAGTGCAGTGTGAAATCAAGTGAGTGTACAAATATAAAAAAAAAAAGAAGAAAGTGCTAACTAGTTGAAGAAGCAAAATGGATATCTCGAATCTAAAAATTGAGAGGTTGCGAAATAAAGAAAATTGGCACAAGTGGCACTTCATTATAAGAACAATTCTAGAAGATGACGACGATGTCCTAGCTGTTTGTGAAGGAAAATTACAAAGACCACATGAAGACCCAAAAGAAGACGAATATGAAGAGAAATTGCAAAAGTTTTTGAAGGCTGACAAAACTGCCAGGAAATTGATTGTGACTACGATCGAAGACAAGCCATTGGAGCTGATTATGGGTTGCACAAGCGCCAGAGAAATGTGGACAAAATTAAGCTCGGTATACGACAGAAAATCCGATGAAACTCTGTCTATTGTGCAAAAAAAGTTCTTCGATTATAAGTGGGTTGAGAGTGAAAGTGTTGCCCAAAATATTTCAAAGCTTGAGATTCTATCGAAGAAAATGCACACTCTTGGAAGTTCACTACCAAAAGGCATGCTTCTCACTCGAATTTTGTCTTGTTTGCCCAAAAAGTATAACCACTTTCACAGTGCCTGGGATTCAGTCGAAGAGAGTAAGAAAAATCTAGAAAATTTAACTGACCGATTAATGGCTGAAGAAGCTAGACTTCAAGAAAAGGACGATACATGTGAGTCATCAACGGCTTTGATGTCAAAATTAAAGGTTGGCAACGAAAAACAGAAAAATGAGTATCATCGGCATATTAAAAACTATCTGGAGAAGAAAAAGGAAGGATTATTCTGCACCAACTGCGGTAGGACCAATCATTTGAAAAGGGATTGCTTCAGGTGTTTCGAATGCAAAAGGAAGGGTCACAGGAGCTACAACTGTCGCCAGAAGAAGAGTAGCAATATAACGCTACAAGTTGAAAATGAAGTATCTTCATCGCATCCGGGATCATCTCCCAGAATAGCACTGCTAGGAGTCAAAGGAGAAAACCAAAAAACAGATATGTGGGCATTGGACTCAGGAGCAACGGATCACATGACACATCGAAGGGATTGGTTCTCATCGTATGAAGAATTCGCACATCCAGTAAATGTGAAGATAAGCAACGGTGATTACATGGCAGCATATGGAATAGGTAACATAGACTTAGAATCTTATGTAGATGGTAATAGATTAGAATGTACTCTTCAGGATGTATTATATACTCCTGATTTAATTAATAACTTGTTTTCTACTAAATGTGCGGGTAAGAAAGGTATAGATTGTTTGATAACAAATTTCAGTAAGCAATGCTTTTTAATGAAAAATAAACAAATCATTGCAGTAGGCCATGAATTTGGAAACTTATTAAAATTAGATGTGCGTGTAAAACTTCCACAAGCATGTAATTTTAGTAAACAAATAGAACCGGTTGAACAAATTGTAAAATCAAACAGAAAAATAGAAAAATCGGATGATTGTTATTCCTTGCAATTATGGCACGAGCGGCTTTGTCATCAAAACGTTAAATACGTACGAAATTTTCTGAAAAATGTGAATATTAAATTTATAAATGATGACTTCTTTTGTGATGCCTGTGCATACGGTAAGCAACACCGTTTACCTTTTCACGCGAAAACTGATCGTGCGACAGAAGTTCGAGAGTTAATTTACACAGATGTTTGCGGTCCAATGGAAGTTGAATCTCTTGGCAAGAAGTCATATTTTGTTACATTTAAAGATGACTTTTCCGGATTTAGATATGTTTATTTTATCAAACATAAATCGGAAGTAGTTGATAAATTAAAGATTTTTTGTTTGGAAGTTGAAAATCAATTCGGAAGAAATATAAAAGAAATTCATCGGGATGGCGGAAAAGAATATGATAATCAATGGGTAAAACGTTTTTTGAACGAAAGAGGCATTAAAGTGACAGTCAATACTCCTTATACACCCGAACAAAATGGTGTTGCGGAACGCGAGAATCGAATTATCGTAGAAGCTGCTCGTTCCATGTTGCATGCGAACGCGAATTTGCCAAAATATTTATGGGCAGAAGCAATAAACATGGGCGTATTTGTAATTAATCGAACAGCACCAACAAGACATGATAATAAAAAATCGCCTTATGAGTTGTGGTATAATAAAGAACCAAATGTTGATAAGTTAAAGATTTTTGGAACCGAATGCTTTATACATATACCTGTCGAGAAACGTAAAAAGTTAGACAAAAAAGCAATTAAAGGCTATCTTGTTGGCTATCACGAAAATTTTAAAGGTTATCGAGTGTATGTTCCAAGTTTAAGAGATGTAGTTGTAAGTAGAGATGTTTTATTTAAGCCTGAAAGAGTATCTAATAGTTCGGTTAATGTTCCTTTGCATAATGAAAAAATAAAAGATATTGTAAATAAAAATGAGAATGGTAATATTGTAGAAAACACTAATAACAGTAGCGAAGATAATGATTACAAACTTGAAGAAACTTTGCAAGAACCCGTACAATCTGTTCAAGTGAAAGATAACAATCAGGGAGGGCGAGAATTGCGCAATAGATCTCAGAGAAAACAAACTGAATTTTATGGGTTCCCTGTTGCGCATTTCTCGCATCTCGCGAAAAATATACCAAATAATTATAATGAAGCAATAATGAATGATGAAAAAGGTAATTGGTTAGCTGCAATGCAGGATGAGATAAACTCGTTGTATGAAAATGGAACCTGGGTACTAGTTGATAAACCAGAAAATCGTAAAATGATTGATAATCGATGGGTTTATACGAGAAAAGTCAATGCGGATGGTACTGATAGATACAAAGCGCGTTTAGTCATTAAGGGTTATTCCCAAAAGCCAGGTGTAGATTTCAATGAAACTTTTAGTCCAGTAGCACGATTTGATACCATCAGATTCATGTTAAGTATTGCTGCACTTTTTAATTTAAAACTGGGTCAATTTGATGTGAAAACAGCTTTTTTACACGGTAATCTTAAAGAGGATATATACATGAAACAGCCTGAAGGCTTTAATGATGGTACAAATAGCGTTTGCAAATTAAAGAAAAGTTTGTACGGTTTAAAGCAAGCTCCTAGATGTTGGACAGATCATTTTAAAAATTTAATTTTAAACTTGGGTTTTTATCAAAGTACTGCTGATCCGTGCTTCTATATTTACAGAAAAGAGAATGATTTAATTTTACTTACAATTTATGTAGATGATGGTTTATTAGCTGCGTCGAAAATTGAATTAATTGATAAAATATTAAATGATTTGAGCAAAGAGTTTACTATAAAGAGTATTAAAGACGTTAAAAATTTCTTGGGGATAGAAATCTCGAGATTAAATGATGGTTCCGTTTTCATACATCAGAGCAGTTATATTGCAAAAATTTTAGAAAAGTTTAATATGTCGTCAGCAAATCCAGTTTCCACTCCAATTGATTGTAGTTTTTATGATATTATATCTGATAAAGTAATGTATAAACTGCCTTATCGAGAAGCAGTAGGAAGTTTAATGTTTTTGCAAATTGTAAGTAGACCTGATATTAGTTTTGCTGTTAATATTGTATCACGTGAATTAGAAAATCCTAGCGAAAAACATTGGCTCTTAGTCAAACGAATTATGAGATATTTGAAAGGTACAATTAATGTTGGAATTCTATATAGTAAAAATGGTATGTTCGAAGCTTATAGCGATGCAGACTTCGCAGGTGACAAAATTGCAAGAAAATCTACTTCTGGTTTTGTATGTAAATTTGCGAATGGTCCAATAACATGGCAAAGTAAAAAGCAGCAATGCGTAGCTCTATCGACAACTGAAGCTGAGTATATTAGTGCTGCAACAGTAACAAAAGAAATAATTTGGTTAAAGAAAATCTTCAATGAATGTAAAATTAATATAACAACTTATAATTTATATATAGACAATATGAGCGCAATTAAACTAATTAAAAATCCAGAATTTCATCAAAGAAGTAAGCATATCGATGTTAAATATCATTTTGTGCGAGACAATTACCAAAAGGGTGAAATTAATGTAACATATGTAAAAACTGAAGAGCAAATTGCAGATATCTTTACGAAAGCATTGTCAAAACCGAAATTCGAATTTTTGAAAGAAAAGTTAGGACTTACTAATAAAGATGATATTTATTGTAAGGATGCAGAGTTTTAGGGAGGGTGTTAAGAGAAAGGTCTCGAAAACTCTCCATCCATGTAGTAAACAGGGTTGTTGTATTGCTTGCATGGCGCGTGGGCGTGCCGTGAGGCTCTGATTGGGCCAGCGTTTTTCTTTGTAGTGTGGAAATGTCTAGACTCTTGTAGTGGGGAACATTTTTTGACACTGATGTATGTATACCTATAGAGATTTCTGGATCTTTCTGGTTGTCTTAGAAAGGGTATATAAAGAGTCGATCTTTAGTGCAGTTTAGTTCAGTTAACAATTGTGTGTCAGACTAAGTGTATCAGTTTTCTGTGTATTTGTATACTAAATAAATCAGCGCCTGTATTTACCTCAAGTGTCGCTTTTATTTTATTAAACCTTCCATAATTTCTTCGTGGAAGTCACTCGTTTTCTTTGACTTTTTTTTTAACTCCTAAAGGCAATGCCTTGTCGCTGTAGCCACGTCACTCTATCCCTTGCGATATTCTTCATTTCTCCATAGGACCCACTATTCACGACACTCATTGTGCTGCGGAAGTATGCAGTTCTTGGTCTTCCTTTGGGCTTCTTCCCCACTACTTTGCCCTCAAAGATGTTAGTTAAAAAAGCACTATGTCTGATCACATGCCCTATCAACTTAATCTCCCTCACCTCTATACTCCTAAGCAGTGTTCTATTCTCATTTATTTCCTCTAAGATCTGTTCATTCGTCTTCCTATCTGTCCAACTAGTTTTTGTCATCCTCCGCCAAATCCACATCTCCATTGCCTGAAGTCTGTCACTCTCCACCTTCCCTAAGGTCCACGATTCACACCCGTAAGTTAAAACACTCCATACAAATACCTTAACAAACTTTTTCCTTGTTTCAATACTAATATGGTTGTTTGTTAATAAGTTCCTTTTGCTCTGGAATGCTTGTTTTGTCAGAGCTACTCTCCTCTTAATCTCTGCCAGACACTTATTCCCACTTGTAACTATGCTACCCAGGTAACAAATTCAGTAACGTGCTCCAATATTGTGTTGTTCAACATAATGGTTGATTTAATGTCTTCTCTTTTTTTACTTACAACCATTATTTTAGTTTTCCTAACATTTATCCTCAATCTCCAAGCGTGAAGAATTTTGTTAAACGTACCTAACATTCGGGTCATATCCTTTTCTGAGTCAGCCATCAGTACAATATCATCTGCGAAGCGAATACTGTGTATCCGTTCCCCATTTATTTTAATTCCCCTAGAACTCCTTTTCATCTGAGTTACAACATCTTCTATAAACAAATTAAACAAGTACGGTGACAGTGGGCAACCTTGTCTTACCCCTCTTCTTATTATTGCTTCCTTTTTACATCCATTTATGTCTGTTTCAGTACTTTGCAACCTATAAATATTGAAGATTACCCTTCTAACTTTCCAGTCAAGTCCTGACTTCCTCATAGTTTGAAACAACAGCTTCCAATCAACATTGTCGAACGCCTTCTCGAGATCCACAAATACTAAATAGGTTTTCCTATTCACTTCAATTCTCCTCTCCAAGATCTGCCGCAGAGCCAAGATTGCTTCTCTGGTTCCTCTACCTGCTCTAAATCCAAACTGATCCTCCTCCAAAGTGTGATCAATCTTTCCTTCCAGTCTGTTCTTCACTATGTTCAGCAAAATCTTAGCAGCATGAGATATTAAGGCTATCGTTCTATAATTAGCACAGTCGTCTACTTTACCTTTCTTTGGTATTGTGATTGTTCTACTTTTAATGAAATCAACTGGCAATACTCCCTCTTCATAGCACCCAGTAATTATTCGAAATAGCTGGTCTTTCGTTCTCTCCCCTACATTTTTCAAAAGCTCTGCTGGTAGACTGTCAGGCCCTGTCGCTTTTTTCATACTCAGACCTTTAAGGGCATAATCAAATTCCACCCTGCTAATTGGCGGTCCTACCATATCTCTATCTACAGCATTCTCATTTTCTAGAAACTCTTGCGTGACTACAACAGCTTCCCCGTCATATAGTTCCTCTATATACTCCTTCCAACGCTCGCTGACCTTATCATTTTCGAAAAGTATTTTACCATTTTTATCCTTAACAACATTACTTCGAGTCTTATGCTTCCACTGTAATGATTTTATCCTTAAATATGCCTTATCACATTTTCCTCTATTGAAACCATCTTCTATTTCAAGACTTAGTTGTTTCATCCAATTTTCTTTTTCAATGCGACACATAGAGGTAATCTGATTTTTTATTCTCTTGTACTCCTGATAATCCTTATTTCTCAGCCTATTACGCCTCCTTATTAGATCCAACAATTCCTGTGTCATCCACGGTTTCCGTGGTTCTAATTTTCTCCTCCCTAGAACACGCTGTGCTGTTGCAATTATTCCATCTCTTACTTCCTCCCAACTTGGCCTTCCTTCCATCAACATGTCTGTCTCCTCTTCCAATTCTTTTACTATTTTGTCATCGGTCAGTTTTTCTAAGCACCAGTTCTTTTGTTTAGATTTCCTGATTTTCCTAAATTTAATATTGCACTTGGCCATAACGGGAATATGGTCACTATCTATATCCATACCAGGATATGAATGACTAGATTTGACTTGGTTCTTATATCTTTGTCTGACTAGAAAATAATCGATCTGATGCCTCCTAACATCCCCCGGTGATTTCCAAGTGCATCGTCGTCTTTTGGGGACTTCAAAACATGTGTTCGTGACGATCATTTCGTACTGCTCACAAAACTCAAGTAACCTTTCCCCTCGTGCATTGATGTTCCCCAAACCAAACTTCCCGGCACATTTTTGACTACTGTTAGCACCAATAGATGCATTAAAGTCGCCCATTAAAACTACATTATCGTCTTTCTTTATTATCTTGAGCAACTTTTCAATCTGTTCATACATTAATTCTATATCTTCATCGTTACTACTTGTTGTTGGAAAGTACACCATAATTATACACAAATCAACTGGCTCTGCCCTAAGTTTTATCATCAGTAATCTATCACTACTGTGACATGTATTCAAGACACTACTCTTCCATTCACCTCTTAAGAACAATGCTACTCCATTTCTTCCTGGGTCTTCCTTTCCACTGTAAATAATTCTGAAATCACCTGATACGAAATCACCACATCCTGCCCATTTTGTCTCGCAGACACCTAATATATTAAGCTCTGCCTTTATCATAGAATGCTTTACCTCTTCCATTTTACCAGGCTTCAGTAATGTTCTAACATTCCAAGTGCCGATTTTGCATCCATTTTTTCGTTTGTAGACAATAGGATTTACTTCTTCAAAATTGACTCTATCCAACACCTTCCCCCCCGGAGAACCGAATGGGGGAATTGAAACTCCGGAATATTTTGCATTAGACGTAGCCATCATTTCTTTGACTTAAAGGCATAAAAACAGTTAGGTATGAAACCTTTTGATGTACATAAATATATATGCCCCCTCGTCCTAAAGGTATTTTCATTGTTCCTTCCACAGTATCATCTGCCCAGCCTTTTCGTAAACTGTGACCTATATTTACCCATGTTTCGTCTAACCAGACTATGCCTTCAATAGATTTAGTTTGAATTTCCCTGAGAAATCTACAGCGTAAAGCAATTACGCTTTCACTTTCCATAAGAACTTTTCTGTCCGAAATGTTTGTAAACTTAAAACCGATATTTTGCATTACTTTCCTAACAGATGACTTACTACCGGCAAAAAGATCAGCTACTCCTAACGACTTATGAAGTTTATTTATTGTTGGGTGCTCTTTTCTACAATAGTAGCTACAAATGTGCTTCTGTTGTATGGCACTGCGACGTTACCTATAATTACCAAAAAGTCACCAAAATTATCTAAATAATAAACGAGCACGCGGGAGAAAATTGTCATGAACTTAATGTTTACGAAACGCTGAAGCACTTTATATATTCACAGTTGGCAATAACTACGCGTGAAAGTGTCAAGAACACAAGTACTGTATTAGGGCAAACTGAGTATACAACATGACCTTGAACTGTTTTCTGTACGTCTGCAAGGTCACACGTTAATGAGAATGTTGACAGCTGTTTACGCGTAGTTCTTACCCTCGTTTGTAGCGACTAATGAAAACACCTGATACTATACCCCCCCCCCACCCATCCGATTTACACGGGAGTTCTTTTCAACAAGTGTGTGAGAATAATATTGTTCGCGTATGTTATTTTGCCGCAAATCACAGAAAAGAGGTGTTTGAGGAGTAAATGTAAAACTTGTATCGTTTCATGATAAGAAATTCGTATTCATTAACTAGAATAAACGTTTATGTTATAAACAAGTTTAAAATCGGTATGGACGATTTGTACACAAAGGTGGAATTCTAAATTAAGACCTTCATATCAGACAGATCACAGTGTAGAATATTGTGAGTTCATTGAAATATGTTTTTAAACTTCGCAACGATGTTTTTATTTATATATTTTTACAAAAATAGAAACAAATTGCCGAACGTAGTAAAATACTTCAAAGCGCATAAAACAAAATTTCTATTTACATAATAAGAGGCATTTTGTAATTATTTTCAAAGGAAATTACATATATTTCAAATTTGAAAACTAGAAACTTGCTACTGCAATTATCAGTCGCTAATGATAAAAAATAATAATTTTTATTCACAAAATTCAACATTTTCTGTATGAAATAAACCTTAAATAAGTAAGTCTAACCAACCGTACTTGTAGAAACAAGGTACGTCATGGTACAAAACTAAAGTTCTACAAAGTTATGGCAGTCTCTGTACTGTCCTGTGGGTGTGAACTATGGACAACAATCAAGAAACAAGACAGTAAAATACATACCTCGGAAATGGCGTTCTTAAGAGCAATTAAAAAGTGTTCTACACTTGACCGTATAAGGAATGAGGAAATAAGAGAAGAGTTACAAGTTTCTAACTTCAATTAAAAATCAAAAGATTACAACAAAGATGGAAAGAACACTTAAAAAAATGTTAGATTCCAGACTGGCCAAACAAGTTTGGAAAAACAAACCTATAGGTCACATGTGAGTGCGAAGATCCTGGAAGGATCTTTAAAGGCGAAACAAGCAACACCTTGCCTATGCCATGTTGTGAAGATGATGATAAATAGATCTAGCCATTTCACAACTAACGAACAAATTTATTAGAATGTGTATGTTTTACTGGTTTGAGAGTCGAACTAATACCGCCAGACTGAAGGTGTTTGAAGCGTTAAGTGAGCGTGTACCTTATTAAGTGATCTACCTCCCGGCAACAGGTACTCTAACCTGATCTGCGAATTTTTCTTTCCATTTGGCCCTATCATGGTATACTCCGCCTGCTTCCACTATTTAATTTTCTCCTTTAAATCATCTGACAGCTGAATTCTTCTTCTTCCAAGGCCTGGAGCTCCTTCCAACTTCCATTGATAACATGATGCAGCAGGTAATTTTTCCTCAGGATATGTTTGATCCTTCGATGAACCGTATTCAAGATCGTTATCTTCGTATCTACTCTTAATACCTCTTCATTTGTCACCTTTTTTGCCATACTTCTCCTTCAGTATATGTCAAAGCATTCAAGGTATTTCTTCTCAATTTTTCTTAATACCTATGTTTCTGATCCGTACAGAACAATACTGTAAATGCAACATGGGCTGAAGCATTTGAAACAAAGTAAATAACAAACAAACACTTATCAACGACTACACGCACATTGAAAAAAATATTGATTTATATATCTGAAACCAAAGTATGCAACGACGAGATGAAACATGACTACGTGCCATTTCACAATCGTTGATTCCAGACACTTCCAGACGTTTCCAGACACCCATTCCAGACGTTTGTCCATTATTCTACAGGCATTAGTTCTGCGCAATGCGAACAGGATCCGACATTTTCCAGCGAGTTCCGGATCGGGTTAAGCAGATTCCTCTCGACGCATCATCCAGATATTTTGTGAACCTCAGCGGGGTAAAATATAAGCAATAAGCGGCCGGCCGACTTCAGTTTAGACCTGGCAATATTACAGTACGCATATCAACTGTTGGCATATGATGATGATACAAATATTATGAGAAAGTCAGAGAATGATGTAAAGAAGACATTCTCAGCCTTATACCATTCATCTGAGGAAATGAGTAGGACAGCTGAGGGCTAACGGTAAATGAGTAAAAAACCAAATATATGATAGTAAAAAAAAAAAACTTCAGTAACTCATCAACATCTTATTTAAAAATTATGAATTTTACATTTAAAGGGTCTCAAGTTTTTGCATTTGGGCTCCCTGGTAAATTAAAACAATGATATAAATGAAGAGAAATTTTGTATACTTTTGAATTAATAATTTTCACACACAAATGTTGTCTTTCAAATAAAAATAGAAATAACCAATCAATGTAATAAATCACCCAATCAGAATTTATTTCTGCAAGTGTAGTCATCTACAAACCTGTTATCTTGCAAGCCTATGTATATATATTCATATTTGCTTATTTTTTCTTGTATATGTTATGTTATTGTTAATAATAATAATCCTTTTTTTTTCAAGAATATGTTTTATTATTTTTTGAATATTACAATGTTTCAATATTATTCAACTATTTAACTATTTATTATCATCTAACTTTAGTACAGTATTTAACTAACAGTATCATCATATCTATAGTTATACATTTCATATAATATAATCTGATGTAATATATCATATGTATAATATTTGTACAGATATGATGATGATAGTTTAATACTATATACTGAAACACTGTATATTCAGAATACAAATATTGAAACATTGTAATACTCACAAAATAATAAAACACATTCTTGTACAAAAAGGATTATTATTATTATTATTTTAACAATACAACACACACACACACACACACACACACACACACACACACACTTATTGGAGCTCAAAAAATTATTTTACACAGATCTATGTTGTAAGTGTGAACGTGTTATATATATATATATATATATATATATTGTAACAGTACATATGACACCACATCCACCTAAGTACTGAAAATTAATTTAAAGGCCACCACTAGTAAAAATACATTAAAAGGTCTAGAATACCACCAAGTATACCAAAGAAAAAGTGCCATAAGTTTAAATAAGTGAAGCATCATTGAAAGGAATTCACTAGTAAATGCACCAATAAAGATGAAAAGAAGAATAAAGACGAGACGACCGACATACTATACCCAATAGATCAGTGAGAAGGACATAAGACCACAAAGGAGGAATAGATCAGTGAGAAGGACATAAGACCACAAAGGAGGAATAGATCAGTGAGAAGGACAATAAAAGAAGAAAGAAAAATCAGTGAGAAGGACAAGACAACAAAAGAAGAAAGAAGAGTCAGGAAGAAGAATACAACAATGACAACTTCAAGAAAGAAGAAGGAAGAAACAGTGTGAAGAAGACAAGTGAAAACCACATCATGTATAAAAATAAACAATAGTGAGAAGGAGATCAGTGAAGAAAGAAGAAGGAAGATAACCAGACCAAACACAAGAACAAGGGAAGGAAATTGAAGTATGACAAACTAACATAAACCTTTGAAAGAATAATTGTATTAAGAAGAAGGAAGAAATGTTAATTAATTACATGATATAAATCCCTAAGCTGTATGGTAAAGTCAACACTGACAACAACTCATTTAATGAATACATTCATTGTCTATGTGAAACACATTATAGTAATTAAGGACTAAATATTGTAAATAAAGAGTCACAAGCAAACTGAAGGAGGACAAGATGAGTTTATGATAGCTAAATGATGTGTAGTTATAAAATAAACAGAGGAATAAGTCCCAAAATAGTGAATGACCAATTGTACAGTGGGAATGATGCTCATACAAACCCACTAATTAACAACAAATAAGATAATACAGGGGTAAACTAAATGTGAACTATTGATAACCAATAACCAGTGTACAAACATGAAATGAAAACCAGTCGAATAGACTAAGATAGAAATACACAGCCATAAACAACACATTACTGTTCACTGAACAATAACATAACCTAATCTGGGCATCCAGTTTCCAGTAAAACTTGATAAAAACTAAATCAAAACAATGTTAAACCAAAATATAATGAGCTAGGAAGTAAATAGAGCATATAAGGAATGTTTTGTACACGATAGCTAATAGTATAACTGGATATAAAAGCTATATTTATGTAATACAAATATGACAAAATGCTTGTAATGGCAAAGAGACATTATGCAACCAAAATCATGTTATAAACACATTATACAAAGATAGTAACTCAACTAATGACCTGAGGTCAGACAGAATACTGTTCATATGAACAATTGCAACCAAAATAACCATTTAAATAGTCTATGTAAATGTAATTATAACTAAACCATAGTGACAGTCAGCTGCAAGTAAAATTTACAGCCACCAAACCTAGCTAATAACAGAATCAAATGCAGAGTGAATTGCATCACAATAACGATAAGGTCATAGTGACTATTTCAATTATCAATTAGAAAATAATACAACTAAAATGTCTATGATACCAAGCATACTACCAGGTAACGCCATATAGGCATAACCAGCCTAATTCATAAGTGATAATTAAAGCATTAAACCAATAATGTAGGGAAAAAGAACACTGCCAGTAGTGACTTAACCCATCGATATTTAATTACAACATGTTAAAATTCAATTAAATACTCTTATTACTAGGTAATAAGAAAAACAAAAATGTATGACAATAAGTTTAAGTGTGAATCTATGAAAACAGACATAGTGTTAATATTAAGACATAATTTTAAGGGAAAATTGTACAGTAGCTTAAGAACGAGATATTACCATAGAAAATAAAATAAAAACCATAAAATATTGGTAATTAATGGCTTAATGGACACTAAGTATAAATGCTAAGTGCTAAGTCAGCTAACCCTAATCAGAAATATATGATGAGGGGGTTCAAATTAATCGTCTTTCAAAATCACGAACAATGAGAGTAATCACAATATCCTCAGTACAATTATAAGGAAGATATTAGACTTTTAAAAATAATTGTATTGTGCTTAGCCCTTTCGCGTGGGTGTGTGAACCAGAATTTCTTAATCTTGTTCCCAAAGACTGACGCTGATGAGAGCGTCTGTTTTGACGAAGTCTACCGTAAATAAACGAATTAAAATAAACTGACCAATCAGAGCTTATAAAAAATCCGAAATTCATCATTCCGACAGAGGAACCAGGGACAGTCTTTCAACAACAACGAAGCGAACTGCATGCTCGTCGACGCTTCAGAAAAACGTGCTTTTGACAGCAGCCCAGCGTCAACCATATTAACCACAAACTGAGACATAGGTTACCTACATTGAAGAATCAGTGCAGTATATTTACAAGTGTACTTTATTCGGAGTTTATGCGCATAGGAGTGGGTGCAGTGTAGTGATAAAGTTTAAATAATTAATTAATAAATTTTAATTAATTAAAAAAGTGTTAATAATCAAAAAAGTGTAACCCTTCGAACGACAAGAGACGCAAGTATTCATAACCCAAATATAATGTTATGATTAGTTTATAAGCAAAATAACTGAACGCTAAAAGCGATTCAAATTGACCTATAGAAACAATTAAATGCCCTATCCTTAACAGAAGGGAGCTGATAAATACAAATGAACAATGTCGAAATTGAACGTTCTGAGTAATGACAGTTTTAACTATTTGTATACTGTAAATATCTAGAATAAGTAAAGACATTGTAATATTAATGAAGAGTATATGTGCTCTTATGCTATCAGTAAATGGGAGTATGAAATATTTTGTTACTAAATTCAATTAAGAGTTTCGCCGGAGTGCGATAACTACAATAAATGAGTTACCTTTACCTGAAATAGGAATATCCAATTTTACAGATGATCGTAGTACCTGATACTGGATTATCACAATTACTATTAATTAATAATAAATAATTCACTACTTTTAACCAAACAAGGTTGCACTAACAATATATAAAGCGTATGACTAGCCATGAACAGTAGTTCATATTTTATCTTTTTTCATTAATAATCAATGAATTTTTATCTTATATGTTTGTTCTAACCGTAGCTATTATTTCAAATAAGTGTATTTTGCAGTCTAAAAGAACCTACTACTTTTATTATTATAATCATTATTAACTTTTCAAGTCGAATGATACGACATAACCTATATGTCTGTCAACACACATTGTATTACTAACCAGAGGCAGTCATGCCAACTCGAGCTCATCATTTGTTTTAGAGTCCATGTTCACTTTTAAAATATTAATTGTTAACTAAAAAGAAGAGCAAAACGCCTTATTGTATTGAATTTCACTGTGTGCTATTTGAATAAATCACCATTATTATTTTTACTAGTGAAAGAGTTGACCTTTATTGTATCAGTAAATACAGCTTAGAGGAGAAGAACGAGGCGGTTGGTACCATGCTGAGAATGCGAATCATTCAAATTGAGTGATTCCACGTTTTGTTTACAACCGCACAGACCTATATACTTACAATATTATAAAGTAATATTATACATGAGATATTATGAATGCCATGTCTATGTTTGTGTATGTTAGTGTACAGGAAGAAAACAACTGATCTCCTCACAACCGCTGATCAACAAAGAGTCGACGGAACTTCAAGTGGAATAATCCTAACAGTGAATATAATACATAAAATTAAACTGTTTAAACAGACAGCTAATACGATGAAAAAAGAGTAAGTAACCGGCTTATTCAATCCTGGATTCAACAATAGGTTGAATTGAGGGGAATAAGCCACTAAACAGTTAAATAATAATAAAATTTGATATTGAATAATAACAATTAGCCGAGAGCCAGATCCATTTTCAGTAAAATAACCCTGAGACTACTATTCAATAATAATAATCAAACGATAAACTATAGACGGATACTCGTCTACTATAACAATATATATATATATATATATATATATATATATATATATATATCAAGAAACGAACTGTAGCAGAAAGTGATTGAATATATATTGTAACCAGACGACCTATAGGGTACTGCCTTCTTCCTTAATGCCCAGCGTTGGGTTCGTCACTTTGTAAGAAGACCCTATATATGGCTGTAATCTGATCAAGCCCCACTGTTTGGGCTAGCCACTTGGTCACCAGACCGCTGTATGCCGGTCGTTACAAAAGAATAAAAATAAAATGGAAAATTCAATAATAATAGAATTTTCATACAATAAAATAATTTTGTTTATGTTTATAGAGGTATGTAAACAAGATAAATCTGTTTTTTAAAAAGTTCTGGTAAAATTTTAATAACAGGTAGGTATTTATTGACCGTCGAGCACTTCTTGAAGATTTGCACCAAGTCTGGAGTTAAATAGATTAACTCCAGGTAATAATCGATTGGTGACTTTTCTGACTGGTCCAATATCTTGTTCAAAATAGAATATATTCTTCTCACTTAATGCCTTCAGCCTTATAAATACCCTTAAATTACCCTGTGAAATAAGTACAGATACAAAATAATGGAAATATAAAGATTTATTGACAATTTTAAATAAATAATCGATATTTTATCGATGGAGAGCAATTATCGACTCTGTCTCAGGAATTATCGATTGTGTCATACAGAACAAAATTTTATGTTATATTATATTGAAAGACAGGTTCTTTGAGCGATTAGGATTAATAGTCAGAGAAGGGTGACGAGAAAGTATAACATTAACAATTAAAGATATTAATACAATAATTACTATCCAATAGTATTTAAATAATTCCACTATGTAATGTAAATGAATGCTGTCAAACCATACGCAGACGATGACGTCACTGCGAAATCGTGAAGGCGGTCTCTGTAGAATTAAAAGATGGCCGCTACTAGTTCTGGCGTAGTTAATGTGAATTCGACATGTCCCAAAATCACGACAAAATTACCTTTGTGAATGTCTAAAATCTTCCCGCACTGGTGTAATATGTCTGTTAAGTTAGTTGGTGTATTCTGGTGAAGTGTTCCGTGTAAACTTGTGTTAATTTGGTTATTTTGTCTGTTTTCCCTTCTGGGGTTAAGTTTTTCAAGTTACGGTTAGGTTTGTAAAGTGAATCAGTTGAAATATAATGTTTTACCGTTTACTGTCACTCGTATAGTGAAGTTAGAGGTTTGTTTTCACTATTGTCGGGAATGTTTTTATAGTATTGGCTTCAAAAAGTGTTTAATTTGTCTAACTCTCGTTCACTGATTTCAATGGCTAAACGTTAGCATCATGTTCGACTCGATTTTAAGAACGTTTTTGTCACACACCTATTCAGCTTGATATTCAACAAAAGACTAATTAACTTGGTCATAAATCTTGCCCAGTTAATCCTTGAAAAAGTATTGTTAACATTTTTCGACTTCCATACACATTAGAAAATATTACATTATATATGGAATTTTTCTATTTTATTCCTTACTTTTATGAATTACTAACCTTATTATTGGTTTAATCATCTCATTCCCTTTAAATTGATGTATTATAGTCCATATCTGTAGACATTTTGTGGAAATTAACAAATTTTGTTCACACTTTGGAAATATGGGCTCAAAATTGGATTTCCGTCTTTATACAAAATTCCTTCCATTTTAAATATTATTAATATTATTATAATAAATTTTAATTAGTCACATTACTCTCCCTTTCCCTAAATACATATAAATTACACCTTTGAACTGGTTTTTTGTGTTAATTTGTAAATTTGACATTGCTCTTTAAAATTAATTAATTTATGTATTTTGACAATGTACAAAATGTTAAGGTATATTTCCTTATTGTCATTTTAATTCATAGGATCATTCCTAGTAGTGGTTAATTGTGTTATCTTATATAAATCTGGGTAGTTTACAGGATTTATAAGTGAATTATACTATTTTATATTGGTTCTCTGATTTCACCAAATGGCCTAGATTATAGAAGTTTATATTTCTTTCTTTCTCAAATAATTTAAACTTAATTCCTCCTCTGACTTTACATAATTACAATTATATCAAAATAACATGATTTATAACTTATTGTATTGTGTAGTAGTTAATTAACACTACATATTTAAAATAAATAATTATGAACATGGTTCAGCAATCTGCACAATTGAACACATTGCAGATATGGTTTGAACATATATCTTTCAACTATTTTTGAGCTAACATAGCATACCTTTTAGAACATTATTACTGGTATGTAGGTTATTATTTATCAAACATAATTCTTTTTAAAACACATAACATAAATCTTATTTTCTAATAAACCTTACAAATACATTTATTTAACACATTGATTTTAGGATTGTGAAATAACAGTCTATTTAAACATGTTACACTTATTCATACTATATTAGTACCAGTCCTTTCTGGTTCAAACCATTACTACTGTGATCCCCCACATCAGCAAATACCAACTCCCATACTTTATTTATTATCATTTTTTACAAATGTCTTGTAAATAAAGATTTACATTAAAATAATAAAATACTGGAAACCTTCCATTTTATTATTTTATTATGCTGTTTATTATTTAGATTTTAAAGTTGTGATATAGCATACTACTAAGTTATAGTATCACCAACTTTAAGTTTATTGCTTTTTTTAAAAAACACTTACACAAATTCACTTTCACTGTTGGTTCTGATATTTTGAGTCTTATTATCTCAGACCAGACCTTTAGTAATCATGGACCGTTAAGACTAGTTTATTTCTTTATTACACAATAGCTTTAGCCGGTGCACTTCTTATAACGCTATACAGCACTTTAGTTTTCTCAATAATTACATTTTATAAGATTTTGGGTATGTTATACTTTCTTTTGCATAGTTTTTGTGGGTTTGGGATTGATAGTAGTTTATATAATAATAGGTTTTACTACGGTGTTTCTTTCACACTATTTCTTCCTCTTCTCCTGTCTTCCTTCTTGTCCTTCTTCGTATCTTCCTTCTGGTATTCATTCTTGTCCCTCTTCTAGTCTGCACTCTTCTGTTCTTCCTTCCTCATTCTTGGGTAAACCAAGGTACTTGGTGTTATCACGACTGAGGTTTAGTTTGGAGTATTTAATTTATTCACTGAACTGACTTTATTCTTCTATACAGGTTTCAGGGTATTGTTTTCTTCCTGTTCACAAACTTTATTCTTCCCTCTTCTTGTTTTTGGGGTATTTGGTCTTCACCACCCTTTAATTGAGTCTCTTTTTCTTTGATATAGTCTTATATAACTGGTTTACTGCTCTGAGCTTCCTGGGTAACTTACTGGTATTATACTATGAGTTGATGAGTTGCTTCAATACTTTCTTTGGTTTCTTTTAACAGTGGTTTTTATATATTATGTAGTGAGGATTTTTATCGTATTGTGGTTCATTCCTCTGATTTATTTAAATGTCATTCAATATTATTGTAACATTTTTTGGTGTAATTAAACTTTATGATTTCATATGACTTAAAATGTAGTGGATTTTCTGTCACGCTACAATATATATATATATATATATATATATATATATATATATTTCAATCACTTTCTGCTACAGTCCGTTTCTTGATGTATATAATACTTTAATATTTATAACTAAATTTACATCAAGATATACTTTTTTCCCTATTAGGAACATGTTTCGAGAGTTCCTGTTCTCTCATCTTCAGCCTTCGCCATCTTGTTTCTGGTGAAGTATTTGTGTGTTGGCTTCTGGATGTTATTAAGGTGGTTTGTTGGTCTTTGGTCTTTTAAAGTTGCATTATTGTGTGTGGTTGTGGTATCTGTTTTTGTATTTTGTGTATTTTCGATGTTGAGTGCTTTGAATCAATCCAAAACATGACACAATATTCAAAGCACTCAACATCGAAAATACACAAAATACAAAAACAGATACCACAACCACACACAATAATGCAACTTTAAAAGACCAAAGACCAACAAACCACCTTAATAACATCCAGAAGCCAGAACAAAATAACAAATACTTCACCAGAAACAAGATGGCGAAGGCTGAAGATGAGAGAACAGGAACTCTCGAAACATGTTCCTACTAGGGAAAAAAGTATATCTTGAGGTAAATTTAGTTGTAAATATTAAAGTAATATATATATATATATATATATATATATACATATTGTAACGTGTCGTTTCACCAAACATAAAACATAACATACCAACTAAAAGATAATTTAATGACAGTAACAAACAATGACTGACGATGACAATAATACCCAGAAGTGAAGAACAAGTGACAAACAAACATGTAAATAATGATTAATTAATAGAATTATAATGTACAAATGTTAAACTTAGAAAATAAGTAAAATGACATTTGTTAGTTCATAAGCATTAGATTAAAACTATGAGGGAGTCTGCGTACCTCAGACAGTTATTTTGTATCATTGAACTACAAACGGTGAATGTTATAAATTTTACAAATATAATAAATCAAACTGTAATTCTAAAAGTTATATTGTGTGACAGTGTTAAGAAGGGAAAATAACAGTGAAATACATTTTATTATTAATTATAAATGGTAAACCGAACCTGTGACCCATAAAAAATATAGCCATGGCCTTAGTTAAAGAAATTAGTTTTTCGAGTGAAGAAGATTATTGTTAAAAATTGTGAATTGCAAGCCAGAACGTTTAAGATAAGTGACTGCTGAGTTGATAGAAATTGAGGACCGGTGGAAGCTGAGATGACCAGGAGAACCAACCCGGGACCTAGAGGAGTGATGTTTTGATAGAGAGAGAGCGAAAAACCAGGTGTCCAGGAGCGGAATCAACGAATGAATCTATTGTGAAACCTGCAAAGTTGGTGAGATCATACCACAAAAACAATAACTGAATAAACAATAAACAAATAAATAATAATAATAATTGTGACTTGCGTTAGTGCACTATTATGAAAATGGTTGTTAATTATAAGAGTTTTTTGTTGTAGTTAATAGTAGTTTAAAAGGACCCACAAACATTCAACAGACATTAACAACACTGTATTACCCAGTCTCAGGCATCAAAGTTGTATTGTCTGTTCTATATGTAAATTGTATGTTAACCCTGAGGTTCAGATGAATAATCCTCTATTTAAAAATAAAACAGGTTATACTTTATTAGTAAGAGATACTAATTTGTTTTGATATTACATATTGACGCTCAGAAGTGGGGCCTTCCACATTCACTGGATACATAAGGAGGATTATATTAACTGAACGTTACAATATATATATATATATATATATATATATTAGCGGGGGTCCTACAGTCTATGCCGCATCCCGCATTTTGATCGCCATTTCTCCCTATCCTTCCAGTCATCATCTTCAATAGCTCGATCTCTCATGCTTTTCCTAATTTCTGTTCTCCATTGTGTTGTCAGTCTTCCTTTTCTTCTCCTGTCTTGTAGTGTGTAAGTCAATGCTTTCTTTGGCCATCGCTTCTCCTCCATTCTTATTACGTGACCATACCATAGCAACTGTCTGGATTATATTCTTACTGCTGTTGTAAATACGCGCCCTGTTTTCCTTCTTATATCTTCGCTTCTAACATGTTGTATTCTAGAAATATTACACGCTCTTCTTAAGAAGTCCTTTTCCACAGTTTCATCATCTTTTTTTCTTTAGCTGAAAGTTGCCAGCCATTATAAGTTAAAATGGGCTCCACAATAGTTGTGTAATTGTCAGTTTAGTTTGAAGTTTGATTTTTTAGACCAAAGTAACGAGTTTAGCAAACGAATAGCCTTTTTTCCCTGTTGTATCCTATTTTTTATGTCATTTTTTCTTGTTTCATCTTCTGAAATAATGCTTCTCAAATATTTTAATTCTGTACACTTTCCGATTTGCAGGTATGGGTCTTCTTTTTGCATGTCTCCTATTTTCAGATATTCTGTTTTAGTTATGTTTATGTTTAGACCCCATTTCTCGTACTCCTCTTTCAATTTTCTAAACATATAGTCTGTGTCGTCCTCGTCACATGCTATAATTATCTGATAGTCGGCAAACAGGAGAGTTGTTAAGCACTGCTCATCTATTTGAATTCCGATTCATGATGTTTTTCTTCTCCAGTTACTGACGGCTTCATTGATATACGAACGTGTGTTACATATATTATTAAAAATATATTGTATTCAATTGTTTAATTAATTAACACCGTAAATGTTAGTTTTTATAGTAGACTCATTCTGAACATTATGTAGCCTACAGCATGTAGCCTAACATGGGAAGCTGTACTGTATCATTGTTGTACAATATAGGGTACGCTATAGTCTCCACAACGGCGATCGTTCAATTCATAACGCGTTGTCGTAGATAATGGTAGACCACAGCTGCGACTCAAAGCTTACACTGAGATAGGCTTACTGGGGGGAGTTTATTGCGACTGTTTATAGCTGGCCTTACTGAAGGATGGTTAGTCGCTTCCAGTGCGTAAAACCTTTATTAAAGGGACTATAATAATGTTAACGTTAGCAGAAAATAATGGCAGCACGCGATAAATATTTTATTAAGGGAATAGAACGAGTAACACGAATAACAATGTTTGGTAGGGACAAGTTATCATCGGTACCGACTGTATTGACATTTATGTACAACGCGTGTCTAAACAGAATAGACATGATTGTATAAAATTAATGATTAAAACATTTCCTTGTTGTTAAACTTCCTTCCCGGGCTGTTTGGCCGACGTCCATTGTTTTCTGCTAAAACAGACGTTTCGGTAGTGCAATCGACTGCCGCTATCAGTGTAAGATCTAGTACGCTAATGTGAGGTGTATACGTTAGTGCCCACAGCACTGTGATTAAGGCTGGAGAAGTCTCGTGAACACCACTCGTACTTATAAATAAGTACTATTTATAACTACTGTTTATAAGTATGAGTGGTTGACCACAGTACTGTCGTCACTAACGTATACCATCTCACGTTAGCGTACTCGATCTTATACTGATGATGGCAGTCGATGGCACTGCCGAAACGTCTGTTTTTGTAAAAAACAACGGACCACGGCCAGACGGCCCGGGAAGGAATTTTAACAACATTGACTCCGACCGTGTAAGCCTACGAAGTACAAAAGATTTATTTGTTAAGAAATAATTTCTCCTCAAAGTAGTTCTCTTGGGAAATCGATCACTTTGATAAACGTCGAGCCCAATGATTGAATAAGTCGTGTCAATCTTCAACTAACAATGTCTCCAAGACGTCCGACAAAATTCTTCTATGTTCTTCTCAGTTATAAAATAGCAGCCTCTCGCAGATTGGTTTTGTTTTAAAACGGGAAATAATATTTTGTAGACTAAAATAATTGGAATCGGAACTGGAATACCACACAATGCTCTTTTTGGTGAAACACTTGTTCGCAAAAGCAGAAGGTCGCCATGCTTCGTTTTGCTGACGATACGGCAGTGCTGAATGATAGTGTTTAATAACAAGATGGAACGTTTAGTGAAGTAGAGGTCACACTCAGCTCCGACTGCAAGACGAACTTGAATAGGAGGGAAACCACAATACTTGCGGTCAGAAAGCACGGCACAGCGGAGGACTGGTGACAGAGTGGGAACCTTCCTTCCTACGAGGGCTGAGAGTGTGGAGTCCTTCAACTATCTTGGAAGCAAAATAACTTCTGATAGAAGGTCCAAGACAGAAATCATTATCGGCATCGACATTAATTCAAGGCTACATTCAACAAAAAGTGGAATATCTTTACCTCCAACAATACTGTAATGTATCTTGTGTAAAGTGTGCTATTAGGCCTATCTGGTAGTAAAAAATGGGCACCCGGAGAAAACAGGAAAAGACACAAGTGGTGGTGATTGATTTTTGATGTTACCGGCGAACGCTAAAGGTGTCTTAAACCGATAAAGTGAGTAAGGAAGAAGTGTTTGAGGAGGACGGAGGTGCTAAAGCCAGAGAGGAATAGTGGAAGTAGCCTAAGAAGTTTTAAGCCGGCTACTAAGAAGGTCTCATGTACAGTCTGATGTCTGACATACTTTTGATATAAGTTAGTCTAAAAGTTGAAACCAGCTAAACCTAAACGGGTAAAAGCTGTCAAAGAGTAAAAAAACACGAAGTAGTAAGTATAATTGTGTGATAAAACGAGAGTGTTTTATGTAGGAGAAGGCGAGACGTCAGAGAGAATCTACGTTTTAGATAGAGGTGTCAAATATTTGTTTCAAACTCTTTGTCTGGCGCAAGAAGTGTTGACGAGGATGGAAAAGCCAAAGCTGTGCCCGCGGGAAACGTTACAGGAAAAGCTAGACACCTCTGCATAGGCTCCTGAAACATTACAGCTTACTGATGACCATCAGCGAGAGCACGGTCGAGGGTAAGGACAGACCGCAGCTTGACTACATCAACCACATATTAGAGGACGCCACATGGTGCCCCAGCTACACGGTAGGCGTTCAGAAGACCGTAAAACCTGAAAACCAGCTTTCAACCATTTCAAGAAATGAGAGAGTGAGAGGGGGGGAAAGGGGAGAGAGAGGAAAGACGGTAGAGAGAAAAGAGAGAGAGGCTTCCATAGCAGATTGAAGGTGATGAAAAACAGGTAAACTCTGGAGTAAAACAATTAGACAAAATTTACGCTATGAGATACATTAAAAAAAAAATGACGCGCAGCAGCTGAGACAATATGGTAATGTTGGTGAAGAAAAGGGTAAAAGCGATTTGAAGAATCACAATTACAAGTAAGTGTTACGCCAATTACATAACGCTCTCCCAGTGCCGACAGGTGCTCAGTCACGTAAACGTTGTACACGTTTGTCGGCTATCCGAGCTGGTGCAGTGACTCGGTCAAGGCCGTATACCAAAGTACCTTCCAGACTGTTCAAGAGCACTTGCAAGTACGCAAAATATGCTTGCACGCCGCCGAAAAAATGGGAAATTATTCTTGAATATCTTCAGGTCCTATATGAGTAACAGCGGGCGGTTTAGAAGTCAGTTACAGTGAGGGATTTCTTTAGCGCGGAACAAGTTATTAGTGGAAACTGACTATTGTGTTATAATTAGTGCGGATCTCTTATAGGTGACATTATTACTGTGTGCGGATAAATTTAACTTGAATTGTTTTATAAGAGTACCTTGTTGATTACAAATTGTTATTTGTGACTCATTAACGCTGATAATTAGTGACTACGTTGGTGTCTGTATTTTATTTCCACAGACAAGACGAAACCGTCGTAACGATAGATTTTTATTCTCATCCTGAAGAAGAAAGCGTTCGACTAAGAAAGTGGCATGAGAAGATTAATCGCCTCTACTCCGCTGGCAGAAGATGCGGAGAGATTAGAGAGTGTGCAGAGAAGAGTGATCACCTATGTCTTTGTATTACAGTATTTGTCTTACAAAACACATTGTTTTTTGGTGTGAGGACTGTTGAGGCACTGTCCTCATGACGCATCGGTTTATTTACTTCGTGATATTTAACAACATTATTGGTAGTCCAAACTTCTGAGCCGTAAGTCATGATATTTTTAACAATGGTTTCAAATATTTTGGTTATAGTGTTCCAGTTATTCGGCGCTCCTGCCTAATGCAACAACCGCCTATACCGTTTTAAATAAAATAAATTTTAAATAGTCGCGCGACCGAGAATTACCCGTTGGTCAGTCAGAGTTCCTCTGACGTCACGCCGTTTCCTTTACTAACGAAGCCGTTCGCTCGGTTAGGTCACGTCAGCCGAACACCAGACCGCCCTCAGTGAGCTGAGCCGCCCGTTCGGAACCTTTAAACTGGAAACCTCGATGACCAAGGTATTTATAATTATTGGGTTATCATAAATCAATACTGGTAACGAATTATTTTCCTTTATTACCTTTTGTAAAAAGAAAAATTGTATATTCTGTAAAAAACTGTTAACCAACCATAATGTATCTTGTTGTAATAATTAGCCACGAGCAAAAGAAAAACTAAAAATTCAATCAGTCGATTAAAAGGAAAAAACAGAGAGATGTAAGATTCGATGTCAGTACTTATTATGTATGATTTGAAGTTGTAATTTTGTATGTATTGTGACTGTAATTTTGTAAATTTGTGAACTTGTAATTCATTGTATGAATGAATGTGTGCGTCCACGCAATAAACTGTGTGACTACCTAAAGTGTACTAAAAGGTGTGGAACTTTCAGTTCATAGCTTGGTTCGATCTACGGGAGTAAGGAAACCGAACATCAACCCGTTTGCAGTATTTTCCTTTTAAGATCTTTCGGAATGGATACATCAGTCCACGACATGAACTGAAAAACACACGGACGTCGCGACGAGCTGCGGCAGGCCACGAACGGAGCACTTCAAACTACCAAGTAACTGTAATGATTAGTGACACTCTGCAGGAGTTACTGTGCGAATAACAAAAAAAAAAAAAAGAAAGAGTAAATCAAATTTCTCACCTTACGTGACGTGAACTAATATCTTTTTAATTCAAGTACTTTGTGGTGTAAGATAATACAAAAACGTTCATGAACGATTCATAGCTTGCATGTTGTATGTTGCCTGTTGTAAACTGGCATTGATTTATGATACTATTTAGTTCTTGTTAGTCGATTAACCCTGCTTTTAACTTACGCAACTGTTAAATTTCAGTAAACTATTTGATCAGTATATAATCTTTTGGTATTTAAATTAATCAAGTTATAATTAATTCACTTATTAATCTTTAACTGACTGATTTACGATTGCAAACATTTCGAGGCTCATTTTAGATTCAAATAAACGGGCTGTGGCCCTCTCTGCTCACTGATTGGTGATATTAAGATTTATTTAATGCACCCACACCCCTCTCTTTGATATTTATGTGGATATTATGGCTGTTTTAGGTACATTTTGTAGTAAGTAAGGAGATATTAGTAGTAGCAGTATTTCAATTATTTCTAGTGTATTTTGTGTGTCACGTTTTTGGGGCTCAGCAGTAGAACGTGGAACAATAGTTTCTGTTGTAATTTGCTTATCCCACATGATTCCATTTAATATAGATATAGCCATCTTTCTCAAATTAATTCTAGATTGTATTTCTTTGTCTTGCTTCCCACTGGCCATAATTTTCACCCCTAAATACTTGTATTCCTCTGTATATGAAATCTTCCCCATGTCTTCCTCCAATACCAAGTCTTGATGAAGGTCACCTATTGCAATGGATTTTGTTTTATTCATATTCACCCTTAGTCCCCATTTCTGATATTTCTGCATTAATTATCTAGTCATGTGCTTTATGTCTTCAAAATCTTGAGCCAAACGTAATTGGACATCTGCAAACTGTAACGAATAAACTGTATCACCATGAAGTGGAATTCACATGTTCCTGCACATTTTTTCCAAGTCTCTATTGCTGTCTTCGTATACTTTTTGAAAAACGTGGGTTATAGACAACATCCTTGGCCCAAAGCTTTTGCTACTTGAAACCCTTATGGAAGTGATGGAATGATGGAGTTATGGAATGGGCCCCACCAGGAAAAAGGAAAAAAAGAAAACCATCTATCACCTGGACATAATTTCAGATTATATTGACGGAACGAGAAATTGAAGAAGATCTTTGGATGGACAAGCTGCAGTGGAAGATGAGAATTCAATCACTTCTGTAATCTGTGTTTCCGAAAAATGTGTAAACGTTGTACAGCCAAAATAATAATAATATTTAACAAGTACTGTGTGTAAATGTGACGTCTGCGCTGCTGTCTACGCAATTTTGAACACTATATACTGGGTCTCGTTTAGTTAATGCGAAGCATGGTGCTGGGCGAAGCGGTAGACCGCAGCGGTTGGAGCCATGCCTCCACTGAGGTCAGGCTTAGCAGGAAATTAATAGCGACCATTTAACGCTGCCCAGCGGTGCGTGGTTGGTGTTGGAATTACACTACTGTACTATGCATCCTCTCCTGTCTGGCGTAAGCCTGTATTGCCGTTACTGGCCAGTTTCGCGGTCCTCAGAGAAATAAAACTGGTATTACGAACTAGTACATAGTTCTGTGTCATAGGCGAGTCGTCAGAGCAAGCAGTGCTTGCATAAAGAAAATCAGGCAAAATTAAATAAATGGTTATGTAACCAACATTACTATTGTCAACAAAAACTGTTTCACGTACCTTCGTATTGTCATCTTTGGAAAATCGGCGGCGCATTTGTCACCTATCTTCCAGTCAAAATGATACTGACGACTAGATTTGATCAAAGTCCGTAATGTCACTTCACTTCCAGTTCTGTGCGCTGTTGTAACACCACACTGACCGCTCCGCCACCAAGGCGTCACTTCGAAAAGTGCATCGGTGCACTAACTATGAGTCGGCCACAATTTCAGAAATCTTAGCATTTCTTTAGGGTTTCATAACTACGCTTTCATTATCTAGCCTTCTTTTTGCTTAAGGCTACAGTTATAAATAACTACTCAAACTTATAAAAATCTAACCTACGAGTACGATGGGTTGTTGGTACCTATATAGCATGCTGAACCGCATACCATCTGGCTTTGAGAGACGCAAAGAGCAAATACTCTTTAGTAGTGGTTTACGCCGGTAGGAGCGCTAGCAGTGTCTCGGCTCGGTCAAATATCGCCCATTTTTCCTCTTTTTTTTTCTATCGGTCATCTAAGGACCACATGCCAATTTCAAATCTTTATTCTTTGTTTTTTCTTTTTCTCCAATTTTATTTTATCTTTTCACTGTGTCTATTCTTCCTGTCTTCACTCCATTTTGAACCTGCGTTTCTCTCTCCTACCCTGGACTCCTTCCATTTTTAACACTTCTGCCCAAAAAACTTATCTTTCAATTGCTTCTTCTGCGTTTATATTATTTTTCCTAAATCCTATTGGATTCCTTTAATCGAACTTGATGTTGACTTCTTCCCCCACTGATATTCGAAGATCTGCTTTGTTAACCTATTGTCGTCCATTCTTTATACATGTCCAAAAGTAATAGTCTTCTTTTTCTCATTGTTGTTGTTATATTTTCTACACTCTGATATATTTCATCGTTACTTCTTAATTTCCAATGAAGTTTTCCGTGGGCCTAATATTTTCCTAATAATTCGTCTTTCCAATATTTCTAGTTTGTCTTCACACACACTCTTCCACACACACACGCGCGCGCGCACTTCCACTCTTCAATATAATATCTTACTTGTTCTATTCATGTGTTGCCCATGCATATTTTGGTCCAAACCGGTACATCTCCTATAAAGGCCATTACTTTTGTTTTTGATTCCGATGTGTTACAGTTATATTCTTTTCCTGTTTTATGTAAGATGTATATCGCTCGCTGGAGATCGTCTTCTGAAGTGGCAATTATAGCTTGGTCATCCGTAAGGAGAATGGTTTTCAAGCTTTTATTTCGGTGGATTTTAATACCGTCAGGGGATTGTTGTTTTTTTTTTTTAGGAGATCATCTAGATATAGGTTAAAAAGTAGCGGTAACAGACAACAACCTTGTCTTACGCCTTGGTTTGTTTTAATCGGGATAGAGTCTTTTCTTTCGTATATGATTATCACGGTGTGTCTATATCAACTCTTTATAGCCTGAACTAGATGTTGTTTATACCTTTCTTTTCAAGTATGTCCCATAACGTTCCTCTGATTACGCTATCAAAAGGTTTTTTGAAATCGCTAAAGGCAATATGTGTTTCTACATTCTTTTCATGTCGTTTTTCTATCACCTGTTGTATGATAAATATTGCACGCTATGCAAGAGCGTCCTGTCTTAAAACCATGTTGTTCTTTCTCTAAAAGAGTTTCTGCTATGTTTTGTAGTCTTGTTGTTATAATATGTGGTTACCTAATTGAAAACATAATTCATGTTTACGTAAACCTAAATAAAATATTACTAACCAACAACAACGAAAGTGAGTTAACTATTTAATATACAAGGGTTGATCAAAAAGTTCGTCCAATTTTTGATTTCGTGGGCTACAAATGTCCGATTGAAAAATGGTTTTTATATGACGTTTTTGTACTCACCTTAGTGACAATCGTCTAAAATTTTAACGTTACTGGACAAACAGTATGGAATCGACAGCTAATTGAGTAAGTTATGTTTTGAAGAATTTGGCGATTTTTTTGACATTGTAGAACGCATGATTACAAAATTATAAATTAAAGTTTGTGTAAAGAATTGGATAAACTGTTCTGCCAAGGGAAGTGTTCCAGAAGACTTCTGCCAAGCCTGCTATGCATGAACAAGCAGTTCAAAAGCTTCCAAGATTGTCGTGAACAAATTTAAGATCATGATTATTGTTACGACAGTCTTACTGATCGTCGTACGGTACAGTGGAAAATAAAATAAAGACGCCAATTAAGTCACTAATTACCAGTTTTAATTAGTCACAACTGTTCGAAATCAACAAGTTATTCAACAAGATTATACTCGTGCAATAATTCAGTTAAATTTGTCCACACGCAATAATAATGTCAACTAATAGAGTGCCGCACAATTCTAACACAACAACACTTCGCCACAATACTTCGAACTTCACTTGAATAAATCGCCACTTAAACGCACTGAGTGATCGTCCGACGTAAACTGACTGACCGTCGCTGGACGCTTATATTTATACCCCGCTGAGATTCCAGAATAATCGGTCACCTTCTGGATGACGTGTCGGACAAACTGCGTATTACAGGCGCTCTAGAATCCACAATAAACCGTGCAAACTGTCTGGCCTTGAACTCAGTGCGCCGACCGGTACGATCTGGAATAGCCTCGAATGTTCACGTATGATAAGTGTCACGTCTTTCATCTCAAAGTCCAACCCAGCAAACATATATGTCCGATTCAATTCATCGAGTTCACATGTGAATACATCCCTTTATTATTTAGTAATATAAAATTCATATTACATTTGGATTTTAGAAGTTTCCTGTAAAATTGAATGAAAAATACCAACAGTACACGGTTTAAAAATACAATGTTTTATGTGAAGATTTGATTTTAGTTCTTGTCAAATATCTTCATTCCTCTTCTTACTCTAGACAGATTCTTACTCCTTTGTGCTTCTTAAATATTTTATTTCAGACGCTTGACTTTTCTGTTCTTCTTTTTTACCAACGGACCAAGTTTTACTGATATACGGAAATGTTGGGATAGACATTGTTTTATACAACCTTATACCAGTATCTTTTCCCGTTTTATTTATTTTTTTTAACCATCTGTAAGTCGTTCCACAGATGCCTCTGAACTTTGCCCAATCAGTGTCAAGTTTGTACGAGATTACCACTTTTATACTTTGCACAAGTATATTAAAGACAATAAGAGGCGATTTTGTCAACACTTGGACCGCTTGCCAAATAACCGATTATCAATGATACTTATACACCGATTTTTCCCTGAGAATCTTGGCGATGTCAGCGAAGAACATGGAGAACGTTTCCACCAAAATATCATAGACATGGATAAGAGATACAAGGGATGCTGGAATGATAATATAATGACCGACCACTGTTTCATGTTCAATAGAGACGGCATTGCTGAGGGGTGCAAATCAAGAAAAATAAACTTCAACTCCCCCCACAAAAGAAGCTTAAAAATAAAACAGCATAGTGAACAGGAAAAGTAAATTTTATGTATATATTTTCTCACAAGTTCTCATAGAATAACTTTATTATACGTTTTTATTCAATGTATAACTTTAAAAATTAAATTGAAATGAAATGTTCAAAATAAATTTTATTTAATTACTAAAACAGGCTTTTGAGTAACATTTTTTCATTTTTATCGTCACACGTACTAATACATAGTCATACAGACTGGTTTGTATGAAATTTGCGCAAGTACGTATTCTTCTGTTGTTCTGTAATAAATTCCGCCATAAAAGCCATCGAACAATACATAAATGTAGTAAAACTCAAAGTAAATAATGAATTTGTAAAAAATGTCTGACGTGTTAGAAACAAAATGAAGTTATAGCTGGAATCAGCAGCAAAATTACTATTAAAAACACCTACGTTTACAAAATCATCATACAAAAATATTTTTTTGCAGCATAGTGTAATAATAAGGTTACGAAAATACAGAAAAGGAAGAAGAAGAGACCGTAAAAGAAGATGATGTGATGATGATGATGAAAAAGAAGAGGAGTAGGAGGCAAAGAAACTCCTAGTAATAGACCGATCTAGTTATGAAACAATTCATAGTTTCGGGATAATCAACAATTAAGTGATTATAATGACACACATTGTGTGTGTGTGTGTGTGTGTGTGTGTGTGTGTGTGTGTGTGTGTGTGTGTGTGTGTGTGTGTGTGTGTGTGTGTGTGTGTGTGTGTTTTAATTCTAAATTTTGACAGCTCACTTTTACACTCATATTGATCGCGGAATTCTTGAACCTACGGGGACCATCAAATTAAAATTTTGAAAGAAACGTTATTAAAAGAAAATTAATTTTTCCTCGTGACACATTATTTGATTGGAAAACAAGTATTCATTTCAAAGTGAATATAAAACAATTTTTCAAAGTCTCGTGTCGTTTTGTCGCACCAAAGGCAACTTGATTAATATTCTAATGACTTTACTGAATGTGTGATTAATGACAGCTACCACAGTCCTCGTTATCAAAATTTCAATTCTCATCAAACGCGTTCTTTGATATTAATTCCGTCTTGCGCATATAGAATAATGCCCTATCTTAATACTTTACCAAATACAAATATCGGCATGGAGAACCATACATGACTCCCATGTTCTAAGATTTATATTTAAAATCATTTTCGAAATTAAATATTTCCATAGAAACTACTTCTTTCTTCAGCCTTAACCACAGTATTGTGGTCACTAACGTATACGACCTCACGTTAGAGCACTCGATTTTCACTGATGATGGCAGTCGATGGTACTGCCGAAACGTCTGATTTTGCAGAAAACATTGGACCACGGCCAAACAGCCCGGGAAGTAATTTTAACAACAACCTACTTCTTTGTTGCCGATAACGTAGTACACATAAAAAATTATCCCCTTCCCCATTAACTATCTTTTTCATTTACAGAAAATTACCCCTCCCCCTTCAACTACTCTCTTCATTTATAGATATTTCATCTACCTTTCAACAGTTGATTATTATGACCTTCTTTTCAGGACACTTTATTTATCAAAATTAAGTACTTTACTCTTGTTAAAACATAAAACGTTGCAAAAAAACTACCCTTTCCCCTTAACCGAACTTCACCAAAATCAACAGACATTGAGTCCTCTACAACTCAAGCACATATGCAAAAATTTATTTGATTCTGTTTGAATTTGCGGGAGTTATAGTTCGCCATAGAAAATAAGTACACAGATTGTATTAATTTATTAAAATATTTATTGCTTCAAAATATGCATAAATTAATGGCTTGTAAAAGTTAATGTTTGATCTCCATTAGGTAGTGCTCAAGTTTCCAAAGTTTTAATATTATGATGTTCGTAAGCAAAACAACAGAGCAGGTTTTAGTGTTTATGAGGGTACGCTGTGGACAACAATTTTCAACATTACCTATGGAGCGTTGCTCAGAGTACAACTGCGAATCTACAGTGTACGTTTCACAGAACAAACACGCGGAAAAGAAGGAGCGCTCCAAAGTCTCTCATGGACCCTGAGAATCTTGCTGAGGGTTCATACCCTAAAGACGAAAATTCTGTCTTTGAACCGTTCCTCTGTAAACACGTGCAGTTACACTGGCCAGCGATCCACAGGAAGCAAATCGCTGTCCACGCTGGGCACCTTTTCGGATTGTACGCGTTGTGTTGGTGTGGGTTTCGCCATTTTCCATTTAAAAAGCGTGCAAACGTAAGAAAATAGACATGAGTGAGGCCAGAAATAACGCGTTGTGTGTGTCCTGCCTGCCTTTTTATTGCGGTAATCACAATAATAAGAATTTGGAAACGTAAACATTACATTATTCAGATATGCTTGCCTGCCAGGAACGATATATTTTCACTCATACATGATTAAATTAAAATGAAAAAATTATAATTTTATTGCCTGGCTACAAAATTATTTTATTTTTAACAATTACCATTGTTTGAAGAAGTTTTCAACTACGAATTTGTATGAATTTTCAAGTACTTTACTCTTGTTAAAACGTGAAACTTTGCCGGTAAACTGCCCCTTCCCCTTAACCGATCTTCACCAAAATCAAGAGGCCTTGAGGCCTCTATAACTCAGTCAGGTATGCAAAAAATTATTTTATTCTGTTGTAATTTGCGGTAGTTATCGTTTCCCATTGAAAACATTCTACACACACACACACACACACACACACACACACACATTTCGGAAAATGACTTTTCTTCATGTTTTGAGGGTAGTACAATCAGAATCAGCCCTCATCTCGAACACGATTTTTTCTCCATCACCATACTTCCAGTTCCTTTTCCATAAGGAAATGGAAGTAATAAGCATAGATAGGCCTACTGGATTATTTTTGGCTTGCTCTCTTTATGGTGTGCTTCTGCAGCATATCACAGTACGATGCAGCATTGACACTCTCATCTTGCCTATGAAAGTAGACTTCTTGAGAATTCCATTAATTCTTGAGAGATCTAGAACAGTGTAAGCGTAACCTTTTCTGCTGAACGCGTGACCTTGATTTCCATGGCTCGAGCCAAAAAGAATGTTTTCATTGCATTGAATCACGTTTGTTTCGGGTTGATAATGGTGTATCAAGAGAGGACATTGGTACATTTATGAGCATGCAAGGACCGTGAATTTTTGATCCGCCATATTGGTCGATAAGAAACTATTGTAAAAATAAACTCAGAAGAAAATTTTAGATTTTTTTTAACAAGAATTGTGTCATTACAATGTTTTAATTGTGCCATGGCACAATTAAAAACAGTTTCCTCCATAAAATAATAATGTTTTAATAAGTTGACCTTTATTGCATACGACTGATGACTCAAGATTTTTTGATAATCCGAAATTTTTTGAACCCAATTATTTTAGATAATTTGGTTTCACTGTATTGTGATTGGAAAAAGGAACGCCTAAGCTGAATACGTTTATTCATGAAACAAATACTTTTTAACGCTTAAGAATTTCACGGCCGACCGCAGCAGTGTTGGAAACGAACTGACTAAACTCCTGGCTTTTGAGCCGTGGTCCACTCCCGTTGTTACTGACAGACGTTTCGGCCTCTCCGCTGGAGGCCACCTTCAGTGTACAATAACGATTAACTAACTGACACGGTCTTCATCAGTTAGAATTTGACGTCATGTGCTGGTCGACCAATACGCTGGATGCTGAGTGGCCCCGATGCCGGTTTTCACCATACAACGCGCAGACTCTATAAGTTTATATAGACGGTCTTCCTTGAGACCACAAACGCTATT
Organism: Magicicada septendecula; assembly: GCA_034769895.1. NCBI lineage: Eukaryota > Metazoa > Arthropoda > Insecta > Hemiptera > Cicadidae > Magicicada > Magicicada septendecula. Next base: position 562,340,852 of record CM068369.1, read on the forward strand.
TTGCCACAATACCGTGGTTAACTGACAAAGACCGTGTCAGTTAATGAATCGTTTTTCCTCACTGAAGATGGCTTGCAGAGCAGAGGCTGAAATGTCTGTTAGTAACACAACAGGAGTGGACCAGGACCCAATAGGCCGGAGTTTAGTCCGATTCTTTCCAAATACTTTTAAATTTAAAAAATACACGTAGAAAATGAAACAAAAATATTTAAAACCATCGTCAGAAGTATCATGACTTACGGCTCAGACGTTTGGACTACTAATAAACACACATTACCAAAATTAATGACAGCAAAAATGGACTTTTGGAGACGTTCGGAAAGAGTATCCAGACGCGAGAAAATTAGAAATAAAGTCATTAAGGACAGAATGAATGTGAAAAATTCAATTGTTGACTTTATCCGAACAAAAAAATTACAATGGCATGGACACATGAAAAGAATTCCACAGGAAAGATTGCCAAGGAGAGGAAGACCGTATATCACCTGGATACAAGGAATTCAGACTATACTGAGGGAACGAGAAATTGAAGAAGATCTTTGGATGGACAGGCAGCAGTGGAAGATGAGATTTCAATCACTTCTGTAATCTTTGGTTTCGGAGAATGTGTAAACTTTGTACGGCCGGAATAAAAATAATAAAGAAAATACACTTCTAGTGGGTATAAGGTTGAGCTATATAGTGTAAATACACGCGATATCTACTTTACAAGTTAAACGCTAAACGCTATGTGCCAACTTAATTATAAAAAAAAACTAACTGTAAATACTCAAGTGTTCTAACGTCGAATCGCTTTAACAGTGGACGCGCAGTACGATTGGGGGGGGGGGGGGAAATGCGTAACCTCAAGTTAAATGGTGTTTCCGCTTAAATGTCGCTCTTCCCTCTTGGTACATTCAAACACAAATATCTGAGAAGATTTACGTCCGGCATTGAGTGTAATCGATATAATCAATACTTATGGGAACACGCTTGTACGTCCATAATAATGTACCCTATCGACGGTGCCAAAAATCTGTGGCGATCTGAGCTGGGAAAATGGCACATTAAAAGAGCAATCTTAGTAAAATACACGTTAACACTTTTGTACATGTTTTCCACTTCTGATTTTCTAAGAGACACAATATTTTTATATCACCTTATAATTTGTAAGTGTACAAGAAGGGTATAAGACAAAACGCTTAAGACTGCTTAGTAGGCTATAAGACGTAATGATATAGTATGGGAATCAATTCTACAACCGATAACAGAATAAAATTATATTATTAAGAAAGGTGGAGGGACTACCTTATGCATATGTCCCTGGATAGATCCAGGCAGGCTATGGGCTACATAAGCCTGTGAGAAAGCGAAAATTTGTTAGACCGAGGATAAGTCGTTAAAGCCGGAGCCTGATCCTGGCTAGCAAGAAGAAGAAGAAGAAGAAGAAGAAGAAGAAGAAGAAGAAGAAGAAGAAGAAGAAGAAGAAGAAGAGCAATATTCTATAGACTCTTCTGCAAAAACACACACATCTGTTCCAAACTGTATAATGCAAATTACAGAATTGGCTAATATTCAGTAGTAGAATTGCCTCATAGGGATTACATAAAAAACTAAATAGAAATGTAGCAAGGTACTGAAAAATTCTCTGTTACGTACGGTTATCGGAACACTGATAACTGATAAAGACAACAGACGTCTTATAACAAAGCAGATTATTATACTAAAAGATCTGTAATCAAGGTAATTTAGTCTTTATATTCTAACTAAATTATTTGAGCAATAATTATAAATACAACAAATCAGTCGGAGTTAATAAGGAACATGTAAAAACATTTGTTTCATCTTTTCATCGTCAGGTCTAAATTCGTTCTCTTTCTCTTCTTTCTCCTCCTGCTCCTCTTCCTCATCCTCCTTCTTCTCCCTCTTCTCCTAAATCTCTCCCCTCTTTCTTAATCCACACTGATATTAGCCAATGGCTGCCCAAGTTCATACTGCTGTAGAACGTACAATCATCAATCCTCCCTCAAAAAATTCGAAATTTTGCAAAATTTGCATAATCACTTAACGTGGGCGTTCATCTAAACGAATTATTATATCTCTATAAATAATTGTAGAATTAAAAAATCTGTATGGAGAACCATACATGACTTCCATGTTCTAAGATTTACATTTTAATATAATTACTTGAATTCGGTTCGATAATGTGTAATAACGCGAATTGTGTGTGTGTGTATGTGTGTGTGTGTGTTCTGCCTGCCTTTTTATTGCGGCAATCACAATAATAAAACTTTGGAAACGTAAACATTACATAATTGAGATATGCTTGCCTGCCAGGAACGATATATTTTCACTCATGATTTAAGTTAAAATGAAAAAATTATAATTTTATTGCCTGGCAAACAAAATTATTTTATTTTTAACAATTACTATTGTTTGGAAAAGTTTAAATGAATTTTCAAGTACTTTGCTCTTGTTGAAACGTATAACGTTGCAGGTAAACTACCCCTTCCCCTAAACCGATCTTCGCGAAAATCAATAGGTCTTGAGTCCTCTATAACTCAGGCAGGTATGCAAAAAATTATTTGCGGCAGTTATCGTTTGCCATAGAAAAAATTCTACACACACACACACACACACACACACACACACACACACACACACACACACACACACTTTTCGAAAAATGACTTTTCTTCATGTTTCGAGGGTGGTACAATAAAAATCAGCCCTAATCTCGAACACGAATTTTTTCGCCATCACCATATTTACATTTTCTTATTGAACACTGAAGTAAAAGGAATTAAAATAATAGTAAATTAATAATTTTTTGTGCTATTTAAGACTTGTCAAGTCGTGCGAGTTTCGGGCTATTTTGAGGGATAAACGTCATTGAACCAGTGGAGAAGAGAGTTTGTGGAGAAAACGAATGCCATTACTAGCCATTTGGTGAGAAAGTGGAGCTACCAAGAAGAAGAGAACAGGGAGCCAACATGTTTATGTATGCATGTGTTGTGTAGTTGGACTGTCTATGTGGTAAAGAGGAGTAATAAGGTGTTGTGTGCAAAAGGATAATGTAATAACGGTATAAGCTTCGTCAGTTTCACGTGAGATTATACAAAAACTTAAGATTGAAATAACAGAAAACAATGTATTTATAGTGTTATAAAATAAAACAGAATACAGCGTGTTTATAAAATTATGTGAGAAGATTCTTGAATTTCTCATTGGTTCCGAGTAAAACGGACAGATAGTTTAAACTTCAAGTAAGTCTCATTGCGCCGTCTCTCTGAAAGCTGAAAGCTAGTCTTATTCTCCACTTCCAGGAGCAGTTCCTAGTTACCGCCACTGCTGTTAAATAATTTTTTTTTTTTTTTTTTTTTTTTTTTTTTACCGACAATATGGTCGGACTTGGGCTGTTTTGGAGGCGAGCTCCCTTCAACCGTGTGGGTATGGGATTGTAGGGGGACGTACGCCAGCTTTGTAAGCTGCTAAATAAAAATCCTTTCCACTGTTTAACGCTCCCTTGCTATCCAATTTCCAATGACAGGGGCGAACTTATAGAGGCATATGGAGATATATCCCCCCTTAAATCCGAACCAGTACTTTGGGGGACGTCAGCTGATTTATTTATTATAATATGAGAAAAAACAATTCTGTAAGAAAACGATTCGTGGTTAAAAAATCCCCCCCCCCCCCCGAAATGAAATTCTGAGTTTGCCTCTGTCCAATGTGTATTTCTTCATAAGTCTAAACAATAAAGTACTTAAATGAAGACCTGTTTCTGCGTCAGACTTTGCACATTAATCACGCAAAGTCGTTTAAATGTCAATCGATCAACGTTTGTTTGTCTTCCGTGAAGTTTGATTTGTACTGAAAACGACACGACGGCGAAGGCGCGCGGCGATTTGAATAATTGTTACGTTTTCTCATTGCAATAAAGTGAGTCTTACATTCCATCAATCTCACACGACAAAAAGTATATAACTTCTTTTCAGTCAGACACTTGATAAATCGTCTTAACTTTACTTTGAAATACTGTTGTTACGAAGATAACAAGGATCATGCTTTTAATATATTGTTACGTACTACGGAACGTTCTACAAGTATCTCGGCTATCCCAGCAGAGCCCAGCTGTAATGTGTGCGTGCGTACATAGTGCTGCTGCTTTGAGATGAAAGACAATTACGCGACACTTATCATGCGTCAACAACCGAGGCTATTCCAGACTGTACCGGTCTGCGCACTGTGTTCAAGGTCAGACAGTTTTCACAGTTTTTAGTGGATTCTAGAACACCCGTAATACGCAGTTTCCACGACACGACATCCAGAAAATATTTCAGCGGGGTATAAATATAAGCATCCAGCGACGGACAGCCAGTTTACTTCGGGCGATTACTCAGTGCGTTTCAAGTGGCTATTAGTGAAAAGTGATTATTGTGTGGGACTCTATTAGTTGAGATTATTGTTGCGTGTGGACAAATTTAATTTGAATTTTTGTACGAGTAGCCTATAATCTTGTTGAATAACTTGTTGATAACAAACTGTTAATTGTGATAATTAAAGCTGGTTTTTAGTGACTTCATTGGTGTCTTGTGTTTTGTTTTCCACTGCGGTCAGTGAGACCGTCGTTACAATATTATCATCGTCTATGGCTCTACAACCCTTAGTGGGTCTTGGCCTGTTCAAAGAGTCGACTCCATTCTCCCCTATTGCGTGCCCTTGTTTTCAAGATTCTTATGTTCAGCTTTCTAAGGTCCTCCTATAACTGACCTTTGAATCTACATTGGGGTCTTTACCTTTCTCTACTACCCATTGGCTTGTGGTAGAAGATGCGTAGGCTGTCGTTCTTCCATTCTCTCTATGTGTCCAACTCACCTTAGCCTGTACATTTTGATTATCATGACAATGTTCGGCTCTTTCTAAAGATAGGGCATAATTATAGCGCCTGCGCCACGTTCAATTTTCTTGTACTCCTCTAAATGTCGTTCTTAGAGTCCGTCTTTCTGAGCAACCTAGAAGTCTCTACCTATATTTTGTAATCGTCCAGGTTTCTAAAGCACCTATCAGCGCATGCTCTTAATACACTAGGATGAATCATTAAGCGCTAGAGGATTACTGATAGTCAAACCTTTTATAAACAGAGCTTAAAACAATAATAAAATGAGTCTTATTAGAGTTATCTCTACATTTTACAGACAATCAGTACGTACTACGTAAAAGAATAACTAACAATCACTAAAAAATAAATACAAAACAATTAAAAATTTATAACAAACAAATATTTAACACTTGCAATACATTAACATACAGGTTTCCCCACACATGGTGCCAGACTTCGGGAAATGACTTTACTTATTAAATTGAAGAAAAATGCGTAATAATCATCGTCATCTTATTATTATTATTATTATTATTATTGGTTTTAAGCTTTAGCCTGTTCCTATTCCACAGTCTACCTTTTCTTAGGTCTACCAACTTTTCTTCTGAATCTTAGTTTGTAATCTTTCGGTATTCTGCTTTCTTCCATTCTATTTATGTGTTGAATCGATTTCCTTCTATATTCTTTAACTGCATTCTATATTCTATATATTCTATCTTCTATATTCTATATTCATTCCATTAACTGCAAAAATATCTAAATCACCTCTTTTCTCTTCATTTCATATATGATCCCCCTCATCTATTACACATTTTAACTAATCTCAGAAATTTCATTTCTGCTGTTTGTATCTTCTGTTTATCTTTTTTATTTATAGTCCAAGTTTCAGAACTATACAGTAATATAAGTATTGCCACAGTTTTTTAAATTTTATTTTGGTTTCTTTTCTACATTTTTCCCAACGTTCTCCGAATCGTTCCACACATTCTTGTGTATTTTCTATACATCTATCTTGATCATAAGTAGTATGTCTAATAACCATATGTCGGAAAATGCAAGTAAATATACAACACTCGCACACAGTAATTCACTATTACAGCTTTTCACTAAGCCGCTGTCAGTCGCGCGCACGTAATCATACGACACAGCAACTATTAGCCCGCCTCAGCAGGGGAGGGCTGTGCGGATTGTGCGTCGCAAGAAAATCCACTTGGTATTCACAACTGGACTTTCCGCCCTTTTTAGTCTGGTCCAGAATTGAATACTGCTCTTTAGCGGTACGTTACAACGGCATGCTCGAACTAGCGCTCACAACAGTACAAATTGCATCCAGGTATCACTTGACGAACACATACAGTACCTGCTAAGACCGTGTACGAGGTGTCTGATGTAAGCCCTTGCCGCCCGCGAGTAAAATTTACGTGCAAGGCGCCGCACGGTGTCATCCAAGCTGCGGATACCGAGTCCACTTCTCATCAACAAGCGAGAAGGGAATGGACGGGTCTGTTGGTCCGCTAGCCGAAACCCGTCTGTCACGAACACTTTTTATCTTGTCCTTTTTTATGGACGGTGGCAAGGTATCCCCAGTGCGGGAGCAGCGTAGATTACGATCGGCATTAGATACGCGTTGGTGATCAACTGACCTCAGATTACAGGTGAATAGCCTTGTTGGCAAGTATTGGAAGCACAGCGCATAGCCGAGCCGACGCCCTTTGGCGACTGTCTGGGTGGGTGGGTGCAAAAACCAGATAGAGGAGGACCTCGGAAATTTAAACATAAAAACTGGAAATTTAGGGCACGCAATAGGAAGGAATGGAATCGACTCTTGGAGCAGGCCAAGACCCACCAAGGGTCGCTGGTGATGACGATAATGATAGGTAGGCGGGTACGCCAGGTGAGCCGACAATCTAGGTGGGAATCGGTGTACTTCACTTCCAGAGATAAGAAAAAGTAGTCTCTGCCGATAAGCACGCGTCCTCAAGGTTTTCCCGGTATCAGGAAACTACCACCTGGGAGATCTTAGTCTCGTTACTTTTCCCAACTTTCGATTCGTCGGGCCACACCACAAACACACCGAGTTGGCTTTGTGATGGTACGATCACCCTGATAGCGCTACGATCGGAGATATAAATTACCGTTTCTTCCGCCGCAAACATTGTTATCTGATACAGTATTGCTACAACAATTTACCAAACGCTCTCCAAAAGTCGGTAGCTGCAGTTACGTAAACGTTCAACACGCTTGTCGACTAGTCCAGCGTGCAATGTATGTCAAGGCCGTCCATTCACGTCGCACTCTAGACTGTTCGACAGGATTTTTAACTACCCAAAAAAGAATGAAAAATATTGTGGAACTTTTGCGAGACTTACGAGACCTATATAAACAATAGCGGCAGACTTAGACGTTAGTTACTGTTGGCGATTCATTCAGTGCGGATGAAGTGATTGCTTCTGATTAGTGGAAAGTGATTATTGTCTTATAGTTTGTGTAGAACTCTAATAGTTGACATTATCATTGCGTGTGGACAAATTTAACTAGAATTATTGTATGAGAGTTCGTTGTCTTCGTCCGAAAGGGGGTGTGTCGAAATTCATAAATTCATTTATACTACTTTCATTGAAGAGAAATACACTAGCCTCTCCACCCCAACTCCACTCTCACCTACACGTTGGTGGGCCTTGTTACGCCGACCAATCCACTCCAGGGTTGTGGTAGCCAATCCTTTCGGCGGAGTGGATCGGTACGCAAACGAGAGATGGGGGTTCTCTCAGGGCAGCCTGGGGGTATCCTGGGTCCTGGCCTGGCAGGATGGTGCACATCGGCAGCAGGGTGTGCATCTAGTTTGGATGCGGAGGAGCCTACAGGAGGCCAACGGCTGCACACATGAGCCAAGTTAATCAGTCTGCTGCTATCGGGCAGAGAGAGCTCGTCAGCTGAGGTGAAATCAACTCTCTAGGGGAAGAGAAACCAGAAATCAAAGTTACTGGTCCTCCAGGTTGGGGGTTTTACAGCAGCCCAGTGATCTGCTTAAGTTAAAAATTGTATGTACTAACAGAACTCATATGAGACTTGGAAATTGGAGATGTCGGTAGACCGAGAAGGAGATTAAGGTTCCAGAACATGTCTAAACCTAGTCCTTGGAGTGATGATGATGATAATTCTGATGATGATGAGTTGTTTATTTCAAGTTGTTATTTGTGACTAATTAAAGCTGGTAATTAGTGACTTCACTGGTGTCTGTATTTTGTTTCCACTACTTCCGCGAGACCATCGTAACAGGATATACAGTCTGAAGTTTGAAGTATGTTAAATAATTATCTTAATATAATCAGTCTTCCGCTTTACTGTTTTTTTAAATCCTTGTAACAGAATAAGGAGTTTAGGACCAGATGATGGAAACTTGTTCCCGAAACATGTCGTTTAACGAAAAAAAAAGTAATTTCCAAGACGGATTACATTAAGGTAATTAATTATGAATTATAGACTGCAGGCTGGCAGGGTACCTCGTAGACGTAGATGGAGAACACGAGAGGCCGTGGTACTCTACCTTGAGGTATCCACTACAGTAAGGTAGGTTTTTATACTGAGTCTGGTAACGAAATTAATGTCCTGGATGCTGCGAGGAATTCTGCCCACCTTGTAAACATTGCCAACAGGTGTATGTCGCATGAAACACTTATTTTCCTTAACTGTCAGGGGCGAGGATATTGCTACGACAATTGCGTAACGCTCTCGAAAAGTTAGCAGGTGTAGTTCCGTGAAGGTTCAACACGTTTCTCGCCCTTTCTGTGTCAAGGCCGTGCACAACAAGTACCTTCTGGACTGTTCGAGCAATCGTAACTACGCAAATTATGTTGGCATGCCGCTAGTAACATGGGAAAATATTCTGCAACCTCTGTGGGATATATACAAGCATCAGTGGCCGGCTTAGAAGTTGGTTACACCTAGCGATATTGTAGAGTGCGGATCAAGTGATTGTTGCTGACTAGTGGAAAGTGACTGTTGTGTTATAATAACTGTTGCGGAACTCTAATAGTCGACATTAATATTGCGTGTGGACTAAATTTAAATTGGCTTATTGTACGAGAGTAACTTGTTGATTTCAAATTGTTATTTGTGACTAATTAAAGCTGGTAATTAGTGACCTTATTTTCTTTCCACTGTACCATACGACGATCCGTGAGTCCGTCATAATAATATGTTATACTTATTTTAACCACGTCAGACCTAACAAAACAGGTACGTATTACACAAAACCTAGTGAACATATTACACAAACATAATTTGACGTAGCTTTACACAAAACATAAATTTTGTTATATAAAATACCTTATCATTTGCTGACTTTACTAAAGTGAATTAGAAAAAGGAACGCTTGAGTAGAATTTACTCTGCAACCTGTTTCTTTTAAAGTTACGGAAGTTAGACATTAGTTAAGCTTTATGGAAACGTTCAAAACCTACTTTTCAATCCACGTTGTAAAGTTATTCGTTTGCTTAAATCGTAAAAACTTGAATAGCAAACGCTGGGTTACTTTACCGTTGACTGGTTTCCGGTCGCTTTTATATTGCACACGTTAACAGAAGGAGGGCTCGTGAATAACACTTTTTGGATAGTGGCGCTCCTGCAAAGTTGCTTTTCCCACTTGGAACATTCAAACCCTAATATTGCTCGAGATTTATGTCCGGTATTAGGTGTAATCGATAATCAATATTCGTTCAAATACCGTCATAGCTTCGTAACACTGTATGCAAATGTCGTTTAACAGCCTTGAGATCGTAATAATAGCAAAGTTGCAAACGAAAGTAAAGAAACCCATTCTACGCTAAATACGCTTTTTATATTTTCCTTTTTCTTTTGCCATAACAGTTTTAATATGCAGTAAACAAATTACAGACCGTTTGATATCTCGTATTACTGTCTCGTATTAACGATAGAAACTAAACTCCTATCTGTCTTATTAACTCTGTCTGTCTCTGTCTGTCTACCTACATGTCTGTCTGCCTATCGCTCTTCTCTTTCTCTCTGTCTCTCCCTCTCCTCAATTTTTTAGAGGCTCTCTTCTTCTTATACCCAACGCAGAAGTTGGTGGGCTTGTAATTTCTTCCATTTCATTCTTAATCACCACATATCCTACTTTTATCTCATCAATATACTTCTATGTAGGCCTGCCCACCCACTATGTAAATCAATTACTCCCTCTGTCACGTTGGTGTACGAGTTAGAATCGCTAAACACGTGACCAACCATATCCGTTCTCCTTTCCAAAATGGTTACTCTCAGAATACTTCGTTTATCCACTCTGTTCAAAACATCACGATTTGGTACTCGTTCTGGCCATATGGTTATGTTACGGTCATCCTCCAGAACCACTTATCAAAAGCTTCAAGGCGACTCCCTTGATACACGCGTATCCACAAATACGCACGCGGACTCACGCACAAAGAGCTGGACACAGGTATATCGTAGGAAAGAAATAGACGAAAGGACAATATTCTTTCAAGAAAAATTCTAAGTACATCAAATGTGGTTCAATCTGAAACTTACATTATCCCCGTCTTTTTCAAGTGAATAAGAAAATAATTATTTTTGCACAAAGGAGAGGCTCGTCGTGGTTACAACAGTGATTGACAGCGACGGCCAATTCAGTTGGGGTTGTGCAGTGACTCAGCGGAATCCTACTGACTATTTCCATCCTTATTACGACAGAACTAGCCATAGTCACATAAAAACAACTACAAATAGACAACTAATCTCAGACACTGTCTACAAATCTCCTGCTTACGAAATATTACGGACTCAAAAATGAAAGCTTCCTGGCAAAAGATTTATTGATGCCACTACTTTGAAACGTTTTAACGCATCGTCACTCCAGTAATTTATTATCATTAGAGAAAGATGAAATAACTACAATAATAAATAGCGCTATTTGCACTGGTTATTCTTTCTCTAAAATGTGTGACATTTTAAGATTTTCTGTCAATTTTTAGGGGGGGGGGTTGAAATCGCAGGATATTTAAAGCGGATTTTGTCAGAAGGTTTAGGTTGGACTATGACCATTGTAAAATTTATCACACAACGTTTTGACCACTGAACCATCTGTTGTCGTCCTAAGGTGTAACTAAAATTAGTAAATTAAATATAAACTTAAGCCTACCCGAGATTCGTTCACTAACAGGAGTGAACCGTCAGGAAAAAATAATAATAACAAACCACCACCGCCTACAAATGTAAACACAACTATAGAACAACTATATATAAAAAGAACCGCTACTTACCGTGTAAGTCGGCTGGACAGAACAGGAAGGCACAACCACACTGACGCAAGTTTACACAACGAACAACGTCAGTAAGAAGCGACCCGTCATTAAATAGAAAATTAATAATCCAGGCCCTTGATGCATCTTTAGATTCAAAGATCGTGTATGTACGTATTTCAATTTTACAAGCTTTCATCGCTGAGTTGTAGTTCAATGACCGACCAATATGGCGGATCAGGCTTCACGGCCCTTAAATAGGACGATGTCCTGCCCGGTCTCGGTCAGTTGCGACCAACGATCTATACTACTAGTAGAACAGTCTATACTAGTATAGATCGTTGGTTGCGACGAAACAACTTTTTCGCCTATTTTTACGCGGTCAATTGCGCCCCGCACTTTCACTTACTGACCGAATCTGTCATTTAGAAACATTGCTATTCTAAATTTTCATGAGATTTCAATTCTGCAACTTTTCATTTGTGCGAGTAACCCCTTTCTTTCAATATTGTAATATTATTAAAATATTACAAATATAATAAAAATAAAAATTAAATAATTGATATACGTTTGTTTTAATAAGCTCCACGTTGGAAACGCCAATTTGTAATATTATTAAAATATTACAAATATAAATAAATAAAAATATAATTATAATTGAAATATGTAGAGAGATATTGTGTGTGTATCTTTTGTGCTAACAAAGGTATTGTGCTCTTCTTTTAGCCCCACTAGTTGGGCAAGCCAAATTGTAATATAATAAAAATATTACAAATATAATAAAAATAAAACTTAGAATTGATATATAAATTAAAAATAATTGAATTGATATGTGTTGATACTTATTGATATTTTGTCTTGTTTATCACTGGATCAGTCTGACTCCTTAAAGTCTCATTGGTTAGGCTAGTCAAAGGGTAATATAAATTCAAGTGTAATAATAAACAAGATATAAAGATATTGATGATAAGAAAATGTTATAACTAGGTGTGTTTGATTGATAAATAATAAATACATCAAACTTTAAAAATTCTGCAAATATTTTTTCTTGTGCTTGTATCGAATTTGACTGAATGATTGAAATTAATTAATTAATAATTAATTAATTATTTGAGTTTGTAATTTCCTCCTATATCTATTCTCTCAATGTAAATTATGGGTTTGCTTAATAAAAAATAATAATAACATTAATGGTAGAAATAAAAACAATGCTGGTAACTGAATACTGATTTGCGTTTATTCATTCAAAATTGTGCGCCAGTCAGACTGCGCATGTCCCAGGCACTGGCAAATATTCGCCACAGTCGGCAATGAGAAAAATCAACAGATATATTTTTTACAAGTTTAAATTTATGGTTCTTTTAACGAGTCGAAATGGTCAGAGGGCAAGGAACAAGATACATTTAACAGGTATTCTTAAACTAAATGTTAACATCTGAAATAGAACAGAATTATTATTACAATTGTCAATTAGAAAGAAATTATTTAAAATTCGAACCAAGTCGAAGAAATGACGTCACTCTGCTCCAGGTAGCACTGCACCGTCTATGTGAGAAATTCAGCAATGGCCGCCGTCTGCTTGGTTTTAATCTGCTATGACGCCGTTGGAATTGAAGATCTTCTCCCACAGAAATAAAACGATGTTCCCTTTTCCTGCGAAGTGGTGTTGTTCCAAAATATAGTGTTGAATGTCCCCTCGTCGTCTGCGATGTCGAATTCTGGATGGATCTCTTGTATAGTGTAGTGTTCAAATATGCGTGTTGGTTTTGTGAATTCGTTCCAAAATTGTTCAAAAATGGCTGTCGATTTTTGGTGTTGCGTTTTTATGGTGTTATTCTGTGTTTTTGGAAACTTGTGAAGTGTTAGACATAGATAAATAATGTTATTTCACTTGTTAGTTCATCTCCGTTACACGCCACATAACCACACTTGGTTTTAATATAAATTATTTGGTTTTCAAAACTCCACTAATACATTTTTCAACTGTTCAGCTTTGCGATTAACAATAGACTAAACGACGCAACGTCGTCGTTTTAGGGCAATTTGTGGTATGTCTTTTTCCTCTTCATATTGTTTAATTATAAAATATCTGTCTAAGACTTGTTTCACTATCTAACTATACATAACAAGTTTTCTTATTTTTTACTGTATTTCCAATATTTCTTAATTTTACATGAATCTAACTATTCAGTAATATTGATTATTTAATTTTACATCTTTTGATATATAGCTGGGTTTGTTTCAAACTCATTTAAGCCCAAAAATTACAATTTTGCATAATAATTGCATGTCCCATATTTTGTACAAATTCAGTGTTTTAAAGGTTTTTATTTGTTTTTTCGGTATAATATTTCCATGGAATACACCTAATAACTCCGTAATTACTTTGTTGTTAATAATTTGGTTATTAAAACATTTCAATATTGATTAATTTGCTGTTTAGTCTGATTTGATTACTATCATAAGCCTATTTTTGACTGTTTCCAAAAGAAGTTAGTTTTCTTTCTTTTGTCATTCTATTTGCTATTAACTGTATCTGTATTAATTATATTTTCAATTTCTGTATTGTATGTATTGAATTCTATTCCTATTACATAGATTAATTCTTTGATAGATAGTTTTTTTGGTTTATAGGCCATTCTGTGTTTACAAACATAGTGTCTTGGTGGGTCTGTTTGTACATTATACATGGTTTACTGATTTGAATAAAACTATTACATTTTTATGCCCTACTTGCCTCTCTGACTTACACAATGGAAAATTAAATGACATGATTTTAATTACAATAGAATATCTTGTATCTACTAAACTTTCTTTATACTAATAACATCATTGAACCATAACATGAACATCTTATGCCTAATTTTAACAAAAACATCTTATTATCAACTATTTTCCATATATCACCTAATTTTAACAAAAACATCTTATTCCTATTATTTTTTCCTGTATCATCAAATGATAACAACATAGCTTATCCTAGACATAATTAAATTAGAAAACATAAAAAACTCCTATTACTAGTAACACTGTCAGTCACTAACTGTCTTGTGTATGTATTATTCTTATGAAAACACTTTAACTGTGATAAAAAACCTCGTGTATCTATTTACACCTTACATCTAAAATATTATTTAATTAATAATAAATAATAAACATCTTAATATTAGGCATACCTTCAGTTATGAACTGTCCTTTGGTATTTTTGTTCTCACCATTTATTTAGTTATAATTAAAGAAAACATTTTATATGTAATAGTCCTTCTTATATCTAATTTAAAACTCTTATTACTAGTAATGTTGTCAGTCCTTAGACCGTCTTTCATTTCAATGGTTTGATTATTATTATTCTACACTCATGGTAGTCTTTTTATAATACTTAAACCTCATTGAAGATTTTTTCATAGATTTTTTAACTATGTTTCTCACTGTACACTCTGTAGTTCCTTAATTTTGTTATCTCACTTCACTTTATTGTATTCTACACTCTGGTAATCTTTTTAGTGAGTTCTACTCTATGGTAGTCTCTTTTGACATATTTTTTGACATGTTACACTTACAACTAATATACAATTTGTTTTTATAGTATTGTATCTTGTAACTTGTTTGGGGTTTACCTATATCGGTTTCAATTTTGTCTCATGGTATTTATTATATGATTAACATTTTGTTTTGGCATATCTCTTCCTGTTTCTGGTCTCTTTGTTGGAATCTTGATATGTTTCGTCCCTTCTTCAAATATCACATTAGTAGTTTCCTTATTAAAATGGTTTCATGACAGATTATTTCCTTTTTTATGGTCCTTCCCTTTTTGTACTGCTTCCCCAATCTACTGGGTATACTGCTGGTTTAACTGGTTTTTTCATAGTAGGTTATTTTAATTAATGGTTTTCTTTATTATCTTCCATTTTTATTAACATTTTATAGACTTAATTATACAGTTTCTAGTGTAATCCTTAAACAGTTTATTCTTCTCACTCACTATGGAACTTTTTCTTTTATTTATGTAACATTAATTCAAATGTTTAGTGTGATAATTTTGTTATGTTACATATGCTCTCCTGTAAAAGTGATTAGTTCAGATCATACTCTGTATGGATGAAATAATTACTACTAATTCTTTTGTATTTACATTTTCTCCGTGATTACATGTTTTCACTTTATATACCTTCTTTTTCCACAATTGCTTCCTCTCAGCTGATGTGTATCTCCTTCATTAGTTTCTTTTTTTTTTTTCATTGATTAGTGGTCTTCAATCTTGTGTATAACATTATCATTTTATATTCCTTCTTATTTGGTGCTTCCTCACCAGTATGTTTACTCCCTAACATTCCCTAACAAATTAATTGGAACAGTTCAGAGTGGCACTTTTGGCTTCAATCCCTGCTGTCCAATACTTCAATTGAGTCCAGAGGTATTATCATCTCTGCTCAACACATAAGACTGATGGCATTTTCTACATCCAGTCATAAAAATAAATAAACAGTAAAAGTAGTCATTTTTGACTAAAATAAACATCTTTAGATTCTTCACTTCATAATACGTTATATTAATTAATACTTTTATACACTTGACTCTTCTTCTCTCTTAAAGCTTATTCCATATTAGGTGGTTTAGGTATGTGGTATCATATACATTTCATCATGTTTACATAGTAAGTAGTATTTATATTTACTCTTTCTACCATCTGGTATCCATTGAGTTACTTTTATTGCTCATGGTATAACATGAATTAATTCTTTATCACTTTCACTATAACAGTGGTTGTTGTAACAGCATTATCATTATTAATATCAGGTTTTTTTTTTTTGTTTTTTGGTCTCACTATTTGGTCTTTAGTGAGCTGGTCCTTCTTCATTGTTCCATTTTTATTAAATTATTTTCTTTGTGAGTTTGGTTAATTTGTTCGATTAAGTCATATGACATTCTGGTTTCCTTTCTCCCTTAGAATTTTGTATCTCTTTCTTACAAAATCTTTTTTCATATTTCAGAGTTATTTCCCATCATTTGTATGAGTAATGATGTGAGTTTACTGTCTTTTAATTTTAGACATTTTTATTCAACTACATTCTTTCTTGTTCATAGTTGTTTTTCAAATATTTTGGTATAAGTTGTACTTATTATTGTTTTGAATTTTGACATTATTATTCCTCAAAATTCTTTTTGCATTCATAATAGTCTTTGAATGTTTGTGTAAGTGGTACTTACTAATTATTTTGAATTTGGACAATTATTATCTGCATCCAATTTCTTTTTACTTGCATACTAGTCTTTGAATATTTGTGTAGCTTGTACTTACTATTGCTTTTGAATTTTGAAGCTTATTATATTCAAAATTCCTTTTATTTATTCACAATAATCCTTCAAATGTTTTGTTGTAAGTTGTACTTACTAATTTCTGGAATTTGGTAATTTTTTATTCTTACCAAAATTCTTATTTTGTTCACAATATTCTTTCTGATATTTGGTGTAAGTTGTACTTACTCATTTTTGAATTTTGTAATTATTATCTTTATCAAAATTCTTATTTTGTTCACAATATTCTTTCTGATACTTGGTGTAAGATGTTCTTACTATATTTTTGAATTTTGTAATTTTATTCTTATCAAAATTCTTATTGTATCATTCACAATTGTTCGAATATTTGGCGTAAGTTGTACTTACTATATTTTTTGAATTTGGTAGTTATCTATTTATCAAAATTCTTATTTCTTCATAATAGTTTTAACTCATAATTATGAGTCCTCCAAATATTTTTTAATGGATAACTGATTATAAGTTCCTTTTACTTTATTCGAAATGATATCCTTTAGTACATACGTATTGTTATTATTGTTTTTAACAATCAGGTATGGGCCGGTATACAGCAGTAATAACTTTTTGGTAATGCCTTCCAAAGTACTGGGTAATTCCCTGTTTTTTAGCAGTACCTTTTCTCCGACTTCATATCTTATTATTTTCTTAACAGCCTTTTGATATTTGTTCTTGCGCCTTTCCTGGTCTTCAGCCAATTTATTGTAGAATCTGATTCGATTGAACTTGTATTCTTGACTCCTGGGGAACTCTATTAGGTCTTGTATTTCTCTCGGAGGTGGTCTTTCATACATTGCCGTGTATGGCGTGGTACCAATAGCGGTGTGATATGACAAATTAAGGAATTCTTCAGTCGCTAATAAATATTCTTGCCACTTCTTTTGTTGATTATAGCAATAAGTCCGTAATATTCTTCCGACCTCTCGCAGTACCCTCTCCGCTGGATTGCTGCTGGGGTGGTAGACAGACGTCTTGTATGTCTTAATGCCCAATGTATTCAGAGTGTTTCTCCACCGCCAACCCTTAAACTGCGTTCCATGGTCGGTGATTATGGATGTCGGGCTTCCTACCTCTGGAATGTAATGATTTGTTATTATTTCTAGAGTCTTCAGAGTGGTGGCTCTGTTCACAGGGTATAGTTTTGTAAATTTTGTAAAATGATCCATCATAATAACAATATACTTGTATCGATGGCGTCCGCCACTGCGGGGAAATGGACCACATATGTCCAGAAAGACCTTTTCCAGTTTGGCTTGTGAGGTAATTGGTATCATCATACCTTCCTTTCTCTCATTGTTGGTTTTCACCAATTGACATATCATACAGGTTTTAAGGTAGTTTCTAGTTTTTCTATTGATACTTTTTATGTGACAATTCTCTTCTATTGCCTTGATCACCTTCATGGCTCCCATGTGACCGTATCGTAGGTGATAGTCCAGGATGATATCCCTTTCGATTGTAGTAGGGATCATGATCTTCCAAACGTCTTCGTCAAGGGATGTCTTGATGAATAAAATCCCATTATGTATACAATAAAATTTGTTTATTGTGTCATCTTGGTTGGAGAGACGAAGTTTAATAGAGTTTAACTTCGGATCGGACTGCTGGTGTTTGCTGATGTCCTGCACTATCTTCTCTAAATCAGATCTGTCCTTAATAATGTTATAGATTTTCAAAATGCTCTCCTTTTCGCCTTCGAATGTTTGTTCTTCCAGATTCACTCTTGACAATACGTCGGCTACTACATTTTTACTTCCAGGAACATACTCTCACTGTATATCGTATTCCTGTAGGGCGAGTACCCATCTGGTCAATCTACCATGGCTTAATTTGCACCTTCTTAGAAATGATATTGACTTGTGATCTGTTCGGACGGTCACTGGATATCCGAGGATATACGTCCGAAACTTCCCGCAGGCAAAGACTACACTTAGCAGCTCTTTTTCCGTCACATTATAGTTCTTCTCACACTGGTTAAGGGTTCTGCTAGCAAAGCTCACTACTAGATGGTTTCCACTTTCATCTTCTTGGTACAGTGTTGAACCCAAGCTAATTTTACTAGCGTCACAGTTTAGAAAGAAGGGTCGGTTAAAATCTGGATGGTTGAGCATTACTGCATCTAAAAATTTCCCTTTAATTGATTTGAAGGTCTCGTCTTGTTCTTGACCCCATCGCCATTTATTCTTGGACGATAACTGGTACTGAAACTGGGCTGTTAGTTCGGAATAATTATTCTGGAACTTCCTATAATAGTTACATAGGCCCAAAAATGATTGTAGTTGCCTTCTGTTTTTTGGTGTAGGGAATCGTTGTATGGCGTCTACCTTTTCTGTTGATGGTGTTATTCCTTGACTGTTTAGCTGGAAACCCAGGAATTGAACTTCTTTAGCTATAAGCTTGGACTTGTCCAGTTTAAGGGTGACATTATTTTCAGCAAGCTTCTTCAAAACATACTCCACACGATAACAGTGTTCCTCCCAGCTGGTTGATGTTATTAGGAGATCATCAACATAGACAGTTGTGAATTGGAGCGCTTCTGGTCCTAGTATATGATCCATACAGGCGACAAAAACAGCTACTGAATTAACCAACCCGAAGGGCAATCTCTTAAACTGATAATTGCGCCCTTCGAAGATGAACGCCATGTATTGCCGGCTTGCTGGGTGCAACTCCACTTGCCAATAGCCGCATACCGTATCCCAAGTGGTAATGAATCGTGTTCCGTGGAACCTCTTCAAAATTTCATCAATTTCGCCAGGTGAGGTACGATCGTTTATTATCATCTTATTTATCTCCCGAGCGTCAAGGCAAAGTCTTACCTTCCCATTTTTCTTTTGTATTGCCACAATTGGGCTAGTGTATGGCGATTGACTGCTCTCGATGATATCTCTACGGATCATATTCTGGATCTCTGATCGTACTGCTTCTTTCAAAGATTGTGCTATTGGGTATGACTTTCGGTTGAATTCTACCGGTTCTCTGAATCGTATTGAGCATTGGTAGTTCCGGATCTTTCCAGGTTCGTCGGAAAATACAGCTCGATATTTCTCATATATTTCTACCAATTGATTCCGCTGGTCTTCCGTTAGTTGCTCGTTAGTATTGTGGCACTGGAAGTTACGTATCTCTTGGATCTTTTGTTTCCATAGGTCTTCCTCCGAATCCTGATGTACTGGCTTGTTGTTTGTTGGGTGGTTGGATAAGTAATTCACCTTATTTTGGTGGTCGAGAAGTCGTTTGGAGTCTAAAGTCTTGTTATCAGTTAAATTGGCTATCCAGGTTGAACCTTCAGCAAAGAGTGATACCTTTCCTCGGCACAAGTCGATAATTGCTGAGTTTCGGCGCAATATGTCGCATCCTATCATGATGTTGAAAGGTAATCCGGCTGCAACAAGAAATATCATATCCACACTAATGCCCTGACTTTTGACATTGAGGGATACCTGCTTTCTTATGGTCTTGTTCTGTCGGCCGGTAGCTCCTACAAGTACAATGTTATTAATAGGTAGTACCGGTAAGTTTTTATGGCATTCCTGCTGTATCCGGTCCAATTCATTTCGATTTATTATGGAGACATTGGCTCCAGTGTCTATCATTATAGGAACAGAAATACCTTCAATTTCTGCGATTATGTATATTATTTCATTATCATTATTTTTAATATTAAGCTCACTTTCTTCTAATAGGTCCTTACGGATATCCTTTAAATAATTGCTGTATATTATGGTAAAATTTTTTCTGTTTTTCTTCACATTCATACCTACCTGATTAAACCCAGCAGATTGGAGCAGTAAAGGGTCATTGGATTTTATTACTGCCTCCGTTCGTTTAAATGTTCCGCTTCATTACGGGTCAGGCCGTTGGAAGCGTCAGCTTGAAGTCCTGAGGCTGTTTCGTTTGGTTCTGCTCGATCGTCTGGTTGGGCTTCTGCTACAGGTAGTCTGCGCTGATTATCCAAGCTGGAACTACGTCTGGGCTCGTACTCTCTGTACCTATTACTTCCCTGGCTCCCTTGGAAAGTCTCGTACTCGTAGTATCGGCTCCTTCTTTGAGGCTGGTACCTCCTGTGTCCACTGCCTTCTGCTCGGATGTAGTTAACATTAGGTCGATATGCCCTGTAATTGTGGTTACCTCCACTTGGGTAATTTCGGTTATAATTACCATGATAATTATTATTATTAGAAAGGTTGGGGTTCCTCTGACCATTTTGAACATAGTTACTATTATGATTATAATAACCGTTGTTATTTTGGGGACGGCTATTATTATTATTATTATTGTTGTTGTGGTTGTTGTTATTATTATTATTCATACGAGGAATATTACTATTATTCTTATTATGGTTAAGCCTCGGCAAATTATTGTTATTTCTAGGGTTATAATTGTACTCGGCATTATTCCGATTTGCGGAATTATAATTGTTATTATTACCCACATTCTGCCGATTATTATTATTATTCAAATTATTGTTGTTATTCCTTGGTTCCAGCTTTTCATACCTCCTGCGACTTTGACGGTAATAGTCTTCGTGCTCGTACATCTCTAAAAGCTCGGTCATGGCTTGCACCGTTTTTATTTGACTGTTTCGTCTGGCTCTAATAATATCCTCCTCGTAGTGGTATGAGAGTTTGCTGACCAGGCATTCTTCCGGTATTCGGGGCTCTAGATGTTTGGCCACGCACACCTTTCCTAAAAAGTACGCCGTTAAAGTTTGGTTTCCATATGGGTTGTACTTCCCATGGCATATCCCGTCTCTGGCGATATTTTGCGTTGATTCCGACCAATATTTGGCTTTGAATAGCCTTCTGAATTGTTGATAGTCGGTCACCTCGTCTCTTATTGCCATCCACCAATTGTCTGCTATTTCCTTGAATGATTCGTCCAGCACCTCTTTGTTCTCCTTCCAGCGATTACCTCTGTGTTTGGCAAAGTATTCCTCGATTCTTGCTAGGAATTCCATGGGTTTATTTTTATAAAACCTGAAGTTAATCCCTTCACGATTTTCACTGTTGGGACAACTGGTAATGGTTGTCGGTCGACTATGGAATAGGTCTATATCGGTCTGGTTCTGTCGTACCTGACTGTTGATACTGGTCACAGCAGCTTCTATGCCGTCACATTTTTCTGTGAATCGGTCCTGCACTCGCTCCCAGTCTTCCCGTGTTTCCTTTAGTTTTTCCTCCAATGTCTTCCTAGTCGTTTCTTCAATGGTGTTAACCTTCGTATTTATTTCTGTCCTGATACTCCGTACTTCTTGTTCGGTTTGACTCCATTTTTCGTCAGCTCTGGCAACCCTTTGTTCGATTACCGTTATTTCCTCTTCTACTTTCTTGCTGATTGTCTCATTGTTTTCAGCTATCTTCTGGCTCAATTCTTCCTTCAATATTTCCATTCTTCCGTCCAACCGGTTCATGTTCTCTTGGTTTGTCTCCTTCAATTCTTCCCTCAATTGCTGACTATTACTTTCCATTTTCTGATTTGTTTCTTCCATCCTCTTGTTAGTTTCTTCCAGTTTTTGGCTTATCTGGGTTAATTCCTCTTTCGACTGTTTATTGTCAGTCTTTATTTCCTCCATTTTCTCCTCAATTTTCTGAATATTTTCTTCCATCTTCTCTTCTATCTTCTTACTGTTTGCTTCCATCTTCTCCTCCATCTTCTTGCTAGTATCTCCAATTTTATTACCCAACTCTTCCTTCAATCGTTGGTTATCACTTTTCATTTCCTTATTATTTTCTTCCATTTTCTCCTCCATCTTCTTACTGCTTTCTCTTAATTCCTCCTTCAATCGTAGGTTATCGTTCTTCATTTCCTTACTATTTTCTTCGATTTTCTTGTTGGTATCTCCGATTTTATTACTCAACTCTTCCTTTAATTCTTCCTTCGTTGTTTTGAATTCTCGGAGTAACATCTCCATCATTTGATCAAGTTTTGTATTTTCCTTTGCGGTGGATTCCTCCGGCTGTTCCTTCTGTGGTGCAGGCTTATTTGATTCTGCTGGCGGTAACATTAACTCCACATCTTCCACTGGTGTCGCTTCTTTATCCTCCATGTTTATCTCCTGCTCGGCCTCCATAGCCCTTTTTCTTGATGTAGCTCTCCTGTGCATCTCGCTCCCTCTTCTGACCTGTTGATCGTTGCCAAGCTAAAAATAGGAAATTGGACAATCGTCCTTATTTTACAACACTATTATCTCCTATTTAAAGCCCCTTAAGTTGGACGCCAATTTGTAATATTATTAAAATATTACAAATATAATAAAAATAAAAATTAAATAATTGATATACGTTTGTTTTAATAAGCTCCACGTTGGAAACGCCAATTTGTAATATTATTAAAATATTACAAATATAAATAAATAAAAATATAATTATAATTGAAATATGTAGAGAGATATTGTGTGTGTATCTTTTGTGCTAACAAAGGTATTGTGCTCTTCTTTTAGCCCCACTAGTTGGGCAAGCCAAATTGTAATATAATAAAAATATTACAAATATAATAAAAATAAAACTTAGAATTGATATATAAATTAAAAATAATTGAATTGATATGTGTTGATACTTATTGATATTTTGTCTTGTTTATCACTGGATCAGTCTGACTCCTTAAAGTCTCATTGGTTAGGCTAGTCAAAGGGTAATATAAATTCAAGTGTAATAATAAACAAGATATAAAGATATTGATGATAAGAAAATGTTATAACTAGGTGTGTTTGATTGATAAATAATAAATACATCAAACTTTAAAAATTCTGCAAATATTTTTTCTTGTGCTTGTATCGAATTTGACTGAATGATTGAATTTAATTAATTAATAATTAATTAATTATTTGAGTTTGTAATTTCCTCCTATATCTATTCTCTCAATGTAAATTATGGGTTTGCTTAATAAAAAATAATAATAACATTAATGGTAGAAATAAAAACAATGCTGGTAACTGAATACTGATTTGCGTTTATTCATTCAAAATTGTGCGCCAGTCAGACTGCGCATGTCCCAGGCACTGGCAAATATTCGCCACAGTCGGCAATGAGAAAAATCAACAGATATATTTTTTACAAGTTTAAATTTATGGTTCTTTTAACGAGTCGAAATGGTCAGAGGGCAAGGAACAAGATACATTTAACAGGTATTCTTAAACTAAATGTTAACATCTGAAATAGAACAGAATTATTATTACAATTGTCAATTAGAAAGAAATTATTTAAAATTCGAACCAAGTCGAAGAAATGACGTCACTCTGCTCCAGGTAGCACTGCACCGTCTATGTGAGAAATTCAGCAATGGCCGCCGTCTGCTTGGTTTTAATCTGCTATGACGCCGTTGGAATTGAAGATCTTCTCCCACAGAAATAAAACGATGTTCCCTTTTCCTGCGAAGTGGTGTTGTTCCAAAATATAGTGTTGAATGTCCCCTCGTCGTCTGCGATGTCGAATTCTGGATGGATCTCTTGTATAGTGTAGTGTTCAAATATGCGTGTTGGTTTTGTGAATTCGTTCCAAAATTGTTCAAAAATGGCTGTCGATTTTTGGTGTTGCGTTTTTATGGTGTTATTCTGTGTTTTTGGAAACTTGTGAAGTGTTAGACATAGATAAATAATGTTATTTCACTTGTTAGTTCATCTCCGTTACACGCCACATAACCACACTTGGTTTTAATATAAATTATTTGGTTTTCAAAACTCCACTAATACATTTTTCAACTGTTCAGCTTTGCGATTAACAATAGACTAAACGACGCAACGTCGTCGTTTTAGGGCAATTTGTGGTATGTCTTTTTCCTCTTCATATTGTTTAATTATAAAATATCTGTCTAAGACTTGTTTCACTATCTAACTATACATAACAAGTTTTCTTATTTTTTACTGTATTTCAAATATTTCTTAATTTTACATGAATCTAACTATTTAGTAATATTGATTATTTAATTTTACATCTTTTGATATATAGCTGGGTTTGTTTCAAACTCATTTAAGCCCAAAAATTACAATTTTGCATAATAATTGCATGTCCCATATTTTGTACAAATTCAGTGTTTTAAAGGTTTTTATTTGTTTTTTCGGTATAATATTTCCATGGAATACACCTAATAACTCCGTAATTACTTTGTTGTTAATAATTTGGTTATTAAAACATTTCAATATTGATTAATTTGCTGTTTAGTCTGATTTGATTACTATCATAAGCCTATTTTTGACTGTTTCCAAAAGAAGTTAGTTTTCTTTCTTTTGTCATTCTATTTGCTATTAACTGTATCTGTATTAATTATATTTTCAATTTCTGTATTGTATGTATTGAATTCTATTCCTATTACATAGATTAATTCTTTGATAGATAGTTTTTTTGGTTTATAGGCCATTCTGTGTTTACAAACATAGTGTCTTGGTGGGTCTGTTTGTACATTATACATGGTTTACTGATTTGAATAAAACTATTACATTTTTATGCCCTACTTGCCTCTCTGACTTACACAATGGAAAATTAAATGACATGATTTTAATTACAATAGAATATCTTGTATCTACTAAACTTTCTTTATACTAATAACATCATTGAACCATAACATGAACATCTTATGCCTAATTTTAACAAAAACATCTTATTATCAACTATTTTCCATATATCACCTAATTTTAACAAAAACATCTTATTCCTATTATTTTTTCCTGTATCATCAAATGATAACAACATAGCTTATCCTAGACATAATTTAATTAGAAAACATAAAAAACTCCTATTACTAGTAACACTGTCAGTCACTAACTGTCTTGTGTATGTATTATTCTTATGAAAACACTTTAACTGTGATAAAAAAAAAACCTCGTGTATCTATTTACACCTTACATCTAAAATATTATTTAATTAATAATAAATAATAAACATCTTAATATTAGGCATACCTTCAGTTATGAACTGTCCTTTGGTATTTTTGTCCTCACCATTTATTTAGTTATAATTAAAGAAAACATTTTATATGTAATAGTCCTTCTTATATCTAATTTAAAACTCTTATTACTAGTAATGTTGTCAGTCCTTAGACCGTCTTTCATTTCAATGGTTTTATTATTATTATTATTCTACACTCATGGTAGTCTTTTTATAATACTTAAACCTCATTGAAGATTTTTTCATAGATTTTTTAACTATGTTTCTCACTGTACACTCTGTAGTTCCTTAATTTTGTTATCTCACTTCACTTTATTGTATTCTACACTCTGGTAGTCTTTTTAGTGAGTTCTACTCTATGGTAGTCTCTTTTGACATATTTTTTGACATGTTACACTTACAACTAATATACAATTTGTTTTTATAGTATTGTATCTTGTAACTTGTTTGGTGTTTACCTATATCGGTTTCAATTTTGTCTCATGGTATTTAACATATGATTAACATTTTGTTTTGGCATATCTCTTCCTGTTTCTGGTCTCTGTTGGAATCTTGATATGTTTCGTCCCTTCTTCAAATATCACATTAGTAGTTTCCTTATTAAAATGGTTTCATGACAGATTATTTCCTTTTTTTATGGTCCTTCCCTTTTTGTACTGCTTCCCCAATCTACTGGGTATACTGCTGGTTTAACTGGTTTTTTCATAGTAGGTTATTTTAATTAATGGTTTTCTTTATTATCTTCCATTTTTATTCACATTTTATAGACTTAATTATACAGTTTCTAGGGTAATCCTTAAACAATTTATTCTTCTCACTCACTATGGAACTTTCTCTTTTATTCATGCAACATTAATTCAAATGTTTAGTGTGATAATTTTGTTATGTTACAATATTTTTGTTACATTCTTGGATTTCGTTGTCCATGACGTGTCCGTTACTTAACTAAATACAACTATTTCATTAACGACTCTGAACACAAAGGTTTTTATGAGTAAAAAACCTCTGAAGAAGCTTTTTAAAAGTGAAAACAGGTTCAGGTTGTAAGGTACAACTTTATGTTTTTACTCATAAAAAACTTTGTGTTCCGAGTCGTTAATGAAATAGTTGTATTTAGTTATTTTTGTTACGTTTGATTAGGTTAGGTCAGGTTAAGTCAAGTCAGGCCAGGTTAGGTCAGGTTAGGTTGGGTTAGGTTGGTTACGTTAGGTTAGGCTAAAAATGAATATAATTAAGACGGTAATTTCTGTATTATTATTATTATTATTATTATTATTATTATAGTAACATGAAAATGTAATTGACCGACCGGGTTCAACGTTCTAATTTGGTCGCAACTGACCGAGTTTTATACGATTGGGTCACAACTGACTGTGGTCTAAATTAAGCACCCTAGGCCCGTCCTTAGCTAACTCCCTCCCCACGACATACATATTCTTTTATATTCTTGATCCAGACCCTTGATACTTCTTTAGGTTCAAAGATCGTATATACGCGTATTTCAATGTTTTATCGCTGCGTTGCAGTTCAATGACCGACCAATATGGCGGATCCGGCTTCACGGCCCTTGTACACAATTGAGTGGAACGATGTCCTGCCTATGTTACTCTTGCCGGGGTACACCATAATCACCCCGAATCCAGAGTGATTCAATGCAACGGAGATATCCTTTCCGACACGAACTAAGAAATTCAAGGTTATACCCCCAGCAGGAAAGGTTATGCTTACACTGTTCTAGGTCTATCAAGATTATATATTTACATGATCTAATTCGTATGGTGTGTACAAAGAATAATGTCTGAAGAGTGAAACACTGGAATAACGTGTCCAATTTATAATAAACTGGTTTGTAACAATTATAGAGGCATAACGTTACTCAGCACTGCATATATAGTACTGGGTTGTAATTACCGAACGGCTTAAACCAGCGGTTGATTTCTAAAATTATAGGTACCAGAACGCATCAATTCAAAAACCATACAGGCAGAAGTATATTTTATATTAGTGTATAAGTTTACATCAGGATATTACAAAGGAGGTCCACATTTTTAAAGTCTTAAAAAATATATAACATACGTATAAATTTGTATCTAAAAAGGTAATAAAGTACATTGGTATTTCTAAAGATTTTCATCGTCAGGTTAACCGCACGACAATCGAAAACGTGTCAGTTATGATAGCCTCGAAACATGTCATCCCGGAACCTCAATCAAACTCTAAGTGATGGTTTCGGTGGTTCGGACATTTTAAAAAAGTTTCCATAGTTGCGTCATTGTGTCTCCATTGCTGTATGATGGCCAGAAATCAGCCCTCCCACATTCACTTGAAGATATTGCTATTAATTCAATAACATATTTCAAGGCAGAAAGACGATCTGAAGAAAATTCTGGAATGCACATATTCTCGAAAGCTCCCAATCAGTTGCCTTTCATGTATTTTGAAGTAAGTTTTTTTTTATTTAATTTTCCCCCGTAGGTTATTGTGTCATGTTTTGAACCATAGTAGTTACGACAAAGATTAGTGCTGGTGTTTGATTTTGACAACTGTTTAGTTTTGTAGTGGGGCTGATGAGGGGCACAATTGAAAAAGTAGTAGTAAATGTTTCTAATAATTAGGTTTTTCTTTTCATATATTTTTTCGGTAATTTATTTTTGGATCCAAGAGGTTCCGGAACGCCGTTCCAGCGCGTTCCCCCTGAAATCACGCCCTGGCTTAAACTATAGGCAGAAAAAGAGATTGGAGCATGATAAAGATCTTCACATGTTGTTTGTGGGCTTTAGACATGCATTTGATAGTGTGAAAAGGGTAGAAGATTTATAAAGCCATCAGGATATTGGAGTGCCTTAGAAACTTTTAAAGTTAACGAAGATGAGCGTTAACCAAATTTGGTTCATATAAACCAAAATTAGGCCTAAGGGTGAGAATATGATGAGTGTATTATTTGCATTTAATAAGGGAGTTATACAAGGTGATGGCTTATGGGCCGTCCTCTTTATTATTTCGCTACAAAATTCCATTAAAGTCCCAGATCAGTGAGGAACAATATTATATAAGACAAGCCAAATATTTGCTTACACTGACGATGTTGTGATAACAGCCAGATCAGGACAACGGGTAGTTGAGGTATACAAAGAGTGGAATCAAAAATCCGCTGGATTGGGGCTGAATGTAAATATCATCAAAACGAAATACATGCTGATTTCTGCATCAGAAAGGAGAAGAATTCGATATAATTTCTGCGTAAAGGATAACTCATTTGATATAGTTAATAAGCTCAGATACCCGGGTGACATGATAGATAATGAAGGGTTCATAAACACAACAGTACCTGACAGGATACAAATAGGAAATAGGACATACTATGCCAACAGCAGACTATTGAGAAGCAAACTCATTAGTCGTAACACAAAAATAAGTATATGTAAGACACTTATCAGACCAGTTGTTACTTACAGAGGTGAGATATGAACGCTGATAAAAAAAGTAACAAGAAACGCTAAGAAGGGTTGAAAGAAATATCATAAGACGTGTTTATGGCCCGGTTAAAGATGATGACGAATAGAGTATAAGAAACAACCAGGGTGTAGATGAACTATTGAATCACGAAGACATGGAAAGATTCATAAAAGCTCAACGATTACAGTGGCTATGTCACCTAGAGTCGATGAATGTTTAGGTTAGGTTAGGTTAGGCATATGCCAAAGAAAATCTTGATGACACAATTCTAAAAAGCGCCATAAGTATAAGACAGTTGGGTGATGTGCTAGAATGTCTCAGAAGAATAGATGTGAGGGGTTGCAATGAGCTGGCAATGGACAGGAAACTTTGGATAAATTAGTGTTAGAAGCAGGTCCTCACGTTGGGCTGTAGTGTTGAAGAAGAAGGTCTCTCAATAATAGTGAAATTTTCAAGAAGTATCATACATTTTCAAAGGCGAGGTGAGAATGTGAATGCTTCATCGGACTGTGAAATGCTGTTGAAGATTCGGGCTGCAATTCGAAGCACACCATAAAGAAAGCAACCTCTTCAAAAATAGGCTAGCGTCGTTGCGCGTTAAGATTGCGTGTTATCCCGTACGCATGAGACGTAATTAATTATTTATCAAAGAACGCGTCTGATGAAAAGAAAAATTGTGATAACTAGGCCTGAGGAACCTGTCATTAATCACGCGTTCAGTAAAGTCATTAGAATATTAATCAAGTTGCCTTTTGTGTGTGACAAAACGACACACGACACACGACTTTGAAAAATTGTTTTATATTCACTTTAAAATGAATACTTGTTTTCCAATCAAATAATGTGTAACGAGAAAAAATTGATTTTCTTTTAACGACGTTATTTGAAAATTTCAATTTGATGAGTACTTTGTAGGCTTCACGATTCCGCGATCAACACAAGTGTAAAAGTATCCACTCAAGAATACGAATAAAAAAAGCGCGCGCGCGCGCATACACACACACACACACAACACAAAAGTGTGTCATTATAATCAGTCAATTATTGACTGCCCATAAACTGTGATTTGTTCCGTAACTAGATGGGTCTATTTCTAGGTAACCTCTTCACCGCCTTCAGCTCCTTCTTCTTCTTCTTCTTCTTCTTCTTCTTCTTCTTCTTCTTCTTCTTCTTCTTCTTCTTCTTCTTCTTCTTCTACTTCGTCTTCTCATTCTAAACACTGTTGTGCAGCCACTTTTTGAAACCGTCAGTTTTTCCTGCTGATTATTTTCTCCTTGAAAAAAATTCCCTACCCCCTAACCCTCCACTTCTCCACTTCAATCATTTGTTCTAGCTGTCCCTCCTTGCAAATACCATTAACTTGTTTTTTACCTAAAAATATAGCGCAATTATCATCTTCTTCTTCACTCCACAGTTTAGGCCCAAGTTGGACTGTTCTGGGACTCATCTTCTCGGTCTACCGACATGAATTTCCTATCAAATACATATTTCAAAGGTGGCATTCGTAATAAGTTATTTGGAAAGCGATACAAACGTATGGACAATCTACTTTATTGTCTTCTTGTGCAAAGAATCGATTTTCAGTTCTTGGCTGATCTGTTTATTTTTTTCTTACCCAGCACAGAATTAAAGATTTTTCATTTCAGCCGCTTCATATTTATTTTCTTCCTTTTTACCTACAACACTGTGTACAAACTTCTTTCGTAGTTACAAGGGTTCATGATTCAATGGGAATAGACACGTTGGATTAACCTGTATACAAGCAACTTTCGTCGTTACAATTTTCCATGCTTCAATGGGATATAGGAACGTTGCGTGAACTACCGTTTCATAGAACGCATCTTTTTTTTATTTTTTTTTACGAGGGTAAGTGAAAATCTCTATAGACACTAGGAACCCCGTAGTTCCTTGTAGTGTGGGACTCTAACTCACTAAAAACACCTCCCTTAATGCTACATCTGAGCAAGCTCATCCAGCAGCTTCTTCTTCATGTTTCCTTCACGGGTGATGGGGTGAAGCCCAGTGGCTAATCCCAAGATTATTCTGTCTTCCTCTCACGTTGAGTTTATGGATCTATACGTATTAATTGATTTCTATTGCATACCAGATCACATGGCTTCTGTCTTTTGAGTCGCCTCAGGACGTATGGAGTTTATTCCACCACGTGTCGTTCCAGCACTTGGGTTATCGTGGATCTGAATTCTCTGATCATGTTTGCATATTTTGTTATTATTTCGCTGACATATTTTACATTGAGGTCTCTATGTAGGTTGTCGTTCTTATATACCAAGGGGCATTCACTATGCTTCTGAGTACTTTGTTCTGAAAGGTTTGTATCTTTTCTTAGTTTGTTTTCTTTGTACAGCCCCACAGCTGAATTCTGTAAGTCCACACAGCCTTCAGAACTTGTTTGTACAACAGCAGTTTGTTTTCAACTGTTAGTTTCTCACTAACAGCCAGTACGTTTTTCTGTATTTTATGTTGAGCTCCTCCTTCGTTTTTTTTTACACGCTCTTTCAATTTATGCTTTGTATCCAGCATCATACCTAGACTTTTGCTGTTAGCATATGGCACTTCCAGTCCAGGAAATATAAACCCTTATTGGATCTACTTTTTTGTTGGTGAAGTTGATATAAACTTTTTAGAGATCATTAAGTTCGATTCTCCACCGATTGGTCATACGGACCTGAATAACCTGCTGACGCAATATTTTTCTCACTCACACATATTTTACGCATTTGTTAATATACAAATTGTTGTTCTCTAGTTTTTGTAATAACGCACAATGTATGTGGGTAGCAAGAGATAGACCAGAGTCTACTGCAGTGCGTTAATTCTTAATAACGTTGTTGTGTACAGCGGTAGACCACAGAATGCGTGGGGCTCGCTCAGAGATATATGTCTGCCACTCAAAGCTGACAGTCTGGTCAAACGCTGCCTTCTCCTCTCAGTATTGCGTTATACTATACAATGTACCGAAACTCGTGCTTCTGTATATATTTACTCGAATGAAAATCTTCATTTTAGAAAGGGTAGGTCGACTGAGGATGCATTCTTTGTATTACGACAGATAATAGTGAAAAAGCGGGATAATAACAAAGAAACGCATATCGCTTTTGTTGATCTGGAAAAAGCATGTAATACTGTAGACCATCAAAAGTTATGGAAGATTATGGATAAAAGACGATATCCACCGCATTTAATAAATTCATTTAAGATCCTTTATAAAATTCAGTTAAAATCTGTAGTCCGAGATCTTAATGGTAGGCTCTCAGGTGAGATTCCAATAAATAAGCAAATTAGTCAGGGATGCTGTGTTTCCCCAACCTTGTTTAATGTATACGTTGACAACATGTTGAGAGCATGGAAATCCAGAGTGACTTCGAGAATACATCTTAACACATTAATTTGTATGGGTTCCCTGCTATATGCGGATGACATAGTTCTTATTCAAGAAAATGAGGATGATTTACAAAGAGCTATGTTTCAATTACAAGAAGTAGCAAGAGAGTACTCACTGACAATTTCAGTAAGAAAGACCAAAACCATGGCCTTTAAAGGTAAATATCTAGTGAGAATTAAGATCGTTATAAACAACAGTACTTTAGAACGAGTGAGCCGTTTCCAATATCTCGTCTGCGCAGTAAGCTATGAATCTGAATATGATATAAGAGAGAATATAAGTAAATTTAGGGATATTTGTGGTACGATTCATAGAAATCTTAGAAATAAAACAAGACACATCACAAGGATTCAATTTTATAAGACAATTGCAATACCCACGTTGATTTATGCAAGTGAGGCGTGAGCCATGACAAAAAAGGAAAGCGGCAAAATTCAGAGTGCTAACATGCAGTTTTTTTGAAATACTTTAAATTATACATTGCAAGCTAGAATAAGGAATGAAGGAATAAGATCAGATCTCAAAGTAAAGGACATACATGAAATTATTTCAATTTACAGAAGACAATGATGGGATCAGCTGCAAAGGATGACAGAGTTGAAGCCATAAAGCCATTGCTTTAAGGCCATTAGTAGAAGAGACGTGGGTCGTCCGAGGATGAGATGGTTGTCCCAATCTTTGAAGAAGAAGAAGAAGAAGGAGGAGGTGCATGATGTTATTCTATTCTTCCATCTTTAATGGATTAGAATACCAACTCCTGCTACAGGTCTCCTTTCTCTTGGTATACCACTGAAAATCATGGTGTAAGGTCCCAAGTCGCATGTACCTATCTCTTTTTTTTTGTTTTTTGTTTTTTTCTAATATCATAACCAAGTCCAACTTGGCATCCCCTGTTTTCTATAACAGCTCTAGCTGTTTGTTTGCCAGGCTTTGCACATTCCATATTCCCATGTTTACATGTTCCGTTAAGCCGAAACGCTTGTTCTTTAAACGTTTTGTCTTAGTCGTATCTATATATATATATATATATATATATATATATATATATAAAGATTGTTTTTCCGTAAGGTGTAAACTAGTACTGAATGATCAATTAATTGTGCAAGTGCAATCATTCCGGTTCCTTGGATGTAATTTGTCTTATGTTGGTCAGACAAATGTGGACAAAAATGGAAAAGTTTAATCACATGTGTGGAACGATAATAAGAACACTAAATTAAGAAGAAGAAGAAGAAGTTAGAAGAAGTTATAAAGTGATGGCAGTGCCACGCGGCCTTTGTAGCAGTGACACTTAGACACTAAACGCAAAGACCCAAAACCGGATATAGGCTAGTGACATGAGATTTTTACGATCAGTACTATCGCAGCCGGAGGGACCGGCTAAGAAATGATGATATAAGAATCGTCCTTGGAATATACAACCTGAACGGAAGGATAAAGCAATACACACAGGATTGGACAGACCTTGTTGAAAGGAAGCATAAAAACAGGATACCAAAACAAATTTTTGGCTTACAATCCAAAAGGACGGCGGAATATTGGAAGACCAAAGAAAAGATGGTCATACCAAGGAGTGCGAAACCGTTCGTAAGGTCCACAACCTGAAAAAGGAGAAGAAGAAGAAGAAGAAGAAGAAGAAGAAGAAAAAGAAGTAGTAGTAGTAGTAGTAGTAGAAGAAGGAAGTCTTCTTATTTTTGCACTCCAGTCGTATTTTTGCAAAGGAGTCTTATTATAAGTAGCAAATCAGCTTCGTTAGTACCGATATCCGATATCGTTAGTACGCTGAGGAAATACAAAATACGCGTAGCATACCTGATGCTTTGCACTTGTTGTGCCAGCAGGAGGATGACGTAACGATTTGACTGGTTCTGGACATTTTATCGTTTTCCCATGGCTTGTTTGTAATTAATTATTATTAATTGCTACATTGCATAGTAACAGAATAATTAGTATTCTACTGATATCGAGAAAAACGGTCTTGTAATGTACTCTGCACACTGACCGACTACAAGAACAACGTTTTTGGAAGCAACCTGTACTTGTAAGCTACACACAGTAAATTGAAGAGATAAGAAATGCTGTTAGTTGCTGTTATGGCTGTTGTGTGTTGGCAGCGGTTTAGTGTAAAGCCACGATTATCAATTATTTGTGTGCAAACGTCTTTAATTAGTGTCTTGCGTCTTGTTTTGTACGGGCTTTGATCAAAAAGTTCATACAGTCCTTGTTTAATTTAAAAATTATTCCTTCATGCATCGACACTTATACCGCCACCTTCAAAGTAGCCTGAGTCGAATGTGACACGAAATATTTCAAGCATACACTTTTTGGTACAGCCTTGAGCTCAATTAGCGATTTTCGTTTTAAGTCTTCACCGGTCGCGAAACGTTGTCGTTTCGTGAAAATTATCACTATTGAGAGGAGGAAAGATCGCGTTGAGACACAGATGGTGAATACAGCAGTTACCGTGTCACCCTTATGACGTTTTCTTTTGCCTAGGCTGGCAAAATTCTTAACAAGCAATGGCATGCGGCAATCGCATTATTGGGATGCAATTTTCGTAAATTATCCTTCCGTAAATCTAGCCGTTTTCATACAAATGGCGTAAAATGTCCGAATAGTACTTTTTATTTACTAATGCGCCTAGCGATGAAATTTCGTAGAACGCAGGAACATAATCTTCATCTGACAACCACGATCTTCAACTCATTTACAGCAGTATTGAAAGCTTGGAAACCGCTTGTTCACGCACAGTAGTCTCTGCAAAAGCCTTCTGGACACGTTTACCAGGACAGAGTAGTTTATCTCACAGTTTACACAAAATTTAATCCATGTTCTTCAATCCATGTTCCTCAATAAAATGACCAAAAATTGCGTAATACACCAAAGGACGACTTAATCAATTAGCTGTGAAATCTAAACTATGTATCAAATAGGTTTAACATTTGAGATGATCGTCACTAACATGTGTACCAACAGCAAATAAAAACAGTTTGTTAATCGAACACTTGTAGCGGCGAAAATTGCAAAATTCCACGAACTTTTTGATCAAGCCTCGTACATCTCAACACAGTAAGTTATGTACAAGTGCCATTTTAAAATTAACCACCAATTACCATGTAAAGAAAAACTAAAATACAGGAAAACATTTTACTATATAAAAAAGTTTAATACCGGTTGGGCCAGAAGCAGGTGTACAGTAATACAATAATAATTACTTTTTTTACAGTTATTGTAAAGTGGGTATAGAAAGTGAATTTTGAAGTGATCCCGGTCGCGGCCGGCATCACTACGTCCTAACATATTATCGCGACGATTTTGCATGCGTTTCATATCGGTT
This sequence comes from Magicicada septendecula, assembly GCA_034769895.1. NCBI lineage: Eukaryota > Metazoa > Arthropoda > Insecta > Hemiptera > Cicadidae > Magicicada > Magicicada septendecula. The sequence continues at coordinate 562,376,361 of CM068369.1, forward strand.
CTTGAAAACGTCTCTTTTACCTGCGTGTTTCACCCGCGCACACCGTCATAGCTTGACATTATCTAAGCGTGAATATTAGCGAAACACAGACATTTCAAGTGTTGTTGAACCGCACACAGGCAGTGTCTAGTGATTGTGGAATACAAATCCCCATCGACAGTTGAACTGCAGAGTTTTCGGAATAAGTCATCCAGTCGTCCAGCCAGAACCCTGATCCCTTCAAGCTCTCCTGCCAAGTTTTTTGTCCTACTAGTTCTACGCGAAGCCAAGCGGTGAGTCCCAGTGGTCAGTGTCTTGTTCCTACGACGATCATATGCCCGTAAAGGCCAATATATAGCTTCCTAAGTTTTGTCTTACACAAAAGATATCTGAAGTCCTGTCCAAGTACCACTGGCTTTAAAAAAAATTTATCCAAAACGCGATATGCAATTCAAAATTACAATATTATTGAAATTATTATTATCAATCGTGCCGTCAGGCCTTGGTATACAGTTGTCGTTATTGACATACGTTTCGGCCCTAACACGGTATCCGCCAATTCACCCATGTGTTTTGCCTGATAAGGTAAGTGCGATCTGATTGGCTTGGGAGCACACCATGGCAGACCCCAGCCAATCAGATAGCACTTGATGCTGACTATTGGTTGATGCTGGTTTCCAGCTTATACTGTGCTGGTACAAAACTTTATAAAAGTGGGCCCTATCAGGCAAAACACAGTCTCTCCCTCATCTATGAAGTGAATTGGCGGACACCGTACAATTCTAGTCACTGATGATGCCTCCGATGTTAGGACTGTGGGCCACGGCTGATAATAATATTTTCAACAATGTAAAAGTTTAGAAACTTTCAAAATTACAATAATCATTAGCTGGGAGACTATTTTGTAACTCCAAATGCCCAAAGAAATGTTCTCACGCTAGTAGCAAAGATTGCACGTATGTTTAAGACGGAAAATTATCTGTTCATATACAGGGTCCATGACGCGGAATATAAGAGATAATAAATAATATTACTTCATACGCTACAAGTTTACAATTAGTTACGATTTAGCGTCGTTTTCACCAGCAACAGCAACACGTAAACTGACCAGTAGAGGTTACGCACGCACGCACTAACCGCGCGCTCTGCCGGTCAGTAAGGTCAGTTCTAAATGGTAGCAATAAATTGTCTGCAAAGCCTAGCCGCGTAAGCTTCGACCTCGCACCCCTACTTCAGAAGTGGTTTGTTACTCTAAACCACGGCTTGTTATGAATTAACTATACCACTGCACGTTTCTGATTATGGATGCTACACTGACGCTACCTGTAAGTAAAAATTGTAGGCTTATAAACGTTTTATAAACAAGGCGTCATTCACTTTTACTTTTAAACTTATTGACTTTTTGTTTTAATAGAAAACTATCGAATCCATAATCGGGAAAACACTTATATTTTATTACATGGTTTCTTATCACTTTATTATTTTTTTTTATAAAACAAAAGAGATAAACTAAAGATCAGTAATATCACAGAGAAGGAGCGTGTCTTACATTACAATCAATGACTTGGTGAATAAGCTACAGAAACTAACCATCTGTGCGTGCGGAAACATAAAAAAGTCCAACATCAATCAGTAAAGAAGACGCCTGAAGTTCTACAAAGTGATGGCAATCCTCACACTCCTCTATGGGTCTGACAATTGGACTTTAACGGAATCCCAGGCCAGTCGTATTGAAGAGGCCGAAATAAGATTTCCCAGCCACGTGGCAGGATAATTTCCCAGCCGACCAACTGTTTAATTCTTTTTTATGAAACAGTCAAAGAATACCTTTAATAATGTATAAAGTGTTTTTAGTAGACTACTTACAAGTACACCTCAAACGATTTAAAGAGCACACACCAAAACGTCACCTAAATAATCTCACTCTGTTAAATAATATCAAGTCCAACTTTGCCCGCCACTTAATCTTACACAATCATAATTATACCGACTTCAAATCTAATTTGATACCCCTACATGTGTGCAACAAAGACCGTTACATGGACGCAATAGAAGAGTTCGAAATATACAAAGCATATAATAACATAAACAACCGAGACTTCATATTGAAAGACCATTTAAATTTTAAATCCAACCCGCTATACGATACAGCATTGAACCTGCTTAGGCGTAATCACTCAGATAATAATTCAGTGTCCGATCGGCATCGCTGTGGTGCGCACCATTTAGAAAGCTAGTGAGTTATATTATGTGTAACATGTGATTTTAACTGTTAACGAACTCAATAGAGTGATTTATTCTGATGATGGAGCATATGTTCCGAAACGCGTCATTTTAATCGCCGTACAACGAAGTCACACGACAGATACAAGGTGATTTATTTATATAATCTACTATTCCTACGTGACTTGGATACCAAGAACCAATATGCATTCTATTAGTTATGTGAAAGATGTTTTCATATTGCAAAGGGTACCCACCTGATTAAGTTTTCTTCACTAATTACACAGATATAAGAAAATTACTTAAGTAACTGAGGGCCACGTGAAGTAACTTAAAGGTAGAATTTATTTTTCTGCCAATATTGGAGCATTTTTGTCTGGCAGCTTTCCTTCTTTCTTCTGGTTAAACTTTCTTGACGCTGTCCTTTTCCTGGAGATCCTTAAATATTCAATCCCTAATTTAAATTTCTCTTTGCTATAATGCCCTGAATTTTGTTCATGAACTGTATTTTTATATCCTATACAGTTTATTGGAACCATGCCAAGCTTTTTTTAGGCCTCTTATCAAATATATCAAAGATTTGATTAGTTACTCTATTGGAAATTGAAATATTGCTCACATTTACCTCATAGTGTCTGTAATCTTCTCTATCTCACTAGCATAAATCTCCTCTCGGCTAAGTGTGTATAATACGCAAAGTGGAAATAATGCAATAATAAAAAGCAACATTTCCATAAATTTCTTCTCCCAACCACTCAATCAGCACTTGTGGACGTGCTCACAAATATTTTATTGGCCTAATAAAAGTTACAGTACCTTCAATCAATGTCCGGAAACGTATCCTTATCAACAATTCATTTAGCACATTCCGAGACGTAAAGCTCGCTTTATGCATGCATTTAAGTATACAGAAAATAATACAGTAATCAGAAGTTATAACGGACCTCGCTAATAACGGACAGCTCTAAGGACGAAAAGGAGGACGAGAAGACGCAGGATGTCATTAGAGGATATCGAGTGTGGCAGATTAAGATTATCTTGGCTACTACAATATGACTAAAGACGAAATTGCTGATAGTGTAACAGGAGTGCTAGAAAGTTCAGAAAAGGCAGAAGATAGAGAAGACGACAATTCTCAGCTAAACTTTAAAGTGATCGCATTAAAAAGACCACTTGTGCTTTGTAGTAATGTTCAGTAATCAAAAAAAGAAAACATATGGCACTATTATGATCACAAAGAAATTAACTCTAATCAATCTAAAAAAAATAGTAACTTTTTGAAGCTAGAAAATACTGAAAGTGATTCTGACACATAGCCACCTTCTTTCTGAAGTAGACAGATATTGGACAAAGTTTTTACTATAATTTTGAATACTTTGTGTAACATATGAACTGTTAGTTACAATGAAATAAGATTTTATTTTTCAATTATGTATACAGTATTTTGTATAAGATATAAATCTTTGTTTTTATTTCTATATTGCTGTACTGTTAATTATTTCATATAATAGAGTACAATAAATAGTTTCTATTTTTGTTTACGTAGTTAAAATGAGTCACATCCATATTATAAGGCATAGGCCTACTTGCTTTATACGATTACAACGGATTTTTAATATAACGGACACCTCAGAGGAATATTAGTCCGTTAGAATAGGAAATTATTGGATTTTCAAAGTTAAAAATTTACTAAATCAATGTAAAAAACATTCAAGATCTAGTGTTATAACGACAAAAGAAAAAAAAGGAACCATCTGTCCGCGCTTGAAATGACAGTGATGTATGTAGAGAAACTATGAGAGGAGGTTAGTACAAAAGAGTGTGACATCCTTTAACGTCGATGTGCAGGTGTATGGATGTATCATAAATCTATCATAAATCCAAGAAGGACACAACAGAGGCGAATGAACTAATTAACAGTGCAGCTGGATGTTTGGAGAAATCTAAGGGTTTGTTCTGGCTGAAAGGCATAGAAAAACAACGCCAGAGAGAAGTACAACTGTGAAATACTAAGAAAACTACAGCAGAGGTGATTGCACTAATCAACGGGACATGTGGATGCTTAGAGAAGCTAAAGGGTGTTCTGGTTGAATGGCATAGAAAGACGCCAGAGAGGAGTACAATTAGAAAATACCAAGAAAGCTACGCATGAGGTGATTAAACTAATTTAACAGGGCAGCTGAACGCTTAAAGAAATTAAGGGTTGTTCTGGTTAAAGGGCATAGAAAAACACCCGAGAGAGATTTACCAAGAAAGCTACAGCAGAGGTGAGTGAACTAATTAACAGGGCAGCTGGACGTTAGAGAACACAAGGGTTGTTCTGTCTAAATGGCATAGAAAAACGCCAGAAAGGTTTACGAGTCTGATAATCGGACAGACCGCGGCAGAGGTGGTTGAACCAGAGCGAGAAATAAGGAGGGAATAAACGTGTCCTATTAAAAAACAGCTTTAAAGGTAGGCTGGTTCCAGGAGTGAATTTTCCTAGAAGAAAGCAAGAAGGACCAATTAAAACGGATCAAAGTGAAATGTAGGAAAACTAGTGGGGAAATATGTGTATTGAATATATACAAAGAACTGAGGCGCGATCAGGGAGTCTACGTTAAACTTTTAAAAGTCTTGGTTAAAATCGGAAAAAGTCGTAGTCAAGTTTCGGGAAGTTACTGTAAATTTTCGGAGTCTACGATGAAAGTTCAGATAGTTTACTTAACATTTCCGTAGAGTCAACATGAGTAAATAATTTGTGAAAATTTAGAAATCTATTCTAAATTTTCGTAGAGTGAAAATGAACGAACCGTTTGTGTAACGGAGTTAAATATAGAGAAACTGAGAACTATAGTTTTATTAGTTGGTAACTCGTAAAATACAAACAATCGAATCGTATCATGTGCTACTAACGATATAAGCTATTGAAACGGAATAAGTCGTTTGCGAACTGTAAGTTATCGTAACGAGAGTAACCGTTGTGAACTAGTGAACAGTACTTACACTAATGTAAATATCGGAAGAAGCCAGATATACTTTGTGAGAGTGAAGTGATTAAAAGTGTTCACCAGTCATCCACTACGAGAGTGAACCACACTATGAGTCATCGAAACGATCCTATATGCAAGGGAGTCAGGAGAGGATCTACAGCTAATCAGCGGACCTAATGAGATGGAGATGGGATCAGAGTACATCAGCCCGCCGTAGACAGGAATACTCGTACCAACAGTAAAATTTTATGTACTAATTACTAACTTAAAATACACCTGTCTGTCCTTCTAAAAGAACTGACGTATGAATTACATATTAAAACTTGAAGTAATCTGATACGAATATAAAAGCGGACTAAGCACTTTCAATTAAGAATATTTATTCATATATTAAAATGAATCTATTTGGAATAAATGTATTTTGTAATATGATAAGTAATTAGATGTAAATGTTTACGAGTATTATATAAACATGTTTATTTACAAAATCTAAGGAACCCTGAGATATAGAGACATTAGTATATAAAGTGTTTATCGGTAAAATCATGTTTAAAATAATTAATGATAATAATATGTTAAAAGCCATATAGAATAGATATTAAGGATAGCTAATTTAAATGTAATAAATATGTTGGTTAGACTGATATGTGTGTCATTGTTTTATTATTTAAAGATTAACCTTATGGATTATACAACACTATTACTTGAGATAGTTTTCTTTAACACCAACAAAATAATTAAAGAAATTAATTATTGTTACATTTGACGTAACAACGCTGGGCAAAACAATTATAGTTATATTTAGCACCACAACTTGGGGCTAGTAACGTTAAATTGGCTCCACAACTTCGGGCGTAAGAAAGTAACGTTAAAATTTTATAGTTAGTGTTATATTTTTAAACGAGTCTGTAAAACAATTTGGAATAAGACTGTCAAAGAAAATTTCTAATTAGTTATTACTAAAATCGAATACCAGTTGTTACAATTTTCCATATTGGAAACTGACGAGTAGTCCAAAACCTATCATTAATAAAGGGAATAAGTAATTTTTTTTCTAGATTTAATTAATATTTCATCTTTCTGAAGTGTTAAATTGAAAACAAATTCACGTTTGACAGGTTGAGAGTCATTCGCCTTTCGCTAATTTGATATTTTGTCCCGTTCGCACAATTTAGGCCCTTTTTAATTACCCCTTTTTGTTGACGCGTATAAAGAAGTCAACAACACCATGGAGACAAGAATTAATTACCGTAGTAATAAGTAAATAAACAAATGATATTTAGCGGCATCGTAACTGTACCTTTATCCGTTCCTGCAGTTTGTAATGTTTTTAATATGCGATTGTATCGATATATTTTGTAATTTTGGATACAGATACGTCTATATATTTTGTATTTGTCTTAAACAATTATAAAAATTATGTTTATACGTATTTCTGATGATGCAATGGATAAGTAATGAAATATATTAAAAACTACTACTAAAGATGTCAAAAACACCATGGAAACCAGAATTAATTACCATAGTAATAGGTAAATAGACAAAAGCTACTTAGCGGCATCGGAACTGTAGATTTATCCATTCCTGCAGTACATTTTCGATGTTTTATATAATGTGCGATTGTATCGATATATTACGATATGGAAAAGAAGAAGTGTACTAATTGTAAATTGTCCTCTTACTTAATGCAAAGCGAAAATACGTGTTGTTTTTATTTGTGAGGTTAGATGGCAACGGTTTTTGGTTTTTAGTTTACTGTGAAATAAATAAAAGCCATGGTTGAGGAAAACAACGTTTAATGTGTTATTCAATGCTTCTAACACAGTAACACTTAAAATAAAGAATTTAGAGTTTTTGATTTAACAGGTACTTTCTAAATATCTCGAAGGGCTTTATAAACGGGTACTTTTAAATTTCCAAAGGCTGATGCATCAACATAATAATTTAGTATAAGTTAAAATAGTACAATTGTTGAAAACCGCTTTGGAGAGAATTTGACTAATGAGTACGAAATTGTTATACAAGCTGACAGAACGCCATATAGACATAGAAAATACAAATTATATTAAAATACTTATTAAAGTCAAATATTCGTTTGAAAAGCCGCGGGTAACAACTAGTAGTCTTATAAAACGTAGGCTTACTTTCTTTCCTAGTTCTGTATTTTCAGGTTGTATGGATTGTCCCACATATAGGCCTATGTTTAAATTTATTAAGTTTATTTTCGACATCACAGTCAACTGCGGGAGATATATTATTTTTATTTACAATCAAAAATGTCTGTTTCTGTTTTTCTCTAAAAATATTAAGTGATGTCGTCTGTTCTTGGGCTACTAGCCATGACTTTTAATGCTAACTTAACCTTGATCTGTAAGGTTTAATAAAAGCGTTTAGATGTTGAACAAAGGCCAAATATCTGGACATTTTATTGTTGGTAAATATAAGAAGAAATACATAAACGTAATAATCTTGGTAAATTGTTGAGTATAACGCAAAATTAAGCGGAGAAGGCAGGGTTTGACCGGACTGTCAGCTTTGAATGGCAGCCATACCTATAGCCTATCTGTGGACCAGCCTCTCGCATTCTGTGGTCAACCGCTGTACACAACAACGTTATTAAGAATTAACGCACTGGTGTGTGCTTTGCCTTATATAAGTTAGTGCGAATACAGAGCATTATCATAATACTAGAGAACATTCAAACATATATCACTATCGTTATTAACGTTTTGATGTTACCTGATTACGAAATTTAAAAAATAATTTTCTGGCTTTTGTTGTCCATGACATGTCCTTTATTATTAATTAACTATATAGAATACTACCGACTCGGAACACAAATTGTTATTGATAAAAATGATACATTTTTACTACTACTACTACTACTACTACTAATACTCCACGACGCTACAGCTCATGAAGATCCCTGGCCTCCAGGAAATGTGCCTCCACTCCTCTCTATCCTGTGCGATCCTTCGCCACCTTCTGACCGCAGTCTTCTTATGTGTTCATCTATATCGTCTACCTGTCTTCTTCTTGACCTCCCTCTTGCTTTTCTTCCTCCTGGTCTTCCAATGAATATTTTCTTCACTGCTCTTTCCTCTGCTATTCTTTGTACGTGACCTGCCCAACCTAATTCGACCTTGTTTTATTGCTATACATTTTTACGTTATGACCTAAACAAGCTTTCGCTCGTTAGGTTCTGCTGCTAGGAGCGCTGTCCGTCCTGCTTTTGGTGACGGCGACGTCGTTTAAAAGATCATTGTGTGTGTGTTGTGTAGGCTAACATATTCAAATAGTATGTGTGATATAAATTGAATCTGTTCGTTTAGGATGTTGTTTCTATGCGTTTTTTCAGTGTTTGGATATTTCTAGTTGCTCAAGAGTGTCTATAGTTTTCGGTCTTTTGTGTGTACGTGTATGATTTCTATGATGTTGTTTATGTTTGCGTATGTGTGGTCTGCCTCAATGAGGTGGTTTGCAAAGGTGAATTCGGTGGTGTAGTGTAATGCTTTTATATGTTCAATGTATCTCTGTTTGAAGCTGCGTCCTGTCTGGCCTATGTAGAATTAGTTACATCCTGAGATATGTTTTTTTTTCTTGTTTTTGTCTGTTGTTTGTTTTGTGTAGGAGTTTATTAATTATTGTTTGATTGTTTCCGTTGGCTCCTGCTAGATATTCGACTATGTTTAATTCACCTTGGTAGTCTTTTCCGCCTACTGGGATGTTGTTTATTCTATGTGTCATGGTTCTGAAGGCAGATAGTTCTGGCAAGACGAATAGCGCTCCTCGGGGCAGCCTCTAAAGAAGCTATAACGAGCGAATGCTAGTGTAGGCGGTAAGGCAAATATTTATCGTGTTTATTACTAACAACCTGTGTTACGTGTCGATAGTATTCTTAATTAAAATAAGTGGTTGGCTTTTATTGAGAATGGTTCTCTCAGCTGATTGTGTGTAGTCAGCTGATATCGTTTGCTTTCCCATGAGACTGGACCCTAGCTAGAAGAAAGACACACACACTCCGTTAGTGGTCAAGTTGACAACTGTTTTTTTCGTAAAAAATACAGTACACTTAGGGCCTCCGCACACGGCGCGACTACTCTGTAACACGAGTTGAGCAACTGGTTTGAGACGCGATGGTTTTGAAACTGTAGTTGCTAACGGGTTGTTGTTGTCCGCAGATGGAGCAATTAAATTTTGACAAAAAATGAAATCAGTATCGGGCAACTGTCTAAGAACATGACGTGAACAGAACTGTAGTGGGATGTCTTGTTGACATTCTTCTTCAAATTATTGTTATTATTATTATTACGTGTTGCAGTAGCGATGAGGAAGACGTTGCTGTTTATAAACAATATCGAAGACGAGGAAGAGGTGGCAGGATGTTCTTGACTCATCCTTAGGTGAAGAATCAGATTCGAAATTTATTGCGCTTTACAGAATGTCAAAAGTTTCTTATCAGCACTTATTACAGATGACTGTCCCTGCCTTCACAAAGCATAATAATAAATAATAAAGCATAACACTGGGTGCTTCTCCACCTCTTGGACGAATTTTATATTCGCCGCCTGATCATTCATGTTTTAGATGAAAGACTGAAGGTAATAAAAATTACAAAACGAAACTGTAAGAACTTTATAAAAGGAATTTACAGTAAAAAAACGCAGAACGGAAAAGGTTGAACAATCATGCGACACAAGTTGCTTTTCAACCAACAAGTTGCGTGAGACTGAAATGTGAGTGATTTCAAATGGTCTTTGCGATCGCGTTGTGTGCAGCGCCCCATTCCACTACGGTGACGGGTCGCAAAACAGTCGGTCGAGCAACCTTTTAACAGTCGCAAAACAGTCGCCCCGTGTGTGGATTGCCTGGTCGTTAGCTGCAACTTTCTTTACTACAGCTGCGACCTCTTCCTTCTCTTACCTACGGACCATCAGCCCCACGCAAATACCTCCCCCTGTCCAGGTCAATCGCCCTCGGGCGTTTCTTGATGACCCGCCATAAACGTAAAATATAATAAATTTTAACATCTGCCCGTGCCCCAGAGTTTAGCTGCTAAGCTGTCCTTCCTTCCATCCTTGCACGCCGAACGCGCTGTCGCTGGTACGCGCTATCACTGGCACGGAGGCTCTCTGCCTCGCGGAGAACAACCGACGCCTCATGGCGTCTGCACGCTGGACTAGAGACGGGTGACGTCTGTCACCTGAAACGGTTCAAGCGGCAGTGCCCAACGATACATAAAAATTAAAATAAATAAAGATGCTTTCTCCCCCGCCTTCTGAGTTAACACGCTGGCGGTTGTCCCTTCCAGTTTTAGGTACGTCTCTACTGAACCAGCTCTAATTGTATCACCAGGCAGCCATTGGGCTCGACCCAGATGCTGAAATCATGCACCGGGTGCAAAGACGCCCCGCTACTACAATGCTACATGCAACATGCTACGTGTGGGGAGGACAATAGGATTCAGGAACGACAAAATATTGTTACGCTGACATGTGTGTGGTTACGTGTGAAATGCACAGTGCACAACGCGTTGTGAAATGGTAGTAGAACCGTATGCGCCACCTAGCTATGCCTAACATGTATCGCTCCATGGATATGTTTAGTATTTAGGTCTTACTAAAACGTGCGTTTTCAGTGCTGGCAATGTAGTTATTGAACAATATTCTCCATTATGCTTTGCTACACACACGATGTAATTTCCGGAATAGTTTCAGTGCTGTGGAAATGCACACGTAGTGCTAACTATGTTACGAGAACCATTTTATTTACAGAACAGGTAAGGAATGTAGGTTAGCAAGCAAAGTCAATATAACAATGTACATAAGAGCATATGCACGTTGTAGCATGACAGATAATCCACTTACTAAAGATTACAATATGATCATAATTAAATATCAATTACATTGAATATCAAGAAAAATCCAAATGCAAACAAATAAATATCAAAATAAAATACCACCATAAATGGAAAAAGTAAAAATAAAGAACCACAACGCAACAAAAATATATAAAGAACCATAAACCCCAAAAAACTAAAATAAAATAATGATAATACCCAGGTAGGATAGGAGTAGGTAAGGAAGATACCCCGAACAAACCAACGGACATGATAAAACAATGTTACCTTGAAGAAACCAAGAAAGAAGAATTTTGAAGAAACAAAATTGTAGGATGGGACGACTACAAGATATACCCAAGCGAAACCTATTAAAAAAAATATAACAAACCCCGAAAGAGATTAAATGTCACCAAAGAAAGTATAACACCCAAAACCTGATATTAATGTAAAATAGTTGTAAACAAAAGTGTTTAGTGTTGTAAGTACACTAAAGTTATTGTATAACGGAATAAACAAATCTTCATAATCCCTTATAACTAAGATTTTGGTCTTGGAATATTGTAAAACTCAATTAGAGATAAGATCCAAAAATATAAGTGAACAGGTGCAAGTTATTTCAGTGTATTACATAAACTTCAAGTAGAAGTGTGACTAATACTTCAACTAAGTACATGTGTACCATTAAACAACTTTAATGTTTTCAATAACTACATAATTAAGATCTTATAAAATATTCTTATGAAAACAATTACTAATGTTTCTAAGAAGGTGCCACTTTTTATCTAAAAACCTTCATTAAAATGTAAAGGACAAAGTGAGAGCAGGTGGTGAATAAAGAAAGTGACAGGGGATAAATCTTTAAATACCCGAAATAAAAACAGATAAGGCTACAACCCAAAATAAGTTTAAGAAATAAAAAAAAAAATAAATAAATAAAGGGCTTGTTATGTTTATGTTAAAGCCCATGAACTCCATAATTCAATGTGGTAAGTAGAATATAAGATTTTGTTGTTATTATAAAAATATTTAATATGTCTAACAGTATTAATCCAGACTAAAATGTCTAAGTATGGATACCATACGCTTTTTATAAAATGTTTATTATATGTTACTAGTAGTAGTTAAAACTAAAATGTCTGAATTTAAAGACCATATTGTTAATTTCAAATATTGTTTAAGTATTATGAGTATGAATACGATACTACATATTCTGTTAGTTAATTAAGGAGATTGTAATTAATATTGTATTAAAATAAGAAGGTCAGAAGGGGTATAAACACAGTATTATTCAAAAACATTATATGTAAAACCAGAAAAATCTAGGCCAAATAGGAAACTCCAATCACCTTATAATTGTTAATTAAGTTAAATAAAATAGTTAAACTGATGGAATTTATATAAGGCAAATCAGTCACCAAATACTATGACTAAAACTATACTTTAAAAGGATAGTGTAAAAAGATATATAAAATTATTGGAAAAATTGCAAATGTAATCACTAAAATTTCAGAGTGGGGAGTCATAAATTCATGAATTATATTTAAAAAGATAATCAATTGATAAAATTGCAAGAAATTAAGGAAAGATAAACATTTATGTCAATCTGAGATTTATTATAATCATAATTATAACATATAAAATGGCTAATATTTGGAGAAGAACAGGAAATAAAAGGTTGAGCCTACTTTTCCAAAATGAAAGAAATATAGCAATTTTGATAAAAACTTTGTAAAAATATATTATTGGGTGTCAAATTAAGCAGAAGGAATTAAAGAAACCGATTATGTAATTATTCTTTCATGAAATTAATTAATAACCAAAATATATTCTGTGATATAATGTACTTTTTCTACATGTATCGGAAGCGATTAAAAATTGAAACAATACATTTCTAATATTAAATTGACTAAAATATTTAAGAAAACGAAGGAAGTAAGACAGTTCTTTATTAACGTTCGTAGTGTACGGTTGAGTGAAATCCAGCGGTAGAACAACCTATATCGAAACCATTAATGGCGTGTAAAAATTGAACCTAGCCTACAGTAAAATTTTGAGAATTTAGACAGAACAATTTTAAACCTTAAATTCAGTGAAAATTAACCACTACAAACATTGAATCAAGTGAATACACAACCGAAACTAATTAATGAACCATATGAACATCTAACACTAATAATTCCGAATAACTGAAACGAACTTTACGACACAACTAACTTAACATTATCACACATATTTTGATCCAGTGAATAACAGAACATTGAACGAGAGATACTACAATAACACCAGAAATATTAATCACTACTGCGGAGACGAGGAAGCATTGAGAAGGCAGCTTTATTGGAAGAAAATTTCAACCAGCCGAGTTCAGTTTTACATCAGCAGCTACGAAGCGCCCATTGACTCCCAGCATGCAAAGCGCACACGACGACTAGTATTCGTCAACTCTTCATTGGTTCGAAATTTCATTTTATAAGCATTATATATTATCAACTAACTTTGTAATTTTAATTATTAAGCTTTTTTAATTGTAAATGTTATACTTTCTAACCTTACCCCTTCTCTGACTATTAACTATAACCGTTCAAAGAACCTGAAAAAATTAATATTAATAACCTATGTACCAACAATCGATCGCCCTGTGAACGAGTCGAGCATTATATGATAATCGATTTTAAATCGATCCTTTTAAACATTTGTCAATAAAATTTAGAAATTCTACAATTTGGTTTTGAATTGATTTATAAATTTAATAAATAGAGTATTAGTGAATAACAGGACTACAAGAAAGGCGGTCATTACTCAAGTGGAAGTAATACCTACGAAGAAGAAGAAATACCGCTAATCGATCAGTGAATTAGACAATCCTGTTAACGCTGAATTTAATTCCAGTGAACACATAAGCGATATTATTAACAAAATTGACTCAAAGGAACTTAAAATTTTAACACCACACAATTACAAGAATTATTTCCTAAAATATTAAACATCAAAACAAAACTTTAAATATTTTTTTTCAAATTTTAAATAATAACAATATTTTTTTTTGTAAACGACCATTTTAATATTAGTGTCGTTACAACGTGCGCTCGAGTTTGTGAGGAACTCACATGTATGAGCTTAACCAAGCCGAAACCTTTTAAGTATGAAGAGAGAAAAATCGGTATAAATTAGAGTAGAAAATGTTTATGAAGTACTTTACATACAAAATTGGAAATGTAATATCTTCAATAAATACACTGCAAGTAGGTTTATTTTCACCTGACGCACGCTTCACTGAAATTATTCTATATCTTCAGAGGTTTGTTTGAACTGTAATTGAATGTTTCGCTTACAATTTAGTTAACGGATAACCGATTTCACTTCGATTATATTTTCGATTGTTGTAATGTTTACGTAATCAGCTATTTATTATATATTTAATGTTTTATTTCATTATTCTAATAAATGTATGATTTGAAATAAATCGTCTTGTTTTATTTTTATTTGAATTTGTTCTTTAATTAGTAGATTATTATTATTGTGTTTTCAAACATTATGATTTTCCCAAATATTCATTTGTTACCTTTTTATACGTTTTGAATTAATTTTACATTTTCAATGGTTGGAAAATTATCTTTATTGTTTAAATTTTGTATGGCTAAAGTAGATTAGTAAATATGAAGTTTCAAAAACGCATTACGATGTTTACTGAATCTCTCGGAGAGTATTTTTTTCGTTTGGCCCATGTAAAATTTATTGGAATCTGGACATTCCATGCTGTAAACTCCATTTTTATTATGAATGTTGAAGATATTGTATGAGAGACCCGCAGGAAACTCAACGAGTTACTTACGAAGGAATACTGAACAGAAACTGAAAATATTACACGCAAATCATAAAAGAAAAAATTATTTATTAGTATGAAGAGCTTGCGTACAAAATAAAATAATAACGACTTTATTTATTAATTCTTCTTCTTCTTCTTCTTCTTCTTCTTCTTCTTCTTCTTCTTCTTCTTCTTCTTCTTCTTCTTCTTCTTCTTCTTCTTCTTCTTCTTCTTCTTCTTCCCCAACAAGGATTAGGCCTTGGTGACCTGTTCCGGCTTCATAGGAATTATTCCCATCTTTCTTTAGCTCTCCCTACGTTTCTTCTTGCAGTTGGTTTGTATCTACTTGCCGCTTTTGGTAGTCTTCGATCATCCATACGCTCCAGATAGTCCTTCCAGTGTTTCTATGCAACTCTGTTTTCTCATATAAGTTGTATATTTACAACTCTTCTCTAATCTTTTATTTATAAATTGATCTGTTTAGAACAACCTTTTAACCGATCTTAGAAATTTCATCTCCACTGCTTGTGTACGGCTTTTCTCTCTCTTTCTCATTACCCATGACTCACTTTCATAAAGACTATAGGGACAGCCATTACCTTGTTAAACTTGAGCTGAGCGTCTTGTTGTTTTAGTGTTCTTCTTATGGTGCCGCACACCATTAGAAACTTACGTAGTTTATTGTCTATGTCTCTACTGTTTTCACACGGTAGGCTATATTATACCCTAAGTAGCTTAAGTGAGAGACTTGTTCAGTTAGTTGGTTGTTAACCATTAGTTTGCCTCTTACAGGTTTTTATTAATTTTTTATTTATAATATCTACTATATTTAATTGAATACGGAAAGCAAGAAAAAATTAAATTTTCGTTTTAAAGCTAATAGAAGTCGAGGTTTTTCTGAAGCCATAGTGACTGAAATCAAACCGATTTTCAGTCAGCTTAGTAATTGAGACTCACTGAAAAGTGGGAACACTAAAAACGCCAATGAAAGTGTAAGTAACTTTTTTGGACACGTGTTTCTACAAAAATTCCTGAAAATTTGTATCAAAGAATACTTTTGAATGTGGTGTGTTTAAAGCAATGGAGTTCTTCATTAATGGAAACAGCATAAAGTATAATGTGTTAAGTTTTGTGGAAGTTTTGGTTTTGTGTCATATGTTATTCAACGTGGAAAAAAGACAGTTTAAGTGGTCAGACATTTTGACAAGGAGCGAGTTCGTGAAGCAGAAAATTCCATCAGCGAATATGGGCATAAGCTAGGAGACAAACGTTTACAAACATAGGAAATTGGAGGAAGAGTTTAAAGAATTACCTTCCTACGACCCTGTAACGTATTAAAATTAAGTTCATCTTCACACGGTTTTAATTTTTTCAATGCACAATATAGTTCTTCAATTAAAAATATAGTTTTTCAATACGTAAGGAACATTTTCTACTAACCACTAGACTAATCATTGTAAACTTTTCACACAATATTTACAGTATGGAAATATAAACACAAAGTTTTTTCTGTCAGGTTAAATCCAGGTTTAGACATTACAAAACTAGTTTTCATAAAAATTCAGTAAATTTTAAAGGTAGAATTAGCGAAAAAACGTGAGTTAACAGAAAAAATCTCAGCCCTTGTAGAAAAGTCTACTGAAGCTGCTGTAAAAATGTCAAACGATTGGTTCAGTAGTTTTTTGTAGAAAGTGTTCGTTTTGTTAAAATGGTGGAACATAAGGATTTTGTGTCCCCTCAAGGAACAAAAAAATTACCTCGAAGTAAGTACCAGTTTTCAGTAAGCTAAATATTGACTTACATCGTAACTCGTAAAATGCAAAGTTTCGAATACTAAACACAACATTTTTATTCAATAGCTTGTGATTGTTTTAGTTTTAAGCATAGGATTATATGAAATCAACGTCTGTGGAACTAAATCTTTAGCGCATTCATGAAATGGTGTATTAGTCAAAGCCATAAGAATTAGACTATTGTCTTGTGACACTAGTGATTTTATTATAATTGACTTATGTTATTTTTGTGTCCCGCAAAGTACTGGAGAGATGATTAAAGTCAAAAGGCTCGGACACACAGAACGCGATCTGTCGCGGCGGTCAGCGATACTGGATCGCGGCGGGAAGGCGGTAAAGTTGTATTGCGCAATACCGCATCATCTCCGTCACATGGAAGGCGATCTGTCGCGGCGGTGTAGTCTAGACGATCTAGTCTAGAGTGGTACGGCTGTACAATTTTATAAAATTACATAGCGGGCAGGGGAATATGACCGCGAAAACATGTACTTTTTTATTGAGAAAGTGCAAGAGTATGTTTTTACAGGATACTACTCACAACGTTTACAAAAACCTGGTAAATAAATACCAGTACGTATTTTTGGAAATATTTTGTGATATTCACTTTCCATGATAATTTCAATAACAACTGTATTTGTAAAGACTGCAGCAATACAAAAGTTGGTTTCAGTAGGTCGTGTACTTCCTAGAAGCATTCTCGAGACATAGGAAAATATGTAAAAAAAATTCTCTTCATGTGACTGCAGTTCTCGGCAAATGCGGTGGTTTTCGCCAAGGCGTTCTCTCTTTTTGTTGATATCGTGAACTCAGCACCGTCTTTTCTTTCTGCTTAGTGCAAACAGAAGAAGCAGTGTCTCCTCATTACTAGACAAGCTATGAGAATTTTTTATATTGAGAAAACTTATTTGAAGTTCGACCAGATGTAATGGGGCAGAATCGATCTCTTCGTGAGAGAAGAACACATTACATACAACTTAAAGCTCTGTTTTGCTCGGAGCGTCTGTTGCGATCATCGCTCAGCGATCATCACTGAGAGATAGTCGCTCAGCGATCATCGCTACCCTGGGCTGTTTTCCTCGAAGTGACTGAACGCTAGCGTCTTTTTGTCAGCTGGGTAATTTCTGGGGTTTTGTCAGTTGGGTGAGGTTGGTTGGTGTCAAGTGTTCCGATGAGTTGTAGGAAAAGAAAATGCATACTGAAGTGGCTAATAGTGGAAGAAATGGAAGACGACGGTATTATTGAAACTTCAATAAAACCAAGACAAGTGATACATCCCGTATTTAGTAACAGAACTGTTGAAGGATACTTTAAAAACTTGATCACGAATCATTTACGCAAGGACGAAAATAAGTTCTTAGAATTTTTTAGACTGTCTATGGCCCACAGCATATGGCCAACATCTACAGCACGTGCTACAAAACGCAATAATCGCTCGCGACTGCGTCTCCAACTGGTCCTGGAGCGGTCAGGTCTGCATCTGACGCTGGAGACGCTAGCGCCTCTAGCGACAGACGCTTGGAGGAAAACGGAACTATGAGAACCTGGTTAGAGCAGTAGATGGCGATGATCGCTGAGCGATGGTCGCAACAGCCGCTCCGAGCAAAACTAAGCTTTAGAGTTGTCGTATCCTATGTGGTATAGTCAGATCGCTGACCTTAGCGACGATCGCGCGATCGTTGCCCCCCCCCCGCGACAGACCGCATGCTGTGTGCCCGCGCCTTTATGGTCCCATTGCTCGACGAAGGGAAATCCAGCCGCAACTTCAAGTGGTGGGGCATGGGAAACAGTACATAATCGCTCGCGACTGCGTCTCCAACTGGTCCTGGAGCGGTCAGGTCTGCATCTGACGCTGGAGACGCTAGCGCCTCTAGCGACAGACGCTTGGAGGAAAACGGAACTATGAGAACCTGGTTAGAGCAGTAGATGGCGATGATCGCTGAGCGATGGTCGCAACAGCCGCTCCGAGCAAAACTAAGCTTTAGAGTTGTCGTATCCTATATGGTATAGTCAGATCGCTGACCTTAGCGACGATCGCGCGATCGTTGCCCCCCCCCCGCGACAGACCGCATGCTGTGTGCCCGCGCCTTTATGGTCCCATTGCTCGACGAAGGGAAATCCAGCCGCAACTTCAAGTGGTGGGGCATGGGAAACAGTACAGCTCTGGAGACCGAATGACACCCGGTATAAGCTTTCCCTCCTGTAGGCTACTTTTCAACAAATAGAAGTCAGGGCACCCTCTTCTCTTTGGTTATTTTTCGGCTTTCCTACATTACGAACACGATGCGGAAAGAAAAATAATATGCGGCCTTTTCCAAGCGGAGAACAGGTTTACTCCTTCCATTCGTATACTCATTAACATTTTTAGCCAACAGGGACGCCTGAAGCTGACCCCTATATTCTCACTGTAAACATGGACAACAGAAAACATATTTTTTCCATTAATTATTCCATAAATTATTTTACAGTTTGGCCACATTAGATTCGGAACCATGTTTTAATGTTTATTGTTTTATTGAGACAAATAGTTGTGGAATGTTTAAGGAATATTACAGGAGAAATTGTAAAATTCAGCCAAATAACATAGACCGTGACTCGTCGTTTGTTTGACAAAGCGGTCACGACCGAACAATTTATTTGTTTTCGTGGAGTCAGTAGAATAGGCTACTTTATCTGTTTATCTACGCCATCAGTCCGGTAGAGTTTTCCGCTCTCACTTTCAGTTCCATTCTCACTCTCTCTCTCTCTCTCTCTCTCTCTCTCTCTCTCTCTCTCTCTCTCTCTCTCTCTCTCATTCCGATGCACCGACAAGACAAATTCACCGCCACCAATCAGATAGCTTTCACTCAATCGTCTGCGATGGATTTTCTCTTAATACGTGAACGAGTCGGTTTTCTCATTCTATTCCAATGTCGCACTTTGTTTATGCAGTCTTTATATATCCGAGACAGTCAAAATATTATAACATTACACACATTACCAATTTAAATGTAATTTAAATTGTGTAGCTCCACGCTTTTGGGAGTCAATTTATACAACGGTATAAATTGATATTTATTTAATGTAATTTAAATGTGTGTGTTATATAACATAACAAATTCAATTTAATTTATTGAATTGATTTCATGGGTGTAATCGTAATAAGAAGATGATACTTTATTTAAGTTTAAAATTGTTCCATAATTTATTTATTAAACAAAATCTTCCATATCGCATATTAAACATCGACTCATTATTATATCGTTTGTACGAAGTTTTCGTACATAACTTATTAGTAACAAATTGCATACACCAGTTATACACAAATCTTATTATCTAATTTTAATTACTTTAAAATATTATTTTTCTCTCGGCTTACTCATGGTGTGCTCATCTTTTTGCAATTGCTGATTCATTAGCTTCAAAAAAAAAATTTACTTCTATTAAAATTTCTTTTATATTACTTTGTTTTAAAGTTAAGCCAATATTTAAATATTTCTCTTATCATTTACGTTACTAATTACTAAATTTGATACAAGAAATATTATTCTAATTTTTATTCTGCTTTTACATTTATGTATAATTTATTTATTTTAATACTGGTTGAATGTCTTTCATTCCAATTTTAATTAGTGTCTTTCATATGTCTATAATTACAATGGTTTTTTATCACCTCGTTTGACGTGGTTATTCATCTGTACGTCCTCCTTCTGGCCCTCTGGTCGTGTTCTCCTTGTCCTTCTGGTCCTCTGATCGTGTTCTCCGTGTCCTTCTGGTCCTCTGGTCGTGTTTCACTGCATATGCTGATTAATAGTCGTCTCGTCTCACGTCATCTGCTGCCAATGTGTCCATAGACCTCATCGTATGTATTCTGCGGCTCTGGTTGGACATCTAGCTTGTCCTGTGACTCTTGCTATAGATGTGAATTGGCGTCGTCGACTGACATAGCCTCCTGCGGCAACAGTTGAATCGAGAAGAAGAAACTTTATTAGCGCGACGTGGTATTTATAGTCAGGTCGTGCAAAAATTCCTGTCTGAACAATATTTGACCTGTCGGATTCTGCCGAGCGTCATTTTCCCCACTCTGGTTCAAGTCACAATTTTCGCGAATTACGAAGTTTGTTTCATATCCCACGATGCTCAATCGATCGCTAATTTTTATGTGATTACTGTACGTAAATTGCACTTCTTTATGGTACTCATAAAAAGAGTTATTCATTTTTTACGTATAGTAATTGCACTTTTCGTCACATCTGTACGGTTTCTTAACACTTTATTCACCTATAATTTCTATACACTTTGGTGTCTTTGTTTTATCCTATCGTACATAGTTTTCTTATAATTGAAATAAACATAACTATTCTACTTGAAAAGGGTAATCACATAATTTGTATGTGATTACTGTACGTAAATTGCACTTCTTTATGGTACTCATAAAAAGAGTTATTCATTTTTTACGTATAGTAATTGCACTTTTCGTCACATCTGTACGGTTTTTAAACACTTTATTCACCTATAATTTCTATACACTTTGGTGTCTTTGTTTTATCCTAAAAGGGTTGGTTACTTTTCAGGAACGGACAGGTTTCACACACACCAACAAAATACGCGCGTACACAACGCTAGCGACAGGTGTGTCGAAAATGCATGTCCATGCATGAATTCTGCGCTCCCTATTTTTACATTTTTACTACGATCCAGCTTATGTAATCTGAATCATGTTTATTAATTTATATTTATTTATTTATTTTTATTATTTATTTCATTTATTTCGGCAATGCACAGTACTGTTAATGTTTGTACTGTTGCAATATTTTGGTCTGTGCTTGTAAATAAATACTGTCGATTAAAAGTTTATATATATATATATATATATATAATGATTCTGTATACTTTAATGTTGCGTATCTAAGCCGAAGTAACTACTAGCAGGAATGTCAAGAAACTACTTAATCCTTTGAGACTTAATCCTTAGCCTGTCCGCTGTTCAACATTGTACTTGAAAAGGTAATACGAGATTGTGGAATACAAACAGGTGGACATATTGTTAATAAAGGAGTCCAACTCCTAGCATATGCAGATGACATAGTTATTATCAGCAGAAATGAAAATAATCTAAAGAATGCCTTTATAGCACTTGAATCATCGGGTAAGAGTATGGGGCTTGCTGTAAATAAAAAATAAAACAAAGTTTATCGCTGTGGGAAGCAATAATGATAATATTTCAAACATACTAATAGATGGATATAATATTGAAAGAGTAAAAGCCTTCGTAGATCTGGGAACATATGTCGATGCTGAGAATAACTGCACAGAAGAAATTGAAAGAAGAATTCTGGCTGCTAAGAAAAGCTATTACAGGCTGAATAAACGTTTAAAATCAAGATTATTAACCACAGAAACTAAAGTCACGCTTTATAAGACATTGGTAAAGCCTGTATTTACATATTGGTTCTGAGTGCTGGATACTCATGTAAATTGATGAACAGAGGCTGGCTCTGTTTGAGAGGAAGATACTGAGAAGGATTCAACGCGACGGAGTCTGGAGGAAGAGAAATAATAATGAATTATATGCTGAGTACAAAGACATTACAGTTGCAAGATTTGCCAAAATTACTAGATTAAGATGGGCAGGACACGTTCAGAGAATGGATGACGAACGTACGGCTAAAAGAATTACGAAACACAAACCAATAGGAAAAAAAAGATTGGAAGACCGAAGAACAGACGGTTGGACTAGGATGGCAGTGATGCGAGGAAGCTGGGAGCAGTGAATTGGTGGCGGATGGCTGAGGACAGGAAAAAGTGGAGGCAATTTCTTTTGGAGGCCAAAGCTCGATCTGGGCTGTAGAGCTAAGAATGTATGTGTATGTATGAGAATGAAAATACAGTTTGCTATAATTATGTTAGTGTAAAGATAACAAATGATGTTCGCATTACTGGAGAAATCGCTAGTAGAGTCAATTAAGGAAATACCTGATTTAAATGGGATACTCTAGACTGTCACGGGGAGTACTGGGTTCTGGCACTGTCCGATAAAAAGATGCTACTCTGAAGGCTTTTCCTCACTGCACCAATGCCAAATGTGTTTTGTATTTCTCCGTCTTTAGTGCATCGGCCCAGATTTCGCAACCGTACAGAAGGATGTATTCGGTGACCGCCATCAACAGCCTTTTGCTTGGAGTTGAACTTCCTACATTGGACATAAACCTGCTGTACATTGTACGATGTACTACGATTACTAAGATGCTTTAGGAGGTACAGTGTCTTCCAATATGCACTAAGCATAATTTATTATTTATCAAAGGACATCTGCGATAAAGAGAAATTGTGATAACTAAAACTGTATAACGTGTCATTAATCACGTATGCAGCAATGTGATTAGAATATTAATTGAGTTGCTTTTGTGTGACGGATTTGATGGATCGTCAAACGAGACATGACATTGAAATATTGTTTGTATTAATCTGTCTGAAATGAATACTGCTTTCCAGTCAAAAAGTGTTACGCGTGGAAAATTAGTTTCGTTTTAATGACGTTTCTACTAAAAGTGGAATACAATGTGATCCAACGATCCAACGTCATCGTTTTACGCGCGCGCGCGCGCACACACACACACACATATGGATATATATATATATATATGAAGATGAGCTACATATATATATGTATGGCTGAAGATGAGAGTACAGGAACTCTCGAAACATGTTCCTAATAGGAAAAAAGTATATCTTGAGGTAAATTTAGTTGTGGATATTAAAGTATATATATATATGTATATTGCAACGATGAGGATGCATAAACGTGTATTAGAACTAATAATATATAACAGATTCTCTTACCTGGAGGTAGGAATTTATTCAACTAAAACAAATTTAAATCTTGTATGTAACATTCTTAACACAAATTATTTATTAAAAATATATTGTCTTTAGTTATTAATGAATGTTCATTTGAACAATTGTTTATTTTACTAGGTTGAAGTATTCTTCTCGACGTACGGTTGTAGGCTGCTACGTTAAAGTTGACCGCTGGCCTCGCTGACGCGCTGTCACTCGCGGTTCACTCACGCACGCCGTTTATCTGCCCGATATTGTTTTTATTCATAAAATTTAGGTTCGATTGGTGGATTAATTAATATTATTCAATGAGGTGTGTTTAGCATTCACCTTCCGGCAATCTTAATGTGTCCACGCGTTCATACAGGTGTATCCAACTGAATACTTGCAGATTCTATGCAGAAATTGTGACTAACGCGATTCAGCATTATTAGATTTTCAATTCAACTGAGTTCCGTTTTCTATTAGTTCCTTGATCTAGCATAAGGGTATCTCGTATCTGACATCTTGGACTGTTGTCACCCCTATAGAAAAACTTGCACAGAGATTATATCTTACAAGGACGAGTTAGAAGAGAACTGGAAGATCTTAACTTAACTAGAGTACATCTAAAATGGAAATTAAAGTTCCTGACTGGTTGAAATCTAGAACACTTGATAAATGTTTACCTTAATAGCTAGACATCGTGTAAGACTATGGCAGAGTCTGCAAAATCTTGTATTGATTTTATCTAAACGTTTTATGACCTTTCTGCAGATAAGGGTTCTATAGAAAAATAAATTCAGTTAGATAATTCATGGTTAAATTATATGTTTTCAGTTTATAACATACGAAACATTTTGCGGTATTTATAGCGCGTACGCTGTCCAAGTTTCATTCCGATACGTTAATTATTATAGGTGTTATTCAGGAAAACACGAATAAGACTCCCATTCGCGCACTAAATTTGCACTTGACATAACAGCGAATAAATTTATGGATATTTTGACATATAACACATCATTACCCATCTCTGATTTCAACACGTACAGCTACTTTACAAAAAATTGAACAAAATCAATTTAAAACATGTCTATAACGTCATAAAGTGTGCAATAACCTTTTCGCATTTTTAAAATGACTCTTACTGCATGTTTTATTGCAATATATAGATGTGTGTGTGTGTGTGTGTGTGTGTGTGCGTGTGTGTTTTGACATGAGACCGAAATTCACACTATGCGTGAATACCATCATCACCATTCCAAGGAATAAGTCTTAGAACTGTTCCGGAAGCCATCTCCTTCTCGGTCTACCGGCATCTCTCTTTCCAGTAGGGTGATAACCCAAGGCAGTCACAGGTAGGCGGATATCAGGCATGCGATTCAAGTGTTCACACCTTCTCCTTCTGTGGTCTTCAATCTTCTGATGTGACGATACAATGTTTAAATCGCGTCTAATATCCCCGTTATTTCTCCGATCTAAGAGAGAACAACCTTGCCCCCCTCTTAGAAATTTCAGTCGGCTGCCAGAATCCTCTGCCAGTCTCTTTTACCAAGAGTCCATACAGGAATGTGCAGACAGCCACAGTCTTATAAAATTACATTCGGGTATTCTTCCGTGTTTTATTTTTTAGGTACCTATGAATCGTTCCACAGATGCGTCTAAATTTTGTTAGTTACTATCCCAATCAGTATCAGTTCTGTATAAGATATACAACCCAGATAATTAAAATGACTAGCATGATCCAAAATCTAATTAATCACGACTATCTTAGTTCTTATAGGATACCTGCCCTGAAATGCCATCGTTTTAGATTTTTGTAGCATAGATCTGTAGCCCATAGTCTTATATTATGCTATTGAACGTAAATATCGCCCGCTGTAAGTGGTCCTCTGTTTTATGTATCATTACATCGTCATCTGTATAAAGCAATCCACCATTCACATAAATATTTCGCTGAAGTATGTATGAATATATGGGGATACATTTACAAAAGCTTTAGTTGGTATCCTGTGCAAAGGAGTGTGAATGTTACAAGACAGTATTTTTAGCATACGTTCCGCATGTTAGCGTAGTTTAAGACGATAACAAACAATAAAAAAAGCAGCGTAGTGCAGTGGAAAAGTAAATAAGTGCTGTGCGCGTAAAGACTTCTGTGATGATAATTAACTATAAGCCACTTAACAGATATGCTATAAGCCATTTATATTAGCGTGCAAATTGGAACAACTATTAATAAGTAATTATTTCAATATTAAATAAATTTTAATAGTATTTATTAAACTGACAATGTAATTAGTCATGAAATCACATGCAGTTGAAAACATGTGGTTTAGAAAGGTCTAGAAACCGGAAATGCATTTTCATCTACAGTGGTCGAGTTCTCGTTGAATCTACAACCTTTGAACATGTAAGAATGACGTCATGTGCGTAGATCTATAAAAGCACGGATGACCCGTGATTACGCAGTTGATATGCCAGTCTCTAATAATCTCTAATAAGGAGTCTCTCGTAGTCTCTGGGAAGTCGGAGTGTATCGTCGAGGTAGTGACTGATTGAAGATCTCGAAGTCAGCCACAGCGGTAGGGACCTTCAACGACCGATGGTTGTCAACGATGATTGAATCAGGAGCGACTTAGACACAACGCCTTCAAGGAAACCCTGAGATCAACATCCCATCTTAAGGTGTGGGGAAGTAAAAGAGATTTTAATATAAAGAATTCAGATTCAAATAAAAGTGAACGAATAATTACGTGAGACGAGAGTACAGTAGTGTTTGCATGTATTTTATTATAAGAAATAGATGTTTAGAATGAAAATAAACAGAATGTTAGTACACGTCTTATTATTATCGACAACTAGTGCAAACGAGTTTAGCACACCAAATGTACAGTAGCTGGATTCTCACCCAACCTGTCTTGGATGGAATCTCTTTCTTGAATCTTGTTCTCTCTGGTCTCTCTCGACAACACTCATGGTCTTTTCAACCCCGACGGTATTAGGTTCTTGATAACTATGGAGTCTTTCATTCGTCAGCTTTATTATTATATAATTCTTGTTTTCCTTTCGTACTACCCGGTAAGGACCCGGCGAAGGGTAAAGGCGCAGATAGTTAACGGTCCTAGGGGCGGAAGAGGAAGGTTTATCCACGGCACTAGGTGGCGGAAGAACGTAGAAAGTGGATCTCTGAATGAAACGCAGAGCAAGACCAGAGATTCAAAAGTAGTACTCCTACCACTGGTCTTACTATACAGAACGCTAATTCTGTTCTTAGAGGAATTTTATCCTATCCAAAAGTCACAAAGGGAAAACCGGATGGCAATAATCGTTCTGTAGAGATTCTACTAAAAGTTTATAAGGTAATAGCTGTGCCATGGTTAATGTGTAGATCTCAAACTATGATTCCGACGAAAAAATATCAGTAGTAGAATACAGGATTTGAAGATGAAGACTGCTTCTTGCGATCTGTTAAAGACTGCACACGAAGGGACAGACTCTACAATGAAGAGATACGCAGAGTTGAACATTTTTATTATTAAGGTCGTATTGTAGAGAACAAAAAGGATTGCTCATGTGAATAGAACGCCAGATGGCAGGTTGCCCGAGGGAGTTTTGGCAATACAAGCATGTTGGACAACGAAGTATAGGAAGACCTAGGGAGAAAAAGAATTTAAGGGGAGTCGCTACTGAAAATGGCCAAAAATTGATAAAAAATGCAAAAAATTTTTTTTTGTCCCAAATTGTTTTATGATTAGTTCTTTATATAAAAAACACACTAAAACATTTTTTCCGAAATATTTTGTAGGCAAAAACAAATTGTTTGGGAAAACCTAGCATCTAAGCGATTTACGTTTCGTTTAGGTAGTAGAGTATAACAAAACACTATTATTTATACGCTATAATATAATTTTATACATATATATTATATTAGTACTAATTTAGAAATAAATGTTGCAAGTATAAAATATCAGCTATTTTATTTACAAAGAAAAAATCAGACTTGTAAAACAGCTGATTAACGTATTGTTGATAACTTGCAATGTTTTGTTTCCTGCTGTGTTGAGCTTTGCGGATGTGATTTGGAACAGTTTTGTGTTTGAATTGTTATTATTTTCCAATAATAAATATGGGAAAGAAGAATAAAAGTTTACTGACCATTAGTAAAAGAAAACAATTGATCAATAATGTAAAAAAGTGAAATATGGATTACAGAGACATGACCGATAAGAATATTGATGTTTCTATAAATTATTAAAAATGTAAAATTAAATATTTTATTGTTTATTGTATTACAATTTGTTATTTTAATACCCATACAGTAATAAAAAAACATACAAAGCCTTTGTACTTCATAAATATTTAATTTTCCAACAGAAAGGAATATTTTTAGAAAATCCGCATTTCCCGCAAATTCAATTTTTCATGTTTTTAAGTACTTTTCGATATATCTAAAAAACTATCTTACTTACTGCTCTGAAATTTTGCACAGGTCTTTGGGATATAATTACCTAAAAACTTCCTTATTTTTATTTAATTTGGGGTTATAGTTCCTTGGTAACAAATTTTTATTTATAAATGTAAAAATTAAAAAAAAATATTTTTACTATTTTCCTCACAAAAAAATTTTTTTTAACTACATCCTAATAAAAATACACGTTTTTTTAGATAATTTTATTCCCTTCAAAATGACACCTTTCAAAAGGCCGTAGGACTTCTAGTTTATCTGGAATATCAATTTGAAAAATATTCCCAAAACGTTGCTAAGAAACGTTAAACAATTCAATTTTTAGTACTAAAATAATTCTTTTTCCAGTTAAAAAATTTTGCCCTTTATTTAGTGCAACAATAAATAATAAAAAAATCTGAATAAATTAAAAAGTTGCAAAATAAACATTATTGCCATTTTCAGTAGCGACTCCCCTTAAGGACCCTCGAAACCGGCTACGCTTAAATTCATCAATTTTGAGACTCATTATCTCATAACCTGGAAGAGATAGAAGTCTGACATTTTAGCATGCAGGTAAGCACATTATACTATACAAATTCTACAATTACAAAGATATCTCAATTTCAAGATTTTGCTCTAAAATTTGTGCATACAAAAAGCATACGTAATACTCTTTTATGTTACTATTTTTTAGTGGAAATGTATAGTTTTAGTAGTGTAGTTGT
Source organism: Magicicada septendecula (assembly GCA_034769895.1). Classification (NCBI taxonomy): domain Eukaryota; kingdom Metazoa; phylum Arthropoda; class Insecta; order Hemiptera; family Cicadidae; genus Magicicada; species Magicicada septendecula. The sequence goes on from CM068369.1 coordinate 562,404,942, forward strand.
ATCTATGTTAACACAATAGCCACAAAAAACTCAGCTTTATAGTTTACTTGGTTTCAGAGTAATGGGTTATTCATATGAAAAGACGTAGATTTTGAGAAAAACACATTTGAAATTTTTAAAACAGATTTTTATTGTTTTACCTGATTAAGAATAGTCCAGCACTATATTCGGAGTCTTCAGGTATGTCCATTTTGTTATCTAGATTTCTCTTCACATTTATAGTTGACTGTCTAAAGTTTTTCTTCAATTCATCTACTACTGATTCTGCCATTTCCCATTTTACAGTGGATTAATATGACTTTGTTTTAGGGGCACTTATTTGTTAAAATTAAGTACTTTACTTTACTTTACTCTTGTTAAAACACAAAACAATGCAGGTAAACTACCTCTCCCTCCTAACCGAACAGCCTAGTTCCCTAAGTTATTTTATTTTTGACCATTACCATTGTTTGAAAAACTTAAAATGAATTTTTAAGTATTTTACTCTTGTTAAAACGTAAAATGTTGCAGGTAAACTACTCCTCCCCTTTAACCGATCTTCACCAAAATCCATAGGCCTTGAGTGATCATACAACTCGGGCACATATGCAAAAAATTACAGACACTTTTCGGAAAATGACTTTTCTTCATGATTTTAATCGATGACTCGTTGGGCACTTGGGCACTTGGTGAAACACATTAATATAACGGTTTTAAGAATATATAAACACTTGTTACGTTTCACAATTTTTATTAAACCCTGACAGCTGTTTCAGCTTCTCAAGGTATTGTCAAAGAGATCAGTGATCAACTAAAACAGAGGATTTTATTTAGGGCGTGTATCCTGGCATGTGTGGGGTGTGAAGATGGAGGGGGTTGTAGGAGCTAAGGGAAGGTGAAGTGTCTGTAAAAACTAAATACAATCTGAATGCAAAATATAAAAATTAACTAAACTAAATAACAGCTTTTAATAAAGTGGATAGGCCTACACAGAATTGAGTATGTTCATTTGTTAAATTTTTGTTACTTCTTATTGCTTTTCTAATTTCTAGAATTTCTAACAAATCCATTTTTTTTACTTTTTTGTGTGTTGTGCAGTAGTGTTATGTTTTTGTATGTATGAAGTGATTGTGTTGTAAGCGATGATCTGCAAAACCTGTATTGGCTGTATCTGTTAAAATCGCCATCTTGTGTTCAGAAATGCGATGATTAAGAGCCGCCCACATTGTCCGATAGAATTTTTTTTTTTTTTTTAATTTATTGGAGATAAATCTGTTCGACTAAGCGAGCATTTAACAAATTGGCTGACAACACACACAGGATTATGAAGAGCTGACCATTGACAGCTCTTCTTGCTTTTGATAATAGATTAAAGAGGTACACAAAATACAAAACTAAATGATAAAACATGTAAACAAATGAACAAAAATCACTTCCACTTATTGCTGGCTTGATACAATAAGTTCAAATATTAAACATTGGGCCCATAAGGCACATATACAGGTTGACATTAACACGTATGAATGACACGAATACAAAAACATACAGAACAGATATCACAGACAGTACAATACAGAAAATACAGAGAATATATATTATTAGTTAAACCTGAATGGTAAGTCTAATAGTTTGTGTCTTTTTAGTCTATAAATATCGTCACTGTTGTCTAACAAGTTAATTGCCAGGTGGTTAGGATGCTGTTCTAGTTTGGAGATATGAGTCCTGCAGAGGCGCATGTTTTCTTCTCTCACGGTTGGAACTTTGAGGTCGCGGTGTATAGAGTTGTTGGAGACAAACCATGGAGCGTCGACTATTGATCTTAAAGTTTTGGACTGAAAGCGCTGGATAATCTTAATATTACTTGTGCTTGCAGTACCCCAAAGTTGAATACCATAAGTCCATACCGGTTTAAGAACTGCTTTATAGATCAAGAGTTTGTTGACGAGACTTAACCGTGATTTTCTGCCTATAAGCCAATAGATGTTTCTGACCTTGTGATTAAGTTCAATCTTGTTAGGTGTTATATGTTTTTTCCATGTTAGTCTCCTGTCCAGATGCATCCCAAAGTACTTAGCACTTTCAGGTTGCGGTACTGGTTGACCGTTAATTGTTACTGGAGGGCAGTTTGCCTTACGTGTGGTGAAGGTAACGTGGACTGACTTGGATGAATTGATTTTTATACGCCATTTATCAAGCCATAACTGAACGCTGTTTAATGATTCTTGTAGTATAAGAGATGCTATTGAGGGGTCGGAGTGTGTCGCTAGGATTGCTCTGTCATCGGCGTAGGTAGCAACAGTGGTTTCACTTGCTGACGTTAAGTCCGAGGTGAACAGGAGGTAGAGAAGAGGACCCAGGACACTACCCTGCGGAACACCTGACCCCACTGGTAATAGAGGAGAAGTAGCATCCGAATACTTGACTTGAAACACTCTGCCCACTAAGTAGGAATGTAGAATACGGTAACAATTATGTGGCATATTTTTCTTTATTTTGTATAAAAGTCCAAGATACCAGACTTTGTCAAATGCCTGGGAAACGTCGAGAAACACACCTGAGCAGAACATCTTAGATTTATTGATAACATTTGTTAGTCTGTGTAGTTGATCTACCGTAGAGTGCTTTTCACGAAAGCCAAAGTGGTGATCCGGAATTAGGTTGTTTTCTACAATTGTTGGCATAAGTCGTTTTACAAATAGCTTCTCAAAGATCTTACCAAGTATCAGTAGAAAGCTTATGGGTCGATAAGAAGAGGGCGCTTGAGGGTTTTTACCAGGTTTTAAGACCATGATTACTTGAGCCGATTTCCAGAGAAGAGGAAAGTATTCAAGTCTGAGTATGGCGTTGAAAATGTATGTTATTAGTACAACGCCTTTGTGAGGCAGCTCCTTTAGAATTTTCCCCGATAGCAAATCAATGCCGGGAGCCTTGATTACTTTTCAAATTATACAGGATTTGTGATAATGTCTAAAGTAATCCCAGTCAGTATGACGATTTGTGAGTGTTGGTAGACTTTCAGAATCAATTATAGTATTGCTAATAGTGGCAATAATTGGAGTGTGGTCAGAGGACAAATCAAGGCAAGATTCAACTTTGTCGTATTTATGAGACAAGCCTCGTATTAAAAATAAATCAATGAGGTCAGGTATTTTATTTGTATCAGAAGCCCAATAGGTTGGTTGACCAGTGGACAGAAAGGACAGGGATTCTTGTTTAATGACGTCATATAAAATTCTACCTCTTGGATTAGCTAATCTCGAACCCCATTGCGGGTGTTTTGCATTAAAGTCACCTCCCATCAAAAAAAGTGCACCAAGAATTCTAAGAAAAGAGCTGAAGTCAGTTTCATTGATTCTGTGTTTTGAGGGACAGTAGACTTCAGAAACAAGGGCCTCTTTGATCTTCAATTAAAACGTTTGTCGCCTGTAGGTGAGCAGTTTTGACTTTAGAGAAGAGATAATGCTTTATATTGTTTCGGATTAACAGAGCGGTTCCGCCACGAGCTGTACCGTCAGGATGTTGGGTATCATAAACAGTAAATCCTGGAATCCTAATATGGCTTCTGTCTGTGAAGTGTGTCTCAGATATAAACATTACGTCTAACCTGTTTTCAATAAGAAAATCTTTGAGTTCTAGGGTGCGTTGAGAGAGTCCATTGGTGTTCCATAATCCAATCCTGTAATTGTTATTCATTATTAATTAGAAAGTTTATTGACAAGTGTTGTAAGGAGATTAAGCATGACGCTATTTTGCTTCAGGAGTTGACTGAAAATATTCTCAAATTTTGTCAGGATGTGTGAAAGAGTGATGTCCTCAATTGCTGTTTGTTTGAAATTGCTGTCATAAGGGGGCGATGATTCTGAGTGTTGTTGTAGTCCTGCAATTTGAGCGTAAGTAGGAAAAGAGACGTTACGGGTATTCATGTTCTGTTCTGTGTTCATGAAGGGGTTCTCCTAGGTGTGGTGTTAGGTACGGGGCTTTTTCTGGCCTGGAGGCTATGATAAACTTCACAGCCTTTATAATAATTAGCTGTATGAGGACCATCGCATAATCTACATGTGGCTGGCGTATCCTTAGATTTGGAACAAGTTGCGGAGCCGTGTTCACCTCCGCACTTGATACACTGGAAAGGTTTTCTACAGTACGTCTTACTGTGACCGTATGACTGGCAACGAGTGCACCGTATTATGAAGTTTTTCTCCGAGGTGGTTCTACAGTAATCTGTATGTTACCTAAAAACCTTAGGTTATATATTTGTTTATTGTTTGCTGCAGGTTTAAGATCAACAAAGAAGAGAGGGAGGGGTGTTTTCTCGATCTGTGTCGAACGTTGATTATGTTTCTGACTGAGTGTCCTTTTTCTTTTAGTGCTTCTTTAATAAAGTGTACACCGATGCTAGGATGAATGTTTCTTATGACAACCCGGTATGCTCGCTGGTCTTTAATTTGATAGTCTATGTATGGTAAATAATTTTTTCGTCCTCGAAGTGACGGATTAATTTTCTGTAAGTATCAGGTGCAAAAGTGTTGATTTTCACCGTATTGTCATCGAACGATTTAGTACTGTACTGTTCTGATTCCAAAATTTTTGTAAGGTTATTGATCACTTCATTGTAATTAACGACACCATGAAAGTATACAGGAGGAGGTCTAGGTACTTTCGGCTGAGCCAAGACTTGAGTAGGTTGGACGTCATCAGGGTCATCTATAGGTAACACCGTAAATCTATTGTGGTCATTAAGCTGAGTGTGTGTTTCAGATGTGTTTTCTGAAGATTGATGACTTCTTTTTCGTTTTTTCACCATCTGCCAGCTGTGGGATCCGTGTTGTGTGAAATCAACATTAACATTTCTGCCTGGTTGTTGACTGTTATAGGATTGAGGGGCATTTTGCTACATTGGAGGTAATGTAGTTCCTGAGTGACCGTAGGGACAGGTTCAATGTTAGTTGACAGGCCTGGTTGCTGATAATTCATTATTGTCGATAATTACAGTAGACAGATAAATTAAAAGACGGGTGTACTTCCAGATCAGTAATTTCCGGCCTTGTCGTATTTATGTTTTGTAGATAAACAGGTACAAACAACCACAAGCCGCCGACAGACACACAGTCCTACACGGACGAGCAGACGCACGCGCGGCCCTCTGGCCCGACTGCTTAGATTTGTTCGAGTAATCAGATAAACCTTTTGTTGCAGTATTACTTACACATACAAGTCTATTTAGTAAGAAAGATAGCGATAATATTAAGTTACCGCACACGACAGCACAACCGCACCTAACAGCTGCTCATACACGACCGATAGAAATAGCATCGCATTCTACATAGTGTATTTCATAAATTCCATTTTTCTTTATTGTGTTTCAATTTTCTTTATTGTTGACTAGTAATGAAGAAAGATTAAGTTTGTATACTGATACCATGTTAAGACCATGCTTTTTTAACCAATTATTACTCCATCTGTTATAAACGGAATGTAATTTGTTAAATGATATTTGTTGTTGTTTTTGTCTTCATGTTTTGTGGGTAGTACAATCAGAATTAGTACTTATCTCAACACGATTTTTTCGCGATCTCCATTCTTCCATTTCCTTACGGAACACGGAAGTAAATATGGAATACCACGGCCTTACAGCCTGGAAGTAGTTTTAGTAATTTCGACGTCGGCCATGAAAAGCTAAGGAACACATTGACTACTGTCTCTATTTATTTGTTTCACGGAGCAGACACGACAGAACAATTTGTTTTTGTAGAGTCAACGCTAAACTTTATCTGTAAGGACGTTATCAATCTGCGAGAGTCTGCAGCTCTCACTTAGAGTTCAAGTGTTTCCGTCTCACTCTACCGCACCGACAAGACGAATTCTGCGCCAGTATCAAACAGCTTGTACTCGAGTCGTATGCGATGTATTTTTTCCCTCAATGCATGCGCGACCATGAATGCATTTTCGTCTGCTTAGTTTCAAATCTACAACACGTTGTTCACATTGCCTTGCGCATTGTCTTCTGTCTAACCGAAAACTCTCTTATCGAAAAGTAACAACATTTAGTTCTGTACTTTTGAAATTAATATTGTCGATTACAAGATAGTAGACGTTCATATTAGTAGCGTGAGATGGTACAAATTATATAGTATATTTAAGTTCTGTAACTTATTAAATAGGTATTAAATAGGTACGGTTACTCAGTTTCCCCTAGTTTACCTACGTGGAGACTAGCTTTGTAGATATGTAAAGTTGCTAAGTGAAGAAAATAAACAGAATAATCACTGTTGCACACCACTATAGAAAAATTAATCCGATTAGCGCATTCAAGCTTCACAGCTCATCGTCAGATCGGAATGGATAATAATAGGACAAACAACTTCTTCATACCCACTCCCCATTGACCTACCACTCGTTTGTAAACATGCTATAAGTTAAATGTCCTTAATGTCCCAAATAAATGGTAGGGCAATGGCGGGGAAGGGTATGAAGAAGTTGTTTGTCCTGTTATTGTTATTTCCGATCTGACGATGAGCTGTGAAGCTTGAAAGCGCAAATAGGAATAATTTTTCTATAGTGGTGTGCAACAGTGATTATTCTGTTTGTGATTATAACCACTAACAGAACTTTCGTAATTAAATTTCTGAAGAATATAACTTGCAATGATGATGACAATAATTAAATCCTTAAATTCGTAGTGACCGTCAATCTATTAATTTTTCAGTAAAGGGTTGGTGAGGACCGGTCAAAAATAACACAAATACAAATTATTCACTCTCAAGTCTTCACATATACAACAATACATACATATGCACGCACACACACTCACATACACGAACACGTTCACCGAAATATTTAATTGTACTATTGTTCTGTTGTGTCTGACATTTCTTTTGTATTTCATACACAGGTCCTGATGATGACAATAAACATTGTCGAAACGTCGACACAAATAAGTTAAAAATTTGTGTTATTTTTGACCGATCCTCACTAACCCTTCACTGAAAAAAAAAATAGATGACAATAATAATAATTAAAAAATAATAATAATAATAATAAAACAACGTATTTATTCCTGTTATTAAATTTTACAGTTTTCTTACATTCACAGCACTGGACATTGTCTGCTCAAAATCACAAACTGTGAGCAGTGATAAGTTACGATTTGCTATAGTCACTGTTATATTTTTCAAACGTGCTTTTTTTTGTTTTATATTTCTGTTTTATGGGTGCGGTTTTTGTGTTTTATATTTATGTTTCATGGGTGCCGTTTTTTATATTTTGTATTTGTGTTTTTTTAGCTCCCCTTTTTGTATTTCATAATCATCGTGTTTTAGAGCTATTGTTTTTGTAATTTATATTTGTGTGGAAGTATTGGGAAACGTTAGAAGTTTCAGATATTTTTTGTGCAGATGTTTCTAAACATGACAGGTGACGTATGGTCTTCAAACGTTAAACACAAATATATACCCACCACTGTTAACGTTTAACGATACAGTACATACCATAGTGTCAGGAACGTTTACATTATCAGAGGCGTGGTATAGTGGTATATAGTTAATTTAAACCAGATTGTGGTTAACAGTAACAAACCGCAGCGTGAGAGACAGGGGAGAGACAAGGCTTTACGAAAATTTATTGCTACCATTTAGAGCTGTCCTTAGTGGCCGGCACTGCGCGCGGTTAGTGCGTGCGTGCGTAACCTCTACTGGTCAGTTACGCGCTCCTGCTGGAAATAACAACATCGTAACGGAGGGGTCTCCAAACCTTTTCACTCGAGGGCCGAATTGAAAAATCTTGGAAGTCAGACGGGCCAACATTATATATACCTAAACTTACTTTTTTTTATATTTACGAAATAATCAAGTCAATAAAAAAGGTATTTAAATAAAAATTAAGCTGACTTATTCAAAAAAAATAAAATAAAAACATTTATTCAAATTAATGTAAATAAAAGTAAGGAAAAAAAATTCTTCTTTTTCGTTGTCCATGACGTGTCCGTTACTTAACTAAAAATAATTATTTCACTACGACTCGGAACACAAAATTTTTATGGGTAAAAACGTAAAAATTTTACCTTACAACCTGAACCGGTTATCACTTTTAAAAAGCTTCTTAAAAGTGAAAACAGGTACAGGTTGTAAGGTAAAATTTTTACGTTTTTACCCATAAAAATTTTGTGTTCCGAGTCGTAATGAAATTATTATATTTAGAAAAAATAACATTAAAAGATATTTTTTATCTACGTATGAGATGTGTGGATTTGCTTCTGACATTTAATATCTGTCCATTTTGGGTCAAATTTTGATTCTCATATCACTGGAATGGATTTCAAGTGTTCGTCTGACAAGTTAGCCCTGTAGTTTGACATTACAAAGTTCACTTTTAAAAATGTTTGTTGCTAGTGTAAAGCGTGATTCATTCAAGGCAGCCAGACGAACAAGCACATTAACCTCGTAAATGTTTTAAACTTGTGCAAAACATTTTACTGAAATTATTTCTTGTTTAGTTATTTAGTAAAATGTCATAATATTTTAAGTATTTTGACGATCTATTTAAAAACTACACACAGCATTGACCGGGTTACCTCGGGCTGGAAAATGACACTCCGCGCGCCGCATCCGGCCAGCGGGCCGTATTTTGGAGACCCCTGTCGTAACGATTTGCGTCTGTTATAAATAAGGCTAGGATTTAATGTAAATGGGTAGGAACAGTAGGATTTTTACTTAAAAATGCATATTTTGAGCTTTGCCACAAAAAGTAACATTTTCTGACGAAAAAAACATAAAAAGCGAATATTTTAAATAGTTTCGTTTTATGAATAATTTTATTAACTCTTTCATGTAAATCTATATGTAAATGTAAATGCAGAAAAGACATATTGTTACAATGGTCTCACGGACCGCGTTATGTTGTACAGTGGAAACAAAATACAGACACCAATGAAATCAGTATTTACAAGCTTTAATGAGTCACAAGTAACCATTTGAAATCAACACTCTCGTACAGTAATTCAAGTTAAATTGGTGCACACGCAATAATAATGTCAACTATTAAGAGTTCCGCAGTAATTAAAACACAATAATCACTTTTCACTATTCAGCAACAATCATTTGATCCGCACTCTACAATTTCTCTTGGTGTAACTCACTTTTAAGCTGACCGTTGTTGCTTATAGTAGATCCCGCAGAGGTTCCAGAACAATTTTCTATCCTTTCGGCGGCGTGCCAGCATAATTTACTTAGTTAAGAGTACTCGAATAGTCGTCAAGCTACTTGAGTGGACGACGTTGACAGAGACACTGCACTGGCTCGGCTAGCCGAGAAACGTGTACAATGTTTACGTAACTGCACCAGCTGATTTTTCGAGACCGTTACGTAAAAATTGTCGCACCAATACTTTTTAGGCTCCTGTTTTTTACTTTATATTCTATTAGTGTCTTCCAAGAAATTGGCAGAAAATTACTTTTTTCCAGTCAAAGCTAATAAAAAGTCGAAAAACTGCGACGATCCAGACTCCATCTGGTCATTCCTGTGTTCTAGGTATTCGCAAACGGTTCTTCAGCGTGTAACGTTCAATCGTGAAACATTTGACTCTTCCAGAATGTAAAAAGAAAACTACAGTTTAATACCATCACAATCATCTTCAACAAGGATAGAACCACAAATGGTTTGTTCCGGTTCCGACCAAATATACTAGAGCTGGTCACTCCAACGCTTCTTTGGACGTCCCACACCTCTCCATCCTTTCGGCTTGCAGTTCATTAACTGTTTAGAGATGCGTCAGTTTAGTGATGCAAAACGTTTTACTGGCTCTTATTGGCTGACAGATCACGTGATAGTTTCTCTTGACTCTGCGCAATTGACAGGTCTCGGCTTCGTATGTGCTCCCTACAGTACATTTCTCAAAGAGCAAAATAAATGTCACCTGTTATTGCAACTCTGTATTGTTAAAAACACATGCCACGTTAAGAATAAGTATTCAGTGTTACAACATCATCTATAGTCGAAAGTATAGGCCTATATGGAGCAGAACTGTTGGACATTAATAAAAGAAATAAATCCATAATAAGAGATATGGAGATGGATTACTAGCGGATGTGCTGTAGACTAACAAGTCTAGATAGAGTGAGAAATCTAGAGGTAAGACAAGTGATGGGAATCGACATTGACATTGTAGAAACAATAGAAGCAAGAAGACTGAATTGATTCGGACACCTAAAAAGAATGTCGGATGAGATGTGGCCTAGGAAGGTGTGGGAATGGACTCCATCCTCTAGAACAAAAAAAGGAAGACATAAACAGTCATGGAAAATAGACGTCGAAGATGCAATGAATGCAAGAGCACTTAGAGAACAGTACTGTTTAGACCGGCGCCAGTGGAAGCTAGGATGCGAGAGGCGGCGCCACCCGTAATTAATTCGCCTAAAAAAAAACATCATACCAATAAACTCTCGTACATGGCCCGTCTTTTGAGAATAACACTCACTTTAAAATTTGGTCGTGACTTTGTTATTATATTACGTTCACAAAAATTAATATACAATTAATAAAACGAATCCGATTGGAAAATCGAAACTAAAGTTATTAGTAGCAAATTAATTAATTAATTAATATTAGTTAACGGAATAAATAAATAAGTTATGTAACTTTTGAAAATGTTGTGTAGAGTGACAGGTACAGAAATGTTACAGTAAAAGGCACGCCCTTGTTTTTGCTTTTGACACACTGCTAAAGTAAAATTTAATGAAAATCTTGACAGCTGTGTAGTTCTAACCTCGTTTATAGCGACTAATGAAAACGTACGAGGATTGTTCAATAGAAACAAGTTCAGAGACTGTAAATGTTTAAATCGAGTCTAATTTCCTCGTTCCTTTTCCGATCCAAGACAGCACCCTTGCGTTCCTCTTAGAAATTTCATTTCGGCTGCTTGAATCCTCTGCACGTTCTTTTACCAAGAGTCCGTGTCTAACTAGCATACACGAATGTGGGGACAGGCACAGTTTTATAAAATTTCGTCCGGTTATCCTCCTGTGATTTATTTTTCAGGTACCTATGAATCGTTCCACAGATGCTTTTAAATTTTTTTAGCTTACTATCCCAAACAATGTCAGTTCCATATGAGATATTACAACCCAGGTAATTAAAATTACTAACCTGATCCAAAATCTGATTATTCACGACTAACTAATTTTATAGAGGATACCTGCCCTGAAATGTCATCGTTTTAAGATTAGCTTGGATAGTAATTTTAATAATTGTGAAGCCGGCAGTGAAAGTCTAAGAAACAGACAGAAGCCTTATTATCGATGTGAAAATAATTATGGAGAAAATCCTGAGACGTAACAAAGAAATCATGATAGCCTTTGTTGACATCCAAAACACATTCGACAACATCGATTGGAATATAACGTTCAATATCCTCAGAGATGTTAAGGTATACTATAGGGGTAGAAGAATTAGATTGCAACTCTACAAGAGCTAAAGAGCTCTCATAGGCAGGCAAAGAAATCGAAACCTGTTAGACAAGGGTATGGAACATCACCACTACATTTCAACTTGTATACAGAGTACGCGATGAAGGAGGTAGTGGAAATAAGCAACAATGGAATAACAATTAATATCATGTGTTGTGAGAAACCATCCGGTTTGCAGATGAAATTCCACTTTAAGGAACGAATGAGGAAGAACTACAGACTTGTTAGGACTGTCTCACGGATCGTCGTATTGTACAGTGGAAACAAAATACAGACACCAATAAAATCAATTGTTACCAGTTTTAATCAGTCACAAATAACAATTTGAAATCAACGACGTACTCTCGTACAATAATTTACGTTAAATTTTTCCACACGGAATAATAATTTCAAGTAATAAAGTTCCGCACTAATTATAAAACAATAATCACTTTTTGCACAATCCGCATTCTAGAAGTAACTAACTTCTAAGCCTGCCGCTGTAGCTTGTGTAGGTCCCGCTGGTGTTGCAGAAAAAAAATGTCCATTCTTTTGTCGGCGTGCTGCCATAATTTGCGTAGTTAAGAGTGCTCGAACAGTCTGGAAGCTACTTGTGTACACTGCACCTGCTGGGCTAGCCGAGAAACGTGTACAACGGTTACTTAACTGCACCTGCCGACCTTTCGAGAACGTTACGTGATTTCGTAGCACTTTACCGAGTGAAAGCGATTCTCAAAGATAAATACTGCATGAGGTTAAATAAAGAAAAAATACAAAGTCATCAAATGTTACAGATCTGGAGGACAGGAGGCTGAGGTATTTCTTGACGGTAGGTGCAAGATGATCCCTTTAAATATTGTTACGGCGTCACAGAACAATCTACGTGTTTATCGAACGTTCCAGAGAGATCCAGAATGTAAGCGTGTGGCGTACGTGCTTGTAGACTTGGAGAATCTTCTCGACTGTGCCGGGTTTCGCTCGAAACTGTGTCAAGGCCGCAGTTAATTACGTAGTTCACACAAGAGATAAGACGCAGTTTGGAAGCTTCTGGTGTGTGAGCGCGACTATAACTACATGGCGGTAGCGGCCTTAGTTTTTCAGTACAACTGCGATATATTTCCAGAGCGGTTCGAGTAATTACTGTGTACGTTCAAGTAGTTATTAGTGAAGTGTTGTGTTTTATAATCGGACGGTATAATTGTAATACAATTGAGTTTTAATATTAGTGGACATTTTATTGCGTGTGAACAATTTTCATTTGATTCGTTGTATAGACTGTGTTGTTAATTACGAACTGTTTTACTGTAACAATTAAAGGTGTGATTAGTGACTTAATTGGTGTTTTGTATTTATTTTGTTTCCACTGTACCTACGACGATCGAGTAGACCGTCGTAACAATATCTGGAAAGCTCTGCATTAGATGAGACGGGAAGTGCACCGAGTTTCACAATCATTTGTTAGAAAAAATTTCTTCTGGCGTTCAGAAAATTGTTTCTGAAGTAGGAAGAAATTTATAAAGATTTTTGTTTGCAGTATGTGCACATACGTACGGATCGGAGACCTTCACTTCCAGAAACGTGGAGAGGAGCTACGTTGAAGCTTTTGAGATGAGGTGCTGGAGGTGGGTCTTAAGAATAGGTATGGTGGACGGAAAGAATACCTAATGATGAGTTTCTACGGAGAGTGGTTCAAAAAAGGAAGCTGATTGAATCCACCGATGAAAGGAGAAGTAATATGGTTGGTCACGTGATACGCCATTCAAACTGGGTCACCACCCTGATCGAGAGAATTATCGAGGAGTGTAGAGGAAGGAGAAGGCCCAAACAGGAGTATATGGATTGGTTTAAAGAAGAAAGAACGTAAGTGGTGACCAAGAAGCTGTGCATGGAAACGAAGATGTTGCATAGCCACCAAACTGTGGGTTGAGGGAAAGAAGAGAAGAGAAAATTTGAATAGGGAAAAAAGGAGAGTTTTAGTGTACCATTACCTGTTATAAAAAAAAAACATTACCTTCTCAGGCGATTTCCCAAAAGTGAACTTTTTCTTGTTTGGTCATTACAAAATGATGAATAAAATTTAAATTATTTGAGATAGACTATTGAATTTTTCACCACTTATTCCTCATGATATTTAAAATATTTTTGTTTATGCAGAACCATGAATGTAAAAAATTGCCTAATTTAAAAAAGGTTGTTGTTTCTTTCATTCGTAATTTTTTTTTTTAATTTGAATAAAATGCTCTAGTTTAGTTTGTATTCATTTACCGTGGTTGGCATACCCAGAACGTTTTCATACATTATAAGCAATAAAGTAGCACAAGAACTTTTAAATTGGTTGATGAACAAAAAATTTATTCAAATTATTGAAATTACAAAAAAATAAAAAAATAAAAAATTACATTAAAGGGGGGGGAGAAATGTTCTTCTGACCGCATATTTACTGTATTTAGACATACTGAAAGGAATTTCAATAGTATTAAACAAGTTTTGAGAAAAAATAAAAATTATAGTTTTAGATGTTGCGGATCCCCTTAAATAAAGTTAAATTAAGTTTCGCGATGACCGTGGCCAGTACCAGTCAGGAACGAATCCGAACCTACTTTCTTGTACGGAGTGGTCGAAAAGACGATATACACAAAAAGTGCAGCAAAATACAAATATCTGTAAATAAATTTAAATCAATCAGTAAATAAAGAAATATTATTAAAAAATCTGCTATACAAGAGAGGAATCATAAAATGGGAAGAGCATATGGTATAACTAAAGATATTTACAATAAAAGTGCATATCTAAAAATGAGAAAATAATGCAGTATTAGTAATACAGTACAGTAGTAAAGCCAGAATGCCTATATGCAAGTGAATGTCTAGCATTGAATTATAATTTAACAAACTACAAATATTAGAAAGACAAATTATTAGGAAAATATTAGTCCCACGAAAAACCTCAGAAGGTTGGAAATTAGAAATTAATGATGAAATATATCAGAATATAGAAAATATAAGAGAACCAATGAGAAAAAGAAGACTATTATTTTTTTGGACATTTATAAAGAATGGACTACAGTAGGTTAACAAAGCAGATCTACAAATATCTATGCGGGAATAAGTCAACATCTAGTTGGATTAAAGAAGTTCAAAATGATTTAGAAAAACATAATATAAACGCAGAAGAAGCAATTGAATGAGAAGTTTTTCGGGCAAAAGTGTTAAAATGGAAGGAGTCCAGGGTAGGAGAGAGGAAAACGCAGGTTCAAAGTTGACTGAAGACAGGAAGAAGAGACACAGTGGAAAGATGAAAGAATATTGGAGAAAAAGAAAAGAACAAAGAATAAAGAATTGAAATTGGCATGTGGTCCTTAGATGACCGATACAAAAAAAATATCTTGTGTTTATTCGTCTCGTAAGCGTTAGAAAAAAAAACTTTATTAAAATATTTTAGTGGATGGTTAGTGAGGATCGGTCAATAATACAAATTTTAGCTATTTTGCGTCGACGTTTCGACAATATTTATTCTCATCTTCAGGACCTGTGTATGAAATACAGTAGAAATATCAAACATAACGAAACAATTAAATATGTGCGTGTGTGCGTGCGTATGTATGTATCATTTAATATGTGAATACTTATGATAGTTTGTTTACATCTTCAAAATATCTTTAAGAAAACGAGCAAATTATAGTATGAGATAACTTAATTTATACAGTATTACAATTTAAATTACTAAATGTAATGATATTTTAATTAATTAAACAAACAGTAATCAACAATTGGTAATTAGATTGGTACATAAACTGTTTATACCTACAGCAGTCAACATATAGCAAAGTAATATATTACCTATAACTAAAACAGATTAGGGGTTGTTAATACAATAAAATTTGTATTATTGACCGATCCTCACTAACCATCCACTAAAACATTCATTGATTGACGGTCACTAAAAATTTAAGGATTTATTAAAATAACTTTGTCGTTTGCGTAAAAGAATTTGTTTTAGATAAGTTCTAAATTAAATTCTTTTTTGCAAAAACTCGTTTTAACCATATAAGTTGGGGCGTATTTTATTTCTTTAAAAATAATACTTTTATAAAAATGTATGTTTTTTGGTTTTATTAGAATTTTTCGACATGAAGAATATAATTTGATTTTAAATTATACGTAATTACTTTTTAGGACTTAACATATCTGAAGATATGCATGTTGTATGTATGTGCATGTGTATCTGCGTGTATGCGTGAGAGACTGTTTCAACACACACGCGCGCACATGCACATACATAACCTCGTACACTCAATTAATTGATCTTTTAATATTTGTGTTTGATATTTTCTCTTGTAGCCGTACGCAGGTGCTGATGATGACAATAAATATTGTCAAAACGACAACACAAATGTTATAAAAATTGTACCAATCCTGGCTAAACTTTCCATCGTAAAAGTTATGTTTTATTAATACTCTCACGACGGTCTAACTGATCGTCGTATGGTACAGTGGAAAAACAAAAGACAAGACACCAATTAAGACACTAATCACCAGGTTTAATTATCACAAGTAACCAGTTTGTAATTAACAAGATAGTCTGTTACAAAAAATCAAATAAAAATTGTTCACACGCAATAAAAATGTCTACTAATATAAAACACAATTGTGTATATACACAATTATATAAAATACAATTGTCCCGCCAAATTATAAAACACATAACACTTCGCCACAATACTTAGAAGTGCACTGAGTAAATCGCCACTCAACGCACAGTGTAATCGCCAGACAATAAATGAAAAGTAAGCAGCAGGTATGGGCTGTTTATAGTCTGCAGGGTTCCATAATATGCGTCCTTAACAAGCCGTCGAAAATTCTAGAGGACACTTCAGCGCGACCTTCGAAGAAACACGTACCGTTGGGCTAATTGAGAAACTTCTCGAACAACGCTATCGAATGTACGAGATGGTTCCGATTATGCAACCTGTCTTGCGTGTTAAGCGTCACGTACGCATTACAACTGCGGGAATAGAGTACAACAACTTTCTCCAATGTACCAGAACGTTCCGTAATGACGTAATACTATTTCTGCATTACGTAGCAATACTTATTACTAAACAAGTATTAATATGATCAATTGGATGTGTGTGTGTGTGTGTGTGTGTGTGTGTGCGCGCGCGCGTAGATCTTATGCCTCGATGACTGAGACCTTCCTCAACTTTGAACGTAGCAAAAAAAAAATGACTCCAGTTATAAATGTGGATAAGACTAAATATTAGACAACTGTTAACAATTATAATGATATAAATGAAATTGGTGTTAATTGTTTGTTACTACACCTTTGAAAGTGTCTATCATTTTAGATGTCTGGATTCAAAAGTGCCAACAAGTGGCAACAATACTACAAATGAAATCCAACAGTAAAACTCAGCAGCAAATGGATACTACATTGGACTGTTAATGTGAGAGATTTATGGTAGAGTATGGGAACATGCAGTAAGGTGGATACGTTATAACGAAAATAATACGCACTCTTTCGATAATGTAGATTATAAAATATATTATATCATCAAAGTTGACGCTGGCCGGGAATTTTATGAGCATTAGGAGGATGAAATTTTGAAGAAACACTTGACGATGCTGCCTGATGGAAGAACAAAGCGAGGCACAGAATGAGAGAGGAGAAAGATATGTGTGCCAAAGCTGTGATGGGTTGATGATGATGCCAAGCTATTTGGACTGAGGGCAGTGCCGGATTTACGAGTAGGCCGACTAGGCCGAGGCCTAGGGCCGCAAGCTAGAGATATATATATTTTTTTTAACAGAAGTATTTTTGTAAATATCGGTATGGAGAACCATACATGACTTCCATATTCTAAGATTTATTTTTAAAATCATTTTCGAAATGAAATATTACTATAGAAACTACTTCTTTCTACTTACTGCTTCACCCTTAACCACAGTACTGTGGTCACTAACATATACCACCTCACGTTATCGCACTCGATTTTCACTGATGATGGAAGTCAATGGCATTGCCGAAACGTCTGGTTTTGTAGAACACATTGGACTACGGCCAAATATCCCGGGAAGGAATTTTAACAAAAACTACTTCTTTGTTGCCGATAACGTTGTACACACATATATATTATAACTCTACTTCTATGCGTTATTGTTATGTTGTGTTGTGTGTGAGTACCTACCTGCTGTCTGATCTTGCAGATTCTTCCGACTAGGGCGTGTGGATTTTGGATTTGAAGTTCGCAAGCTAGTAATCTCAAATTTATTACAACAACACACAAAATAGGTTACTTTAAAGGGGGAGAGTTTTGTGAGACTGGTA
This sequence comes from Magicicada septendecula, assembly GCA_034769895.1. NCBI lineage: Eukaryota > Metazoa > Arthropoda > Insecta > Hemiptera > Cicadidae > Magicicada > Magicicada septendecula. Next base: position 562,422,685 of record CM068369.1, read on the forward strand.
GGCTTTATCGTACAACAATAAAACACTGTTATATGGGGTAATAAAACGTTGTTTATTACACCAACAATACACAAGAATAGAATGGTTATTATATTATGAATTTCTTACAGTCTAAACAATGAATCAATGTTTTTCGATTGGTCAATAGTTGAAAGAAACTGAACTCGTTCTTTGGCGAGTTAATTGCAATTTAAATTTTAATTTATTAATTGATTTAATCTAATTAAATTTCTTTAATTAAATTGAATTTAAATGTTCATGAAACAAAACATAAAACTCTGAAATTAATTAGAATAATTAATTAAAATGAATTTGACGTGACAGTCTAATTCACGTTATTTCATTTCTAGTGATTCTACTTCTGATCTACTGCAGTATGATCTAGATTAGATTGTCAGTTAAGATTTGTATAGCGCTTTTATACTACTTCTATTTCTTAACTATAACTTACTAATGACTTAAACTGCTATACAGATTATCACAACGAATTTACTTTTTAATTACTAGAGTCTTTGCTTTTTGTTTGGCACCTGAATTATTTGAATTACAATGTTTTAATTGAAAAATAGGAAATTTGATCTGAAAAATAAATAAGTGGATTTTGCTTTCCTGTTACTGAAGAGGATGTCGTCCCGATTTGTCCCTCGTCGATTCGAGTCCTTGGTTAGAGAAAGTAATCTGCTTAGAACTGCTGGATTCGGTCGTGGAGTTCAAAATTCGGCAACACTCTGCTTCCTTGCTGTTTGTGAATATTTTAACGTCTGCTGTTGTCTGCTGGAACTGCTTCCTGTCCCTCGTCGATTCGCACGTTGCACGTCAGCGTGTGTGTGTGTGCTTCGTTCGGGTGGTCGCTCTGCTCGTCAGCTGCTCACCAATGATTTAGACGGCCTCTCTGCTGTATTCTTGAAGTCTGGTCTTGAAGTCTGGTGGAACTCTTGCGTGCTTATGACTAACTGGTAGTACACAATAAGCTTGGTTGATGTACTGAAGAGTATCTCGCCTTTACGCAACAATTACGAGCTATACAGATGATCTGTACTTAGTGTGTTCGTAATTGCGTGTGTGTTGACCACGTAGAGTCTTCTTATTGATCTTCACCACTTTGGTTACTAGACGATCGACGGACTACGTCTTAACTTCGTGAGTACTGGCAAAAGAGTGATCTTTCAGCGTGAAAACACCTCGCTGGCCGGGGCTCGCGTCAAATGATTTCATTGGCTGACACACTCTCCCTACCACATAAAATTTTGAATTCCCTTGGTCCGTGAGAATGAAGTTAGGTTCCCACAGACGGAGAATTGATATTATTTCTAATGTTCTTATTATAATTATTCGGCGGAACCAATTTGCCGCTCCGGATATCCTGTGCTTATTTAATTTTGCAATAACTTGGTTGGAAACCAAGTTGTGTGAAATCTAAAATATACAATCTGTCAGAAATTATTATCTTTACAACACACTAAAATCTCATTACTGTAACTCTATTTTTACAGAAGTTATTCAATTATTTTAATTAACTCTTTCATTTGTTAATTATATTGCATCAAATTTGCACACGTCATTATTAATATTTCGGTAAACATTTTGGCTATATTGGATTTCGCCTTTATTTATTAGTTTCCGAGATATTAATAATTAACAGTTTGGGTGTGGTCGCTTCCTTGTACAGCGAACTGATTACATAATGACCACGTGTGCGTTGCTTTACAAAGCATTATTTTCAATGCTCTACATTCAACTGGAGTTTTGACTGGTACAATTTATTTAAAGATGCTTTCAGCATGCGGTAAACATATAACCCCAAATAGTTAATATTTGGTGCTGTTATATATTCCCACACCCGCTTTAAAAAAAAAATGAATGTAATAATTACAGTTATTTTTTTATTTTTTTTTTCTTAATCATTACACACATATTCTGTAATCACTATACTTATTATCTATACATTGTACTACTTATTCAAAAGAAAAACATACATGTGTGTTAAGGTTATTTCATTACAAAATACAACTTAATTCTAAATACACTTATTAATAATATTACATTTGCAATCATTTGTGTATTAATGTTTTTAGAACGGCTAATATCTTTGTTTGTAAACAGTGGCACACGCACAAAAGAATTTGCTGACAGTTTAATTACAACCGTTATCGCCTGGCGCGCGTAGCTAATTGCTTGACCTACTTTCAAATGTCGGTCAGGTAGTTGTTATCGCGTGACGTAACTATTTCCTGCTGTGTGTGTTCGTTCGGTTCTACACGCCCGTTGTTTATCGCGATAGGAAAACATTATTATTAATACACAAGTTATCTATAATTATTATTAATAATATTATACATCACAAGTTATTTATTTTAATTTTAATTATTATAATACAATTATTATTAACTCTAAATACTATTTATTTTTTTAAGGTCTTATTATTTCGTCGCGACGCGCTTTGGAACGCCATGCTACTCAAAGTATTTTCTCAAAGAGCTCGCATGTTATTTACCGATCGTTTTCGTTCGGTCGAGCGTCGTAACGATAAACGTGTGAGGCGCGAGTTGTTGAGCCACCAGATAGGGACCATTATATAAACAAAAAAACTTTGCTGTTACATTTATGTCTCTTCGGCCTACAGGATTCGCCTTGAGCAGTACTTTCTCACCTACTACAAAGTTAGTTAGTTTATGCGTTGTATTGAATTTGTCTGCCCTCTTTCGCCCTTTTTCAACTATCCTTTGCCTTACGAGTTGATTTTTACATTGCACCGGCAGAGGTAGATTATAAGTCTTTGGCTTAGTTAAATAATTATTCCAAAACCTCTCTGGTGTGGTTCCAGAGTCTAATTCTGCCGGTGTGTATTCCGTGGTATCGTGATAACTCTCATTTATTGCCTTTTCGAAGAATGGTAAGAACTCGGGCCATTTACTTTGTTCCTTATAGCAATAGATACGGAACATTTTACCGATTTCCCGATTCACTCTTTCGGCAAGGTTTCCCTGTGGTCGTCGTATCGAGGTTAGGACTGCTTTGATACCGTTACGTTCCAGGGTGGCTGCCCAGTGTTTGTTTTTGAACTGCTTTCCCTGGTCACTAAGTACGTTCCTTATTGGTCCATGTTGTGGGATATACTTATTAAGTATAATATTTAAAACGGACTTTGTGGTGGGCCTAGGGATCGCATAAAGGCTAATTTTTTTAGTAAACACATCGACGCAAACTACCATGTGTTTTAGATTTCTGGTAGCCTTGGGTAATGGTCCCAGAAAGTCGATGGCGATCATCTGTCCCTTACCTTCCGTGATCACATTGGCCATGGGAACGTAAGTGTGCAAGTTTGGTACTTTCGCTGTCTGACATGGATAACATGTTTTTAGCAATTTCTTTACCCTACGGTACATGTTGGTAATTGTAAAATCCTCCTGCAATATTTTGACACATTTTACAGGAGATGCGTGCGCCATTTTTATATGTAAAGATTGTGTTACACACGCAAGCATCGCTGGAGATAATACCACTTTCCATTCGCCCTGTAACAATTTATACAATATATTGTCTTGTATAAGATAGTGAGGATTTGGGTGAGCTGCTAACATTAGCTTTTTAGCAAGGAGTGCGAGGTTATCGTCCTGCTCGCGTCCTAAGTTCTGTAGCATATTAGTAGCTTCAGGCGCGACCGTGTATTGCATATTCAACACTCTCAACTCGTCGTCAGCTGCTTCATATACCTCCTCCTTTTCTACGGGTGGATATCTACTTAGAGTGTCTGCGGTGGTATTCTCTGATCCTTTGCAATATTTAATAGTGAATGAGTACTCCTGAATAGCTAACACCCATCGTGTTAGTCGGGAATTTGCTAATCGACATTTTAATATAAACGATAACGCCTGATTATCAGTGTGGATCTCGAAATGGGTACCGTATAGGCAGTGTCTGAATTTTCTGAGTGCGTTTATTATGGCGAGTATTTCTTTCTCGGAAGTACAATAGTGCAACTCAGCGCCTTTGAGCGTTCTATTGGCGTATGCTACAACATGAAGACTACCTTGTTCGTCTTCTTGGTGCAACACGGCGCCGATAGCGTACTCGCTAGCGTCAGTGTACATTACGTACTTCCTACCCTCCTGTGGATGGAACAATTTTAAATTAGATTGGAACAGGCCCTTAACCCTCTCAAACGCATCGTTCTGTTCAGAACCCCATTTCCACTTTATATTTTTGCGTACCAGCTGTAGCAAGGGGACTGTATATTCGGCGTATTTGCTGGTGAATTTCCTGTATTATCCCGTGAGTCCAAGGAATGCTCGTAGTGCTTTGAGGTTCTTGGGCACCGGGAACTCCATAATACTCCTGAGCTTCTCTGGGTCCGTACTGATACCTGTAGCTGAGATTATATGTCCCAGGAACTTCATTTGAGACTTTACAAACTCGCACTTGTGTAGTTTGAGCTTGATGTTGGCTAACCTCAGCTTCTGGAAGACGCTCTTAAGATGCTCGAAGTGTTCCTCCAAGGTGCGGGATATGACGAGGATGTCATCAACAAATATTACAGTGTATGGGTCTACCTCAGGTCCTAGAGCTCTCTCGAGGCATCTTACAATCGCAGCGAGACTCGTGCTAAGGCCAAAAGGTACCACCTTGTGCTGATAGCATTTGTTATTGAATATAAATGCTGTATACTTTCGATCTTGCTCACACAGCGGGACCTGCCAGAAGCTTGCTGTTAGATCTAACTTCGTGAGGTACCTGGCTCCTTCACATTTAATGAAGAGGTCCTCCGCTGTCGGTACGCAGTCAAACTCTTTCTCTACGAGACTGTTTAAGTTCCTCATATCCAGGCAGAGTCGGATCTCTCCAGTCTTCTTGCGGACGACCAGCAGTGGGTTGAGGAAGCTGCTATTAGATCTTTCAATAATATCTTCCTCCAACATCCGCTGTATCTCCTGCTGGACCTCGGCCTGGTATTTTATAGGGACCTGGTAGATTCTCCTTATGAACTTCTCCGGCTCTGTGAGGTGGATTCTGTGTTCATACACTGATGAGATTGAATGTTCTTCACTGAAGATATCGCTGAATTCTTCTTGCAGCGACGACAATCTCCGTTCAGTTCGGGAATCTAAGGTGGTCTCCCCCTCTTCACATTCTTTATAATGAATTACTTGTTTTGGTGGCCGTGTGATTTTAATTGGGTCACCATGGTTTTGTGTGTGTGTATGTGTGTTCAATTTAAAAGTGTAACTAACATTGTCAATGGTACATTTTAATAAGTGTTCACTGGTGTTAATTTCCGCACGTATTTGTTCTAATACATCTACCCCCAATAACATATCACATATTAAATTGTTTATACCCTCTACACACACTTCAAATTGCACTTCGTCTAGCATGATAGTTAGATAGAATTGAGTGTCAATTTTTTCTTTTGTATCGGTAGCGGTTCGTATATAAAATTGATTGATTGGGAGTGATGGGGCCGTACGAAAATATTTTTTATTGGCACGCAGGAACCTTTCACTGACGCCGGAAACAACGCTACCGGTATCCAACAAAATCCGTGTGGGAACGCTATTGACAAAGGCGTGTAACACCGGACACGCCGCGCTCACTGGCCTTTGTTGCGTGGGACCGGATTCTAGTAACGGATCCCTGATATCCGGTGGGAACACATTATTAACTGGCACACAAGTTACATAATTAAAAGTACACATTTCACACAATATATAATCCTTATAATTAACATGCTTATATTTACAAAATTTTGCCGACTTTATAGCGCGTCCTTGCTGGATGCGCATTTTGGCACGTTTTTTGTAGCTTGGTAATTTTTCGATTTATTGTTCGAGTTTTTATTGCCCTGGGAGTCGCTGTCTTTTGCAGTTGTATCAGCTTTGGCTAATTCGACCGTTTGAATCGCTCTAATTGGTGCCCCGTCGTTGCCCTTACCCTGCCCCTTTGGTCTACCAAAATTTTGTTTACCCTTGTACTCAAAGGTTTAATTTGGCTGTTTTGACGGTGTTTGGGGTGGAGTAGAACTGGTACTCGGTTTTTGATCCGTTTGCTGATGGTACTGTAGTCGCGTATTCTGCCCTTCATTATTTCGGCGAAAATCGGGATTATAACGCCACCCACCAAAATCAAAAACCGTCTCACTTTGGGACACTAGAATGAGGAGTTCGTCTACCGTGCGAATACCCTGCGTAAATACAGCTACTCTAATGTTATGATTAAAATGGTAGGCAAGCTTCGTGACTATGTCAATCTCCGCAAATGCTGGGGTTAAATGCTTCGCGCGTTCGACCTGCTGGATTATATAATTTTCGGCGGTAATACCCATTTTCTTATCCAATCTGCCATATTCCAGTTCATTGCGCAGAAGTCTTTGGGTATGCGAGTTCCAGTACCGGCTTTCAAATTTTTGTTTGAACTCCGCGTATGTGGACACTCTATCGCGTACAATGTTATACCACTTACGCGCCGAATCACGCATCGCGTTAACCACCCACTGTATTTTGTCTTGATCTTCTAGTCGGGAACCTACTCTAGCCATTTCACTCTCACACGCTAATAAAAATTCAATGGGGTTTTCGTTATTTTCCCCCGTAAAATACACGCGATTTTTCTCGTCGACAGGACCTTGTACCAAAATATTTGGAGCAGATCTCCTCCGTACCTCCTGTCGTACTTTCAAAATCTCGTCGTTTAACGTTTGTAAGACACTCTCTTTATTAGAGTCAATGTTAGATCGCGTCTCTACAATTGAAGCGTCTAATTTATCTACTCGTCGTTGCGTTTCGGTCACGTCCGCGTGAATCTTTACCTCTAGGGATTCGACCTTCCTTGAAACCTCTAGGGTCTGTTTCTCGCAGCGGGTTATGTGGTCTTTGAACCGGCCCTCCATACGTGTTACTTGTTCAATAAACGATTTTTGCATAGTGGTCTCAAAAACCTTAAACCGTTCATTGATTTTGGTATCGACCGTATTTACTTTTTCGGCGATTTCCGCGACTTTCACAGTTAACTCGGTTACGCTTTCGTCTATTTTCGCAGTTAATTCTTTACTACTTCCTTTATTACTTTGCTTAATCTCGGCGTTTATGTCAGCGTTGCTTTGATCTAATTTCTCGGTTAGACTAACTCTCTGCGCCTCGATGTTAGATTTTAATTCCGCGATATTTATCTCAGCATTGGCTATTATTTGTTCAAATGTCGCGTTCATATTAGCGGTTAATTCGGCATTTGTTTTCTCAAATTTCGCATTGATATTAGCGGTCATTTCCGCGTTCATTTGCTGCATTTGTTTAAGTATTTTATCCATATCCATTTTAATACACAACAATTTCAAATATAAACAATTTAAAATACACAGAACAGTTTCAAATACACACAATAACTTTACTGCTGTACGAACACCAGTCACAAAACTCTTTGGGGATTGTTTAGTTGGACGCCAGCTATTTTACGAATTAAAACAGCAAAGTTTGTTTAAACGTGAAAATTAAATTTAAATTGAATTTAATTTCCGGCCCCACGTGCAGGGCGACATTTATAATGTGACGATTTAAATAAAAGAAATAATCAAGAAAATAAAAATTTTTTAAAAATTAAGGTTGCGAGCTCTTAAGCCATTTAAATCTCACTGTATTAATATAAAATACCTGTATGTACTCAGTATGAGAGGAAGCAGTAATTAGTTAGTTAGAAGATACTCTAATAATAAGATAAATTGTAAAGAGTTATAAATATCGTATTTAACCCTTTGCTTGTGAGCAGGCGCTGTCCTGTTGATTCCAGACTCGACATGTTTTCCGAGTCTTGTGTAAGTTAGAATAAGATAAAAAAAACTAATGTTAATAATTAAAAATCTGAAGACATAAATAGTCGCTAAAACAACTGATTTAAATTATGTATATTTGTTTAGGGATAGTTTGTATAAATAAAAATATTAACTTAAATATAGTTAGGAACTATATTCTCGCGCGGAAATTGCCCCACTAACTTTTGCCCAGTACCAGGCGAAGGGAGCAGAATTTCTCTCTCTTGCAATGGTGACTTCGTACAGTATAGACGTAGGAGCTGTGCTCTTAAAATATGATAACTATATTTTGTTTCACCTTAAGATGGTGTACCAGATGTAGCTGTTTAAAGCATCTTTATGTGTTAACTAATATAGTCATGTAAATAGACAAGAAATTTAAAGTAAAAAAAAATCGAAACGTAAAAAAGGAGTGTAACACAAGATGACTTCGTGCTTCAACAAATAACAACAATTCCAAAGTCATATCTGGAGATGTGAACTATCAGAACCCACAAACTCTGCTGCACGTGACAGAATATGCAGATCAGGACATCCGAGAATCTACAAGATCATCATAGATATCTACACAACATATTGTTCAACCTGCGAACTTTGGAGCGCTTTACTGAGGAAGACCTGACCGTGATGACGACGTAGCTGTTCCTGTTTCCCAAGACGGATACCCCAGGACGAGTCTTCAGCATACCAATTAAAAGGTGACTCGATAGCCTGTCTATCGAGGGTTACTAATATTTGTTACACAACACATCTTGAAAGAGACTTTTCAGAAACTATTAACTTTGTAAAGACTTATAAATTAAATCTAAGAATTTCATGTAACTATTCTAACTTCATACGTTGTAACAATTTATATGCTAATGTAGAGTAATATAATTCAAGCAATAATACCATTCTTCCAATGGTTGAATAAAAGAAAGTCTTGCAAGCTAATATCATGAAATGAGTATAATTGAAAGTCTTAACTACAGAAATACAGAAAGTTGACCCGGATCCGAGGTATAGCTATATAGAATCAAGTTTGATCCCAAAGTTTAAAGAAACCTTTCAAATAATTTAATAATTGAATTAGTAATGTCATGGGATCTGTCAGTAAATGTTTTTAAATGTTAAATAAAGAGAAGTCTTCTTGTTACACACATATGAGGAGTGCTTAAATCAATTGTATACCTTGCCATTGTTTCCTTACACAGTTAGTAAGTAATTTGTTATATTAATTATTTGTGATCAATTCTGTTACAACGTAGGCAGCCCATCTAATTAACGGAGTTTAATTACGAGGGGTTCCCCGTAACGCGGCGAAAAGACGTTACAAAACTGCGCAACTCTGCTTAATTTTATAAAAGTTGTTTTAAGCATCGCGACGCAAACAAAATTGCGTCACTCAAAAAAAAAAGGAAACAAAGGAAAGAGTTTTAATTGTGTATAGAGTGTCACAAACAAAATTGCATTCACTATGCGTGGATAAATTGTATGATCAATAACTAAATATATAATATTGATATATGCACTCAGAAAGTTACTTTACTAAATGTAATGTTCAAAATATATTTAATAGTGTATTAAGTTACGTAGATGGTAGTATGTATAAGTAAAACATCCTTAGCGTCATACAAAGCATGTAACTTTTGCATTCTATAGGCCAGTAGGAACCTGCATAATTCGATATAATTACTTGCATACATGAATTGTGACCAAACATAACAATTTTGGTCAACCGAACAATCTGTAACAGGTTTGTTTACGACAATCTATGACCTGTTGTTTCCTGAATCATTCTGCACAGTGTATGTCCAACTATCTAGCTTACATACACTAGTATGTGTTATAAAAAAAATTTGATTAAAAATAACTTTGTTAATAATAATAAAGTAATTAAGTAGAAGTTCGTGATTTAAAACTTGTGAACAAAATAAGTAATTATTTAATTGAGAAAAGTTTATGAATGAACGGAGCCAAAGTGTTGTCTAAGCGGAATAATAATAATAGAATCTAGCGTCTGCGCTCCCCTTCTCTTGTTTAAACCGGTATACAGTAGTTGTGTTATTCAGTCGCATTGTGGAGAACAATAAGAGTAAAACCCCCTTTCTCACTGACACGCTCAACCCTCCTTTGTTAACTAAATATGTAGGCCACCCTCTGGCCTACATTCCAGTAAACAGCTGATCGGCTATTTAACCTTGAAAACTATGTGTGTGTGATTTCTGTCTCTCCCTTAGAAGAGAAATTGTTCTTTTCTAATTTGTGTAAATTGATTACTTATGAATTTATTATATGTATATGTAATATATGTGTAATATACTAGTATTAATTTTAAGTACGTGCTAATGTGTTAGAACAAAATGGCCCAATTTAACCCGGATTTGTTATTAAAAGACGAGCTGTCTTACGAAGCCCTTTTGCGTGGACTACCCCATGCTGATGTAACAGTCGCGGAATTACGAAGTTCAATTCGCGAATGTGGATTTGATGCGCCCGTGCAATTAAACAATCTAAGCCAACTCGATTATGAAAGCGAGAAAGAAATTTGTAATGCTAAGTATAGTGAACTATACTTATTGTCTCAAACACTCCAAGACGAAAATCTCCGGCAAAAATTTTGCGGACTACCCAGAGAATAGAGCATTTAACCAGGCGAATAAAAAATTTGTCGATCTGGCCGAATCTCACAGAAATACCCGTTGATGTACAAAAGCTAGCAGACGAAGCTCTACGCCGCTTACCTTCAATTATCAACGATTTAAGACGAAAATCCGAGTTATTCAGGATGGACGAAATAGAGAAATCATTAATGAAATTACACATCTCCCCAGTACAATCCCCCACCACTGGTTTACCTCCGCCTAACTCGGATCGGAACTCACCTATCGTATTGCAAGTGCAAGCGAACCCAGAACAAAAAACTGATACAGATGTAAATGTCCCTCCTCCCGAGCATTTTCAGTTTCGTCCCGGAAATAATGAATTGACCAACACCCCCAATGAATCTAATCGCCCTCATCAAGGAATTACCCCTATGAACTATAACGCAGATCTATACGGAAAAATGACTCACCCTGTGGAGAAGATTTTAACCGAAATCCCATATACAGATGGTTTAAATGTTTCCAAGTTACTAACATTTATTAGTTATCTTCTTCAGATAAAGGATCTACAGCAGCTGAATGACTGCAAATTTTACAAGTTCTGTTACCAAAGTGTAAACCCCCGTTAAAAAATCGTGTGCTAGAAGCCCTAACCTCTACTTTCCCAGTAGAAGAGCTACATAGCTCTTTAATAAAATACTTTATTCCCACCGGCATCTATGAGGAAATAAAAAGGAAGACAGTACTCCGAGTACAAGGACATCAGGAGAGATTAGCTCACTACATCTCCGATATTAGGGAGTCCTCTCGACTACTACGTGTAAGCTGGAATGAAACCCAACTGGTGGACACCATTTTAGTAGGCGTGTCACCTGAAGAAAGATCTCGACTATCATTGATGAATAGACCCAATACAATTGCTGATCTAGAACAGTGCAGTATCAATTCTTCAAATGTATGGTACTCAGATCAAAATAGAGAAGCAATGAAAACCTCTGGAACTAATAGACATCAATTGCGAGCACTACTGCCTGATGTAACAACCTCGTATGAAAGACAAGTTTCTAGTAGACCTCACCATGTGCGCAAAGCGGGTAAATTAACTGTAAACCCAGATAAATCGGAAACCAAGTACCCACCTCGCAGAAAACCCACCTGTTATAATTGTGGCAAATATGGGCACATAAGAAGAGAGTGCAAAAGTAAGCCATTGGAACGGAATAACCCCAATTCAAAAAACATGTAAGGCAGGGAGACCCGAAAACCTGTGTCTTCCGCAGCTACTCAAAATTGGGTAAACTAAAAGGAACCAGTAATAATAATAAGAATGAATTATTCTGTAACCAAGTGAAAAACAAAAAAGGTGCGAAAGAAATCGACCCCTATGTGCGAGAATTTCGTGAAAAGTGTAATGCGATTAATAGATGTAAATGGAAAAAAAATCTACTACCATTAATACAAGTCGACTTAGGCGTTACATCCCCCATCGCCTTAATTGATTCGGGATCTAATAGAAGCTTAATCAGCCAAGAATTAGCGGACATGTTAGCTAAACATCATCTAGTAAAACGGAACCAACCTGTGAATATAAGGTGTGCTAAATAAATATGGAGATTAAATAGACGATAGTTCTAGGTGCGTTTCTTAAATCCCCAAAGTAGTTTAATAAATAATAAAGTGAATAATAATAATTGATTTAGATACTAGAGCTAAATAAACCCTAAGTTATACTAAAATTGTGTGAAGTGTAGAAGCAAAAAAAAAAATAAATAAATAAAAAAAATAATAATAAAAGTTCAGTTGCATATTGTAAACACTCCCAGTGGTGGCCAGTAAGAGAAAATTAAAGCGTGTTCAGTAAGGTAGTAAGCAGCCACCCACCCTCTCTATTGTGATAAACCGGTGCTAGCCTGAACAATTGAAAACCACCCCTAGTGAGTATAACAATGCATTGTGTAAAGTGTCTCCCCTCCCGCATAGTTTGTTTAAGTATTGTTAAAAGAGATAAAAGAGAATTATCTTCGTAAGGTTCCGCTTCTCTCAAACCAGTGATCTAAAGTGGAGTATGGGATCCTCTTTAGACTACATTAGAAATAGGTTTATGATATATAATCAAGTAGTGATTATACATATAACGTAACAGGTCACAACGGCGCCGACTGAAAGGGAAATGATAGGGCAGAAATGTGCCAAAGATCATTAATAAATGCTGAAAGCTAACTTCCGTAGTTAGAGTAAGCTGGTGTCAGTCGGGCCGGGATGTTGTGAGTTACGGATAAGTAGGGATCATTCCAATCTAAGGTTTGGAAATTAGTATTAAGATAAAAATGTAAGTTAGTACTTAAGAAGTGAGAAAAAGGGAATTTCACGAAGACGATCATTTAAATGAACAATGTCATTTAAAGAGAATAAGAAAAAACAAACTGTGCACTAATAATAAATAACTTCACACACTGACACTAATCGTACTCCCAGTCCCCAATAGTGAGTTAGACTCAAAAAACCTTAACCGTAGCGTGCAATTTAAGCGGTGGAGTATGTGACGATTTAAATAAAAGAAATAATCAAGAAAATAAAAATTTTTTAAAAATTAAGGTTGCGAGCTCTTAAGCCATTTAAATCTCACTGTATTAATATAAAATACCTGTATGTACTCAGTATGAGAGGAAGCAGTAATTAGTTAGTTAGAAGATACTCTAATAAAAAGATAAATTGTAAAGAGTTATTAATATCGTATTTAACCCTTTGCTTGTGAGCAGGCGCTGTCCTGTTGATTCCAGACTCGACATGTTTTCCGAGTCTTGTGTAAGTTAGAATAAGATAAAAAAAACTAATGTTAATAATTAAAAATCTGAAGACATAAATAGTCGCTAAAACAACTGATTTTAATTATGTATATTTGTTTAGGGATAGTTTGTATAAATAAAAATGTTAACTTAAATATAGTTAGGAACTATATTCTCGCGCGGAAATTGCCCCACTAACTTTTGCCCAGTACCAGGCGAAGGGAGCAGAATTTCTCTCTCTTGCAATGGTGACTTCGTACAGTATAGACGTAGGAGCTGTGCTCTTAAAATATGATAACTATATTTTGTTTCACCTTAAAATGGTGTACCAGATGTAGCTGTTTAAAGCATCTTTATGTGTTAACTAATATAGTCATGTAAATAGACAAGAAATTTAAAGTAAAAAAAAATCGAAACGTAAAAAAGGAGTGTAACACAAGATGACTTCGTGCTTCAACAAATAACAACAATTCCAAAGTCATATCTGGAGATGTGAACTATCAGAACCCACAAACTCTGCTGCACGTGACAGAATATGCAGATCAGGACATCCGAGAATCTACAAGATCATCATAGATATCTACACAACATATTGTTCAACCTGCGAACTTTGGAGCGCTTTACTGAGGAAGACCTGACCGTGATGACGACGTAGCTGTTCCTGTTTCCCAAGACGGATACCCCAGGACGAGTCTTCAGCATACCAATTAAAAGGTGACTCGATAGCCTGTCTATCGAGGGTTACTAATATTTGTTACACAACACATCTTGAAAGAGACTTTTCAGAAACTATTAACTTTGTAAAGACTTATAAATTAAATCTAAGAATTTCATGTAACTATTCTAACTTCATACGTTGTAACAATTTATATGCTAATGTAGAGTAATATAATTCAAACAATAATACCATTCTTCCAATGGTTGAATAAAAGAAAGTCTTGCAAGCTAATATCATGAAATGAGTATAATTGAAAGTCTTAACTACAGAAATACAGAAAGTTGACCCGGATCCGAGGTATAGCTATATAGAATCAAGTTTGATCCCAAAGTTTAAAGAAACCTTTCAAATAATTTAATAATTGAATTAGTAATGTCATGGGATCTGTCAGTAAATGTTTTTAAATGTTAAATAAAGAGAAGTCTTCTTGTTACACACATATGAGGAGTGCTTAAATCAATTGTATACCTTGCCATTGTTTCCTTACACAGTTAGTAAGTAATTTGTTATATTAATTATTTGTGATCAATTCTGTTACAACGTAGGCAGCCCATCTAATTAACGGAGTTTAATTACGAGGGGTTCCCTGGATTTGTAACGCGGCGAAAAGACGTTACTATAACTCTACTTTTATGCGTTATTGTTATGTTGTGTTGTGTGTGAGTACTTACCTGCTGTCTGATCTTGCAGATTCTTCCGACTAGGGCGTGTGGATTTTGGATTTGAAGTTCGCAAGCTAGTAATCTCAAATTTATTACAACAACACACAAAATAGGTTACTTTAAAGGGGGAGAGTTTTGTGAGACTGGTAGGCTTTATCGTACAACAATAAAACACTGTTATATGGGGTAATAAAACGTTGTTTATTACACCAACAACACACAAGAATAGAATGGTTATTATATTATGAATTTCTTACAGTCTAAACAATGAATCAATGTTTTTCGATTGGTCAATAGTTGAAAGAAACTGAACTCGTTCTTTGGCGAGTTAATTGCAATTTAAATTTTAATTTATTAATTGATTTAATCTAATTAAATTTCTTTAATTAAATTGAATTTAAATGTTCATGAAACAAAACATAAAACTCTGAAATTAATTAGAATAATTAATTAAAATGAATTTGACGTGACAGTCTAATTCACGTTATTTCATTTCTAGTGATTCTACTTCTGATCTACTGCAGTATGATCTAGATTAGATTGTCAGTTAAGATTTGTATAGCGCTTTTATACTACTTCTATTTCTTAACTATAACTTACTAATGACTTAAACTGCTATACAGATTATCACAACGAATTTACTTTTTAATTACTAGAGTCTTTGCTTTTTGTTTGGCACCTGAATTATTTGAATTACAATGTTTTAATTGAAAAATAGGAAATTTGATCTGAAAAATAAATAAGTGGATTTTGCTTTCCTGTTACTGAAGAGGATGTCGTCCCGATTTGTCCCTCGTCGATTCGAGTCCTTGGTTAGAGAAAGTAATCTGCTTAGAACTGCTGGATTCGGTCGTGGAGTTCAAAATTCGGCAACACTCTGCCTCCTTGCTGTTTGTGAATATTTTAACGTCTGCTGCTGTCCGCTGGAACTGCTTCCTGTCCCTCGTCGATTCGCACGTTGCACGTCAGCGTGTGTGTGTGTGCTTCGTTCGGGTGGTCGCTCTGCTCGTCAGCTGCTCACCAATGATTTAGACGGCCTCTCTGCTGTATTCTTGAAGTCTGGTCTTGAAGTCTGGTGGATCTCTTGCGTGCTTATGACTAACTGGTAGTACACAATAAGCTTGGTTGATGTACTGAAGAGTGCCTCGCCTTTACGCAACAATTACGAGCTATACAGATGATCTGTACTTAGTGTGTTCGTAATTGCGTGTGTGTTGACCACGTAGAGTCTTCTTATTGATCTTCACCACTTTGGTTACTAGACGATCGACGGACTACGTCTTAACTTCGTGAGTACTGGCAAAAGAGTGATCTTTCAGCGTGAAAACACCTCGCTGGCCGGGGCTCGCGTCAAATGATTTCATTGGCTGACACACTCTCCCTACCACATAAAATTTTGAATTCCCTTGGTCCGTGAGAATGAAGTTAGGTTCCCACAGACGGAGAATTGATATTATTTCTAATATTCTTATTATAATTATTCGGCGGAACCAATTTGCCGCTCCGGATATCCTGTGCTTATTTAATTTTGCAATAACTTGGTTGGAAACCAAGTTGTGTGAAATCTAAAATATACAATCTGTCAGAAATTATTATCTTTATAACATACTAAAATCTCATTACTGTAACTCTATTTTTACAGAAGTTATTCAATTATTTTAATTAACTCTTTCATTTGTTAATTATATTGCATCAAATTTGCACACGTCATTATTAATATTTCGGTAAACATTTTGGCTATATTGGATTTCGCCTTTATTTATTAGTTTCCGAGATATTAATAATTAACAGTTTGGGTGTGGTCGCTTCCTTGTACAGCGAACTGATTACATAATGACCACGTGTGCCTTGCTTTACAAAGCATTATTTTCAATGCTCTACATTCAACTGGAGTTTTGACTGGTACAATTTATTTAAAGATGCTTTCAGCATGCGGTAAACATATAACCCCAAATAGTTAATATTTGGTGCTGTTATAATGTATATATATATTTTCTATATAAGTAACTCGATGTTTCTTGCAGTAATTATATAATTTGTGATGTTTTCAATTTGTTTCTTCTGCAAGTAGATAATATTGTATATTCTTTTTAACACCTAAAAAGAATATTTTTAGGTGTTAAAAAGAATATACAATATTATCTACTTGCAGAAGAAACAAATTGAAAACATCACAAATTATATATATATATATATATATATATATATATAAAACATGCATAAAATTAATGGCTTGTATAAGTTAATGATTGATCTCCATTAAGTAGTGCTCAAGTTTCCAAAGTTTTAATATTATGATGTGCGTAATTAAAATATCAGACCAGGTTTAGTGTGTATGAGTGTTCACCGTGGACAACAATTTTCAACATTTCCTATTGAGCGTTGCTTAGAATAAATCTGCGAATCTACAGTGTACGTTTCACAGAACAAACACGCGGAAAAGAAGGAGCGCTCCGAAGTCACTCATGGACCCTCAGCATCTTGCAGAGGGTTCAGTCCCTAAAGACGAAAAGTCTGTCTATGAATCGTTCCTCTGTAAACACGTGCAGTTACACTGCCCAGCGATCCACAGGAAGCAAATCGCTATCCACGCTGGACACTTTTTCGGCTTGCATGCGTTATGTTGGTAGGGGTTCGGCACTTTCCATTTAAAAACCGTGTAAATGTAAGAAAATAAACATGAATGAGGCCAGAAATAACGCGAATTGTGTGTGTGTGTGTGTGTGTGTGTGTCTTCCCTGCCTTTTTATCGCGGTAGTGATAATAATAAAATGGAAACGTAAACGGTACATAACTGAGATATGCTTGCCTGCCACGCACGATATATTTTCTCTTATACATGACTAGCAGAATACCCGTGCTTCGCTACGGAGTTTCAAGTTGTACGTAATGAAAATGTTAGTTTAACTAATAAAGTTTAATTAAAGTAGGCTTCTTAAAAATAAATAGCTGTTGCCCACAACTTCGTTCGCGTGGTCTTCAATTTAATGCGATAATATATTTAGAAGAGAATCTATTCTATTGGGTTGCCATAGTAACCAGATCTAATAGTTTTTTAAGACCGCAAAGGACCCCCCAGAGGATCATATCGAAAAAACACCTGTCCTATGTTGGTTCTCCCGTTGCGTAAAATATTTGTGCCAAGTTTGGTTGAAATCGGTCCAGTGGTTTAGGTGGAGACGTGGAAGACCCTAAAGGATCGTATCGAGAAAAAACACTTGTCCTATGTTGGTTCTCCCTTTGCGTAAAATATTTGTGCCACGTTTGGTTGAAATCGGTACAGTGGTTTAGGAGGAGATGTGGAAGAAACCTTCGCGGACGTGCGCACAACAACTCACCGAAGTTTCATCGCAATCGGATGAATGGTATAGGAACGCATACGGGACAAACAAAGAAACATTCATTTTACTTCCATATTCCTTAAGGAATGGAAGTATGGTGATGGCAAAAAAAATCGTGTTCGAGATTATTGCAGATTCTGATTCTACTACACTCAAAACATGAAAAAAGTCGTTTTCCGAAAAGTGTCTGTGTGTGTGTCTGTCTGTCTCTCTGTAGATTTTTTTTCTATGGCAAACGATAACTGCCGCAAATTCAAACAGAATCAAATAATTTTTTGCATACAGCCCTGATTTGTAGAGTACTCGCGACCTATTGTTTTTGGTGAAGATCGGTTGTGGGAAAGGGGTAGTTTACCTGCAACGGTTTTTTTTATCAAGGGAAATTTTTTTTGTTTGGCAAACGATAACAGCCGCAAATTCAAACACAATCAAATAATGTTTCGCATACAGCCCTGAATTGTAGAGTTCTCAAGACCTTTTGTTTTTGGTGAAGATCGGTTAAGGGAAAGGGGTAGTTTACCTGTAACGTTTTATGTTTTAACAAGGGTATTTCCTATGGCAAACGATAACAGCCGCAAATTCAAACAGAATCAAAAGATTATTTGTATACAGCCCTAAATTGCAGAGTTCTCAAGACCTATTGTTTTTGGTGAAGATCGGTTAAGGGAAAGGGGTAGTTTACCGGCAGCGTTTTTTTATCAAGGGTATTTTCTATGGCAAACGATAACAGCCGCAAAGTCAAACAGAATCAAATAATGTTTTGCATACAGCCCTGATTTGTAGAGTACTCAAGACCTATTGTTTTTGGTGAAGATCGGTTAAGGGGAAGGGATAGTTTACCTGCAACGTTTTTTTATCAAGCGTATTTTCTATGGCAAACGGTAACAGCCGCAAATTCAAACAGAATCAAATAATTTTTTGCATACGTCCCTGAATTGTAGAGGTCTCAATGACTTTCGATTTTGGTGAAGATCGGTTGAGGGGAAGGGGTAGTTTACCAGCAACCTTTTACGTTTTAACAAGAGTAAAGTACTTGAAAATTTATTTAAACTTTTTGAAACAATGGTAATTGTTAAAAATAAAATAATTTTGTTGCCAGGCAATAAAATTATAATTTTTTCATTTTAATGTAATATAATATATTTCATTTAATACAGCAATAAAAAGGCAGGTAAAACACAGCCTGGCTGTTTGGCTGAAAATGATTTTAAATATAAATCTTAGAATATGGAAGTCATGTATGGTTCTCCATACCGATATTTTATATATAAGATGTAAACTATACCACTTACTTGACATAAACCGTGATAGCTAAGCTAATGTACAACATATATGTATTAATTATACACATAAATGTTCCTCGATAGACACTCTATCTATTGGCGAAAACTTGAATAAAATCCGTTCAGTACTTTCTGAGATTAGCGATTTCAAACACAGAGAGAAAACGGACCGACTTTACTTTATACTATGTACAGATTTACATTAAAATGAAAAAATTATAATTTTATTGCCTGGCAACAAAATTATTTTATTTTTACTTCCATATTCCTTAAGGAATGGAAGTATGGTGATGGCAAAAAAAATCGTGTTCGAGATTATTGCAGATTCTGATTCTACTACACTCAAAACATGAAAAAAAGTCGTTTTCCGAAAAGTGTCTGTGTGTGTGTCTGTCTGTAGATTTTTTACTTCCATATTCCTTAAGGAATGGAAGTATGGTGATGGCAAAAAAAATCGTGTTCGAGATTATTGCAGATTCTGATTCTACTACACTCAAAACATGAAAAAAAGTCGTTTTCCGAAAAGTGTCTGTGTGTCTGTCTGTCTGTCTGTGTGTCTGTGTGTCTGTCTGTCTGTGTGTCTGTCTGTAGATTTTTTTTCTATGGCAAACGATAACTGCCGCAAATTCAAACAGAATCAAATAATTTTTTGCATACAGCCCGGTTTTGCAGAGTTCTCGCGACCTATTGTTTTTGGTGAAGATCGGTTGAGGGAAAGGGGTAGTTTACCTGCAACGGTTTTTTTTTAGCAAGGGTAATTTTGTTTGTTTGGCAAACGATAACAGCCGCAAATTCAAACAGAATCAAATAATGTTTCGCATACAGCCCTGAATTGTAGAGTTCTCAAGATCTATTGTTTTTGGTGAAGATCGGTTAAGGGAAAGGGGTAGTTTACCTGTAACGTTTTATGTTTTAACAAGGGTATTTCCTATGGCAAACGATAACAGCCGCAAATTCAAACAGAATGAAAAGATTATTTGCATACAGCCCTAAATTGTAGAGTTCTCAATACCTTGTGTTTTTGGTGAAGATCGGTTAAGGGAAAGGGGTAGTTTACCTACAACGTTTTTTTAACAAGGGTATTTTCTATGGCAAACGATAACAGCCGCAAATTCAAACAGAATCAAATAATTTTCTGCATACAGCCCTGAATTGTAGATTTCTCAAGACCTATTGTTTTTGGTGAAGATCGGTTGAGGGAAAGGGGTAGTTTACCTGCAACGTTTTTTTAACAAGGGTATTTTCTATGGCAAACGATAACAGCCGCAAATTCAAACAGAATCAAATAATGTTTTGCATACAGTCCTGATTTGTAGAGTACTCAAGACCTATTGTTTTTGGTGAAGATCGGTTAAGGGGAAGGGGTAGTTTACCTGCAACGTTTTTTTATCAAGCGTATTTTCTATGGCAAACGATAACAGCCGCAAATTCAAACAGAATCAAATAATTTTTTGCATACGTCCCTGAATTGTAGAGGTCTCAATGACTTTCGATTTTGGTGAAGATCGGTTAAGGGGAAGGGGTAGTTTACCGGCAACCTTATACGTTTTAACAAGAGTAAAGTACTTGAAAATTTATTTAAACTTGTTGAAACAATGGTAATTGTTAAAAATAAAATAATTTTGTTGCCAGGCAATAAAATTATAATTTTTTCATTTTAATGTAATATAATATTTTTCATTTAATACAGCAATAAAAAGGCAGGTAAGACACAGCCTGGCTGTTTGGCTGAAAATGATTTTAAATATAAATCTTAGAATATGGAAGTCATGTATGGTTCTCCATACCGATATTTTTCTATGGCAAACGATAACTGCCGTAAATTCAAACAGAATCAAATAATGTTTTGCATACAGCCCTGATTTGTAGAGTACTCAAGACCTATTGTTTTTGGTGAAGATCGGTTGAGGGAAGGGGTAGTTTACCTGCAACGTTTTTTTATCAAGCGTATTTTCTATGGCAAACGATAACAGCCGCAAATTGAAACAGAATCAAATAATTTATTGCATACGTCCCTGAATTGTAGAGGTCTCAATGACTTTCGATTTTGGTGAAGATCGGTTAAGGGGAAGTGGTAGTTTACCTGCAACCTTTTACGTTTTAAGAAGAGTAAAGTACTTGAAAATTTATTTAAACTTTTTGAAACAATGGTAATTGTTAAAAATAAAATAATTTTGTTGCCAGGCAATAAACTTATAATTTTTTCATTTTAATGTAATATAATATTTTTCATTTAATACAGCAATAAAAAGGCAGGTAAGACACAGCCTGGCTGTTTGGCTGAAAATGATTTTAAATATAAATCTTAGAATATGGAAGTCATGTATGGTTCTCCATACCGATATTTAACAATTACCATTGTTTGAAAAAGTTTAAATGAATTTTCAAGTACTTTACTCTTGTTAAAACGTAAAAGGTTGCCGGTAAACTACCCCTTCCCCTTAACCGATCTTCACCAAAATCAAAAGGCCTTGAGGCCTCTACAATTCAGTGGAGTATGCAAAAAATTATTTGATTCTGTTTGAATTTGCGGCAGTTATCGTTTGCCATATAAAATACGCTTGATAAAAAACGTTGCAGGTAAACTACCCCTCTCCCTTAACCGATCTTCACCAAAAACAATAGGTCTTGAGTACTCTACAAATCACGGCTGTATGCAAAAAATTATTTGATTCTGTTTGAATTTGCGGCAGTTATCGTTTGCCATAAAAAAAATATCGGTATGGAGAACCATACATGACTTCCATATTCTAAGATTTATATTTAAAATCATTTTCAGCCAAACAGCCAGGCTGTGTCTTACCTGCCTTTTTATTGCTGTATTAAATGAAAAATATTATATTACATTAAAATGAAAAAATTATAATTTTATTGCCTGGCAACAAAATTATTTTATTTTTAACAATTACCATTGTTTCAAAAAGTTTAAATAAATTTTCAAGTACTTTACTCTTGTTAAAACGTAAAAGGTTGCTGGTAAACTACCCCTTCCCCTTAACCGATCTTCACCAAAATCGAAAGTCATTGAGACCTCTACAATTCAGGGACGTATGCAAAAAATTATTTGATTCTGTTTGAATTTGCGGCTGTTATCGTTTGCCATAAAAAATACGCTTGATAAAAAAACGTTGCAGGTAAACTACCCCTTCCCCTTAACCGATCTTCACCAAAAACAATAGGTCTTGAGAACTCTACACTTTAGGGCTGTATGCAAATAATCTTTTGATTCTGTTTGAATTTGCGGCTGTTATCGTTTGCCATAGGAAATACCCTTGTTAAAACATAAAACGTTACAGGTAAACTACCCCTTTCCCTTAACCGATCTTTACCAAAAACAACAGGTCTTGAGTACTCTACAAATCAGGGCTGTATGCAAAATATTATTTGATTCTGTTTGAATTTGCGGCTGTTATCGTTTGCCATAGAAAATACCCTTGTTAAAAAAACGTTGCAGGTAAACTACCCCTTTCCCTCAACCGAACTTCACCAAAAACAACAGGTCTTGAGAACTCTCCACTTTAGGGCTGTATGCAAATAATCTTTTGATTCTGTTTGTATTTGCGGCTGTTATCGTTTGCCATAGGAAATACCCTTGTTAAAACATAAAACGTTACAGGTAAACTACCCCTTTCCCTTAACCGATCTTCACCAAAATCAACAGATCTTGAGACCTCTATAATTCAGGGCTGTATGCGAAACATTATTTGATTCTGTTTGAATTTGCGGCTGTTATCGTTTGCCAAACAAACAAAATTACCCTTGCTAAAAAAAACCGTTGCTGGTAAACTACCCCTTTCCCTCAACCGATCTTCACCAAAAACAATAGGTCGCGAGTACTCTGCAAATTAGAGCTGCATGCAAAAAATTATTTGATTCTGTTTGAATTTGCGGAAGTTATCGTTTGCCATAAAAAAAAATCTACAGACAGACAGACACACAGACAGACAGACAGACAGACACACACACAGATACTTTTCGGAAAACGACTTTTTTTCATGTTTTGAGTGTAGTAGAATCAGAATCTGCAATAATCTCGAACACGATTTTTTTTGCCATCACCATACTTCCATTCCTTAAGGAATATGGAAGTAAAAATAGGAAGCATTTTGACTTATTTAAGTGTGATTTTTTGAAATTAAATGGTCAATTTTTGTTAATAATACAAATGGAAGACAGTTCTTATTTAAATATTGCGCGTTTATTTTTAAGACTTGGCATCCTTGAAAACTAATCTGCACATGCTCATTTTTGACGTCCACTATATTGCCCCCAAATTTCCACGACCGTGGTACCATCCTTGTTTGTTATCATCCCCGTCATTAATTCCGTTAACCTACATAGTCACTGACATTAGTTTGCCATTGGCTTGTTGTATTTTTATTCAAAGAATAAAACAAAATCTAGACCTATTTCTTTAATTTCATAAAAATTATAAGAAAATAATTAATTTGTTATACTTAAACAGTAAAAAAGAAATTTGTTATGTTAAATTTCTGAATAAGCTTAGATAAGTTATTCCACTTACAAAATAAATTAATTTGATCAGTTCTTTTACATGGTTCTTAATATTTGAAAAAAGTTTGCTAAATGAAAGCATACTTTTTTATAGTAGTCCACTTGTTTTAAATTTTTTAGTATTATTCTGATATCAAATTACTTCTGCAATACATATATTACTTCAAAATCACAGCCGGGGGGGGGGCACTTAGAAAACTTGGCCTAGGGCCTCAAAAATCTTAAATTCGGCATTGACTGAGGGACTGAAGAGCTGGAGAGCCATCGCGTCAGGCCGGGACCGTTGGAGAAGCCTTCTGGAGGAGGTCAGCAATTGTTTCTAGCACCAAGAATGATGACGATGATATATGTGTGAGAGAGACAGACAGACAGGCGCGCAAGCACGCATACGACCAGACAAACAGGGTATTCATATTCACTCACACTTATTCATGTTATCTTAATATCATGTGTGTGTGTGTGTGTGTGTGTGTGTGTGTGTGTGTGTGTGTGTGTGTGTGTGTGTGTGTGTGTGTGTGTGTGTGTGTGTGTGTGTGTGTGTGTGTGTGTGTGTGTGTGTGTGTGTGTGTGTGTGTTGCAACAATACATATATTTGCATATTTACCCAGGGCTGTATGTTTATAAATAATTAGTGAAAAAAGAATACTTCGAACGGTTTTAAACAATTTTGTGCATGCAAGCGCAGGCGATAGCCTATCGAAAGTGACACCTGCCCCGGTAGTGTAAATACAGCGTTTTACTTCCATATTTTTGTGTTTGTGTGTGCCACCTGCAGTGTGGAGGAAAAGTAAGAATTACTGGTTTTATCATTGAAGCAGGTATTAACAAGATTAAAATAAATTAATTAACACGTTTTTACCTGTTACTAGGGAGACATCACAATTCTAATTACACCATTAGATTAAGGACATTTAAACACGTATGGTGATGGAAAAATTATTGCAGGAAACTGAAATATTAAAGACATTATATAAATTAATGTTAATTACTTCCATAATTAACTAGTAATTAACAAGTGAGTTATATGTTAGAGACGAGTGAAAAATTACTAAAACCATGTAATTGCTCGCGTTACGATAACACTTACGTGATTGCGAAAACGGACAAAAAGTGATCAGTAATAAAAGAGACGCTACACTCAAATCGACACAATTTAGCATGTCAGAAACAATATCTAACATGTCAGTTTGCAGTCTACTTTAAATACATCCGGCAATGCTGGCCGAAGTCAGACTCAAGGAATCTTCACACGAGGACACTATGTCCGTTTGCTAATCAACAGAATCAAGATATCTTCACACGACGTCACTCTGCCGGTCTGCCGATCGATTTGAACAACATTACCGTTATCTAAATACAACTCGATTCATGGTGAAGCACCGGAACATCATCCACAACAAGCCATAGAGTACCGAGAAAGCATCAGCATCATCATCATTGCCATTATGCAGGACGAACACACACGTACACACGCAACGGTAACTTCGGCAGTACGCAGGTGACAAACGAACAATTATATTTTTGTACAAACAACTTATTATAAAAACTAAATATAAGATAGTAAAGACTTAAAGACTTAAATGTAAATAATGTACGTAATTGTAAATTGTGGTTAAAAATAATAATTTTCTTCTGTTCAATTTTAGAATTTGGGTGTGTCACTAGAAAACATAAATATTTTTCAAGTAAATGTTATTTTATTATTATTAAAATATCAA
This sequence comes from Magicicada septendecula, assembly GCA_034769895.1. Lineage (NCBI taxonomy): Eukaryota > Metazoa > Arthropoda > Insecta > Hemiptera > Cicadidae > Magicicada > Magicicada septendecula. Next base: position 562,448,091 of record CM068369.1, read on the forward strand.
TAGCAACAATTAAGTTTTATTTAGTAAAGTTAGTATTATTTTATAAATGAGTTGCTTTCTTTAAAACTGATTCAAAATTAGGCACCCATGCAATATAAAGTAATTGTATAATTTTTTCACCATATATGTTTAGATATTTAAGATTACATTTTTTTCATGTGTACTGAATAGCAGGGGTATGTTATGTTTTACTGAGTATAAACTTATAAAATATAATATTTTTAAATTTTATAATTTTAATTTTTAATATCCAAGTAATTTCTTTTCAATATAAATAAAGCGTTGATTGATTATTCTAATATGTTTTAATTAATTATTTCATGTCATCAACGTGTCACTCCTCTTTGTAAAATTACGTTTATTGTGCAACCACATATACTTAACGCAACGAACACAAAAATCCTACGACATGGCCGGTGCTTAACACTTTATAGTTGCGTTGGGTACATGGTCAGAAATATATTCATTTATTTTATAAAACTTGTAACGTTGCAGTGTATATACATGTATAAACAAAATGTTAAAAATAATATAAAAATTGGGAAAGCAAAATATAAAACTTGTGTTTGACGTAGATTGGTTTTCGTCTTAGTATGGTTCTAGTTTTGTTTCTCCATTATTGAGGTCTCCAGGCTGCTAAAGGACATTTGTATACATTGCTACGGAATTATGGAGGGTAGTCGAGTGAACAGTGAATATCGATTATCGATTACACCTAATGCCGGACATAAATCTTGCGAAATATTAGTGTTTAGATGTTACAAGTGGGAAAAGCAACTTTGCAGGAGTACCATTTTCCTAAATGTTATTTACTAACCCCCTCCTCCCGCACTCTCTCTGCGACTGTAATATAAGGCGTTCGGAAACCAGTCAATGGGAAAGTAACGCAGCGTTTGCAATTCAATTTTCTTTTTTTTTATGATTTAAGCGAAAGAATAATTTTACCACTTGGATTGGAAAGTAGGTTTCGATCGAGTTTTATACAGCTCAACAAATATCTGCTTCCTCAATGTTAAAAGTAATTGGTTTCAGCGAATATTAGTTTCCAGAATATCATCTCGTAAATTATAAGTTATAAAGTCAGCAAAATTAGAAATAATTTGAAACTTTTATATTACCAAAATGTAAAGATATGCGAAGAGTTCAGAACTAGTACTTCGATATCGCATCCAGCCGAAGTGTTGTTAAGAGTGTTGAATAGAAGAATATATGGGAAACTGGATGCCACGTTAGACGAAGAGCAGTCGGTTTCAGGGAAGGTGAAGGAACTAGGGATGCAATAGGGCTGCTGAGAACAATTGTTGAAAGATGCATTGAAAAAGACAAAGAGCTATATGTTGTTTATATAGACCTTGAAAAAGCATTTGACAGAGTACAGTGGGGAAGACTATTAGATATTTTGAGGGACAAGGGGGTGGATTGGAAGAAGAGACAGTTAACTCGTAATCTGTACCTTGGACGGAAAGTGAGTGTGCAAATCGTAAAGTAGAGTTCAGAAGGAATTAAACTTGGAAGAGGAGTAAGGAAAGGTTGCTGTATGTCTCCAAATTTATTTAACATACTATATATTTTTGGAAGGAGGATGAGAAAAGATTAGAAGCATTTGATATGTGGGTTTGGCGAGCAATGGAAAAAGTGAGGTGGGTTGATAAAGCAAGGGATAATGAAGTTTAAAAAAAACAGCGGAAGAGACAAGAATCTTGAAGGTAATAGAAAAAAGGAAAATGTTAGGTCATTGTTTAAGAAGAGACTGCTTGTTTACAACTGACATGGAGGCTGTCATAGCAGGAGGAAAAAGAAGAGGGCCTAGAAGAATGAAGTTAATAGATAGTATTAAAATCAGTGGGTGTTACGAAGAAACGAAAAGTCTGGGATGCGATAGGACAGCATGGAGAGCTTTTACCATTTGAAGACCTGTCTGGGACAGAACACCAAATAATAATATTTCCGAATTAATTATCTATGTAAAACATATATAACCCATTGTTACTCCTGTAACGTTGTATGCAACATTGCTGTTCAAATTATATTAGGTAAACAATGATGAAGTAATTCATTCGTTATTGTTTTTCGGCTATTTAGACTTTTAGTTACCGCAGAAGGACTCGAACAATTTGTTTTATGGTTTTTTCCTATACACGAAAGTTCTAGTTGTACACCTTGACTGATTCATGAGTACAGGATTGTTCAGTATCAATATAGTGGTTACAGTTTTCTGATTCCACATGATCTATCTTGATATCTTGAACATCATTTTAATCTAATGTATTGTTACGTAATGCGGAAAAATGTTACACCATCACAGAACATTCTACGTGCTTCTCGGCTCTTCCAGCTGTAATGTGTGTGTGTGTGTGTGTGTGTGTGTGTGTGTGTGTGTGTGTGTGTGTGTGTGTGTGTGTGTGTGTGTGTGTGTGTGTGTGTGTGTGTGTGCGTACGTATTGCTGCTACTGAGACGAAGGACAATTACGTGACACTTGTCATGCGCCCGAGACTGATCCAGATTTCACCAGCCCGCGCGCGCTCTGTGCAAGGCTGCAATCAATTACGTTCTGGTGTTTTCTAGTAGCGTTCTAGACTCGTAGTATGGAATATTCTGGTACTTCTGCGGGGTATAAATATAGGCAGTCAGAGGCGCTGAGTTCAGTTATTGTCAGGCGATTTACACAGTGCGGTACGAAGTATTGTGGCGAAATGTTATGTGTTTTACGTTTTATAATTGTGCGGGACAGTTGTAATAAAATTGTGTTTTATATTAGTTGACATTATTATTGCGTGTGAACAATTTTAATTTGATTTGTTGTAAGACATTATCTTGTTGATTACAAACTGTTTAATTGTGATAATTAAACCTGGTTTAGTGACTTAGTTGGTGTCATTTACATTGTTTGTTTTCCACTGTAACACGTGACAATCAGTAAACCGTCGTAACAGTATCATATCATCTTTTCTAATCAATTCTGGTTGAAAAACAGGTAAAGTCACACGTTTCCTTCTTTTTCTTCCATTCGAAGTGCCAACTCGAAAATTTTCTTCCCTCTATCCGTGTTTGGGAAAATTACTTAAAATCAAGTATACATCCCAGGACATCACAATATAAAAAAATTATTGAAAAAAAATTAAAACGTCAATAAAACCAGTTGCTATTATAGCAAAATTTAAACTAAAAATAATTGTAAAAAATTAACATTAGAAAACCCATTATATGCGCTGAAACACACACGAAAACAAACAATAACGTAGCTATCCTGAAACATAATTGTTAATAACTTTATGACACGATTGGTCGTGTAATGAATGAAATTCTCACAAAGCTGTAATGTTTGAACAAACTTACTTCTAAAATTCACAAACACTATAAAACTTGTGCACGTCCAAACACACCTCTACCATTGGTTTCGAAGTCGTTTAGGGACAGAGCCATCCCCACCTCCCTGCATACTTCGTGTGAAACAATCATTGTGACAGATTCATCTCATATAGTAACCTTTGATGCGTTAAACAGCGTACATTTTATAAAACAGTTATGCTGTCAAAATGACTAGTGCAGTGCATCGATGAACTCTCATAACACAGTGGTTGCGAAATTTGTGATTATGTGAAAAGGAGAGCAAAAACTCAAAAAGACTGGAGGACTGCACTGAACGAAGATTATTATCTATTACTTTCAAACTCATTATCATCATCATCTTTAAGGACCAAACCAAGGATGGCTTGTTGCTGTCTCAAACAGGCAAAGATTAGAGTTGGTCACTTCAGCGTTTCCTCGGATGTCCCACACCTCTCCGTCCCTTCGGCTTATAGTTCCATAGTTGTTCAGGGATGCGGGAGTCATCCATTCGGTAAAGATGTTCCCACCAATTCAACCGATACTGAGCAATCGTGTCGAGTATACTCATAATATTCAGTTCCTGCCGTATATCTGTGTTTCTTCTATGATCATGGAGGGTATAATCTACCACGTGCCTGAGAAATCTTGTTTCAGCAGCTTTGATGATACTGACCTGGCGTTTTGTAAAAGTCCAATTCTCAGGGCCATAAAGAAGCGTAGGAAGGGCCATTACTCTGTAGAATTTTAGGCTTGTCCCTTTACTTGCTGACATAAGAGTTCGCCTAATGGTCCCGTACATAAAGTTGAACTTATGCAACTTATTCACAACGTCGTTGCTGGCATTATAAGACACACTGTAGCCCAGGTATTCAAAATTGCAACTTGTTCCAGGACAGTACTACCTATAAAAATGTTTGCCCGTAAGGGGTTAGTTCCATCACCTTGGTCTTAAGTGTGGATATTTGCAATCCAGAGTCTTTGCAGAGTCGATTTAACAAATGTATAGCCATCTGCGACCTGTTTTCCGAGTCCGACAGAATAGCCTGATCGTCCGCAAACAAGAAAAATGTCAATTGTAGAGTGACCAATCATAAAATGCTCTGGAAGACACATTTGCCAGTTTTGTACTACATTATCAATATATAAATTAAAAAGAGAAGGTGGTAGTGGACAACCTTGTCGCACGCCAACTTTCAAACTCATATTACTTAAATTCTAAAACTAATTTTTAAATACAAAAAAATAATATGTTTTCCAGTTGCTAGACCTGTGAGAAAATATTTAAAACAATGTTTAAATAAACCCTAATCCGTAAACATTTATAAGGAAGTAAATGCGTATAAAACTGTATAACAACGTTTAGAACCAACTTCCAATCGCAACGGTAAAGTTATTCTTGCGCTGCTTAAATCATAAAAAAGGAATTGTAAACGATCGGTTACGGTATGGCCTCCCGCTCGACTTCCACTGGCTTTTATATTATACCGCCGGCGTAGCGCGGGTAGGGGGGGGGGCAAATAAATGAGCCAGACTCTGAGGAAAATTGTGTTTCTGCTAAGTTGCCGCGTTTCCCACTTGTAATATTCAGCAGACACTCATATTTCGCGAGATTTATATCTGACATCCAGTGTAGACCTAATCGATAATCAATATTCATTCGAATACTTTGGGTAGCGCTAACAGTGCGCACAAAGTCGTTGGCAAAATAATGATGTAATAATGTTACCTACTTAGCAGCTAAACTCCAAATAATGACTAAGAAAAAACTTTTTTTCTGTGCAGCCTTCTTTCAGATACGTTTTATTTTTTTATTTTTAAAATAATTTTTACTTGCGAGATTGTGTGCACTGGGAAAATTGTACTTTCATTTATTTCCAGCTTAAATTGAAGTTTGAATAACCAATGACGTAACGTTTTATAAACAGACAATGAATTGCAAATAATAAATATGTGTACAACTTTAAAAACGATAAAGTAGTGGTTCCCAAACTTTTCAGTCCGCGGACCCCTCCCACCTTCAACTAAAAATTTCACGGACTCCGTCTGAATTCTGAAATAAAACGATCAGTAAATATGATACAAGATTTTACTTTTTAATTAAAATTGATTAAAGTCAAAATTCTCTTAACTTGCAGAATTATAATATTAATGGTATTTTATATTATAATATTAATATTTTACATCTTCTATTAGCCAACACACTTGATTATCATACATGGAATAATAAATACATTAATATGTTTAAAATTCTAAATAAACACAAAACAAATAAATTTAACACTATCAATAAAAACTTAACAATCTACTAATAAATCGTAAACCTAAAGAAGATAACCAACATTTACATACATTAAATAATAACCACACTTTTTACCCTAACTTCGTAAATTTATCTACTATTAAATTCACTTAGAACGAGATAGCTACCCTAGAAACATCAAACAAAAAAAATCTTAAAAATATAAACAAACATGTAATAGAAAATATTAGAGTTGAAACTGAAACGCATTTAATAATATAGAACATGAAAAACAAGATAAAATAAGAACAGAAGCCTCAATGGAAATAATAAAATTTATCAAAAAATGTAATAACCAAAATCGTCATATTAAAAATAAACAAAATAACACCATTAATAACATAAAACACAAACTAACGGCTAATAACATCACTTTAACCAAAGCTGATAACAGTAATAGTACAATAATAATTTCTCAAAAATATTTAGACGATAAAACAGAAGAATTTATAGTTAATAATAATTGCATAACATTAAATAAAGATCCTACAAATAAATATCAAACACAAATAACAAATATACTAAAAAAAGTACCCAAATCATAAATCCTAAAGGCTCTTTTAAATATTAAATGGATAATCCTTATGAACCAAAATTAAATTTTCTAATAAAATTACACAAAATCAACAAACCTATTAGACCTTTAATAAACGCTAGAACCGCACCAAACTATAAAATAGGACAATTCGTAACACAAATTTTAAAACATAAAATTGAACTTCCAGCAAAATACAATATAAAAAATAGTGTCGAACTCACGTAACAACTAAAAAAAAGGAAAAGTAAACAGAAATAACAAATTATATTCATTCGACATATATCAAACATGTATACAAACATTCCCATTTAAGAAACTATAAATATTATAATAAATAAACTGAAAACAAACAACGAAAGTAACACATACATTAAACAGTTTACTAATACTGTAAAAATAATTTTAAATCAAAATTATTTTCAATACAACAACAAACTGTACTGTAAAACAAATGGCCTTGCTATGGGCGCACCAACCTCTGCTATCATATCAGAAATCTTTCTACAAGAACTAAATGAACAAATAATAAACATACTAAAATTAAACGACCCATTAGGATGCTACTTTAGATACGTTGATGATACTCTGTACATTTCCCAAAATAATGGTATAAACATAAATAAAATATTCAACTCAATAAATAATTTACATTCCAAAATAAAATACACATTAGAAGAAGAATCTAATGATAAATTTAATTATTTAGACTTAACAATAAAGAAAAATAAAACAGACTTTGAATACTCAATATACAGGAAACCTTCTCAAACTGATTTAGTAATACCAAATAAATCTAATCATCCTCACCAACATAAAATGGCAGTATTTAATTCCATGATTTACCGAATACTTAGGATCCCACTAAATGACAAAGAAAGAAATATTATCCAACAAATAGAAGTTAAAATTGGATACAAAATAAAAACTATTAACAGATTAGAAAATAAAATTAAACATAAATTCACTAATCAAATTCCCAAGACCACTGCACCTAAAAATTCACCTATTAATAATAATATGAAATATACAACCTTTACTTATTATGGAAATATAACTCAAAAAATTAAATAAAGTATTTAAAGATACAAATTTTAAAATATCTTATAATAGAGATAATATAATTTTTAATCAAATAAAACCTAAAACTAAATCCAATATTCACAATAAAAATGGAATATACAAAATAGAATGTCCAGATTGGAATAAATTTTACGTAGGCCAGACAAAGAAAAAACTAGTAGATAGATTCCTTCAACACCGCAATGCATATTTAAAACCAAATATTTATAAATCTAATTTAGTCACACATTGTCTAAATAATAACCACCAATTTCCAAATATTGGAAATATAAAATGAATTAAACACATACAAAAAAGGTGAAAAAATGAATATTTGGGAAAATCTTAATATTTACAAACACAGTAACAATAATTTATTAATTAAAGAACAAACTCAAATAAAAACAAAACAAGACGATCTATTTAAAATTATAAATTTATTACAATATTTAAAAATGAATAAATTATAAACATTAAATTTTTCAAATATACCGAGAAACAGCTGCTGAAGTAAACAATCGTTAACTAATCGACCTAAATCGATTATCAGTTATTTTGCATTAAAATCGAAACAAATTCGATTATTCGTTAGTTTCTATATTAACATAGAATTATTTCGATTGTTATTAATTTACTTACAAACCTCTGATGATACTGATATTTTTCAGTGAAACGTGCGTCAGGTGTTAAAAAGAAAATACGAAATTACACTACTTGCAGAAGAAACAAATTGAATAACATCACAATATAATGGTATAAAATATAGTTTAGTGTGAACAATGAAGTTGCTTTTGAACAATTAGCTCTCCAATATTAGGTTTAATATCTGATAATTTCAACATGAAGTCTTTAGGTTCGGAATGCGTAACCAGCGTTGCCAAACTTGGCTCTATCTTTCCAGCCACACGTGTCGAAATTCAGCTACTTAGGTGTAAAACCAGCTACATGGAATAATGTTTTGTTTAGATACAGTGCTCAGACGCGAGATACAGTGTTCATACGTGAACTAAAACAGCGTGATCAGTTCTGCGTTGATGCGGCGCTGTAGTCAGTTCGGCTGACAAACAGATCTGCTACACGACATGATTTAAAGACATTATTAAAGCCATTAGATTGAAATTACTTTTACAATTACTATTAGCTTGGACCAAAAAAAATTCTGGAATCTTCTACTAATTATTTTAAGATTCTAAAATTTAGTTTTTAGAGCATAAAATGTAGGAGAAAATTACCGTATATTGTGTTTTTTCTTATAAGTGTCCGTTTACCCCCTGAAACATTGTCGCGGACCCCACTTTGGGAACCACTGCGATAAAGAATTACTGAAGAAAAGATTACAACGTTACATGGAAATGGAATACTGGAGAAAGTGATGTAGATTTACATGCTGTACAGGGTAAAAAAAAAATGAAGAAATTAGCGAAATAATGAATACATGTACCACTATAAAAGGCACAATTGATGGTAAAAGATTAAGTTGTTACGGACATGTTTACCGTATGAGTAATGATAAAAGGCCAAAGAAATTACTACAAAGGAGCCCTCCTGAAAGAAGGAAAAGAGGGAGGCCACTAAATACTTGGGATTGCAATGGCAGAGAAAAATCTGAATGATAATGATTTGAAATATCGTTAAGTTTGAAAGCAGTGACGCGAGAAACGACTTTAAGTTCGTTTAAATAAAAAAATAGTTGCATATATATTATGAATAATAGAACTATCTAGGAAGTAAAATCACAAGTGATGGACGTAGCAGTATAGAAATTTTAAGCACAATTAACCAGGCTAAAATTGCTTTCAACAAACAGGTAAACGTCTTCACTTCAAACACTATCAGCCTAAAAATAAGGAAGAATCCTACGATGGTGTTACAGAAGAATATTTAAGATAAGCTGGAGGGAGAAGATAACGAATGAGGAAGTCTTTTAATCACATAAGGCACATACTACGATTTGGTTAAGAGAAAAATAGAAGGAACAATAGATGGGCAGATTCACAGAGCACGACCCCGTTTAGACTACACAAAACAGCTTATAGTCGATACGAACTGCACATCATATTGTGAGTTGAAAAGAAAAGCAGAGAAGCGTGAAGAATGCCGAGCTGCTGCCAACCAGCCTATGGGCTGCTAACCTAACAGAGAGACAGATATTATGAATTAATTCTTAATATTAATACGTGTCATTGTAGAAGAAAAGAAAGAAATGTGAATTATTTTAGAAAAGTTTTATAGAAGCTGCTAAATTGTCGTAAGGAAGATGTAACCGGACGCATTATTGGCTAAAATGGTTGGAACATATTAACCTATGGATGGCACTCGCACCCCTGAGCAATTATGGAATTACAAACCGAAAGGACGCAGAGGCGTGTGGTGTCCGAGCGACCAGCTCTAGTCTAACTCCTTGGGACCGGAGCAAACCATTTTCTGTCTAATCTTGATGAACATACTTATTATGGTAATGTTTATATTTTCAAGCGTACTCCTACATCCGCCTGTGGATTGCATCATTATTTTATCAGTGTTCAGGATTAAATTCTGTCCCGGTAGAATTTCCATAAGATCCAATCACAATTTTTTAATGACACATGACTAGGGCGCTGAAGTGAACAGTTGAAAGTTGAGATTAACACGTGCATTATTCATAAACTTTTAGTGCGCTGTTATTTTTAAGTTACACTGACCTACCTTTCCTACAGCGAGCGTGTCCATCACCAAACACTTCACCCACCATCCAGTTTTAGGTCACCTACATTTGCGCGCGCGCGTGCCATTATTTTAGTGGACATAATATTTATGAGATAGAACTAGTAAACCCGGTTTGAATTATTTAGTGTGTTATATGAAGTGTAATTTAATTGTATAAAAAACGTTTTTTAGTTGTTTTTTTTGTTTGTTCTATGTAACGTTTACTGCAAACTTTGCATTCAATTTTGTATATACCATTGTTTGTTGTATTATCTTTGTTGTGTGGGTTATTTAGTTTTTGTAAATTATTTTTTTATTAGTTCCGTATGCAATTTTAATGTCTATTTTGTGTGTAGCTGCTTTTTTCAAGTTGATTAATGGTCGTATTGGGTTGTTTAATTTGTGTATTTTTATTAGTGTATTCATATTAGGTGGTTCTGGATTATTATTTATATATGCCTATATGTCTGTATTTTTATTGTTGACAATGTTTTTAGCTGTTTTTACTAGTTTTATTATCTGAATCTGTTTTGTCTATAATTACTGTTGGTTGACTTTTGTCGGCTTTAGTTATGATTAAATTGTTGTTATTTACTTTACTTTTAATTTCTTTTATTATTTTATTATCTTGCTTCTGTTCAGATCTGTTTTTTATCTCATTAGTAATTATTTAAATTATTTTATTTCACATATAGGCCTAATTGAAAATATGTAGAATGTTGCATTCTACCGTGATTGACGGGTTTTGACCGTCCAAATCACATCAGGACAACATTCAACATACACAAAAAAATCAACGCCTTTCTACAAAATCTGAAGGACAGTATACACTTAGATGTATGGACCGCTTACAAGATGTATATCAAATACCATGCAAAACTGCGACCGATCTTATATCGGCCACTCTGAACGAAATATCCGTCAGCGCGTCCGGGAACACGAATTAGCAGTAACAAAACAAGAAGACAACACATCCCTAACGAAACACGCCAAAGAAACAGGACACATTTTCGATTTCAAAAACACAAAAATCTTGGCAAAAACACATATCTATAAAAAAATTTGGAGAGTACAGGGAGGCCATCGAGATTTACCGGATGAGGGAGAGAACAGTCAACGACAGAAATATATATATATATATATATATATATATATATATATAATAGGGTTGCTACAGCTATAATAGTGCCGTCTCTCTTTCTTCAACCTGGCTTTCCAATTCTCCCGATGTTCCCATTGTCCTTCCTCAAGTCCTATACGTTGCATAGATTCATCCACTTCGTCCCTCCAAGATCTTCTCGGTCTTTCCCTTTTTCTCCTTCCTAATGGACTCCATTCCGTCACTTTCTTGATCCACCTGTTTTGGGCTCTCCGGTCATGACCGTACCACACCAATCTTTTTTCTTCGATGTAGTCAATTACACTTCTTTCCGTTTCCATTCTTCTTCTGATCTCCTCGTTTGTTATTCGGTCTGCTCTCGTTATTCCACAGCACCTCCTCCAATATTCCATCTCCGTTGCAAGAATCTTTCTTTCATTCTTTTTGTTAATAACCAATACTTCCGCTGCATACATCATAATACTTTGGACTATGGTCTGATATATCATTTTTTTGGTGCATTTCTAATCTTTTTGTCCCACATAACATTGTGTAATTGTCTAATCCCTGTTCTAGTCTGCCCTAATCTACTTTGTATTTCCTCTTCCGTTGTGCCTTGTATACTCAGTGTGAATCCTAGGTACTTGAATTTGTCTGTTCTTCTAATTTTAACATTTTCGTCTACTTCTAAATCTGTTGTTTCTTCATCTCTAATTGCCAAGTATTCAGTCTTTTTATGTTTATTTCCAATCCCATCTTTGTGTATTCTTCATTCAGTTTTCTGACCATGTAGCTTAGATCTTCTTCATCCTGGGCTATAACTTAACTACCTGGTCATCGGCGAAGCATAGTGTGTACAGGTATTCATTTCGTTTCGGTATTCCCATTCCATGGCATTTCTGTTTCCACATGGTTAATGCATATTCTAAAAATATCTTAAACAGCGTGGGCAATGTTGGGCAGCCTTGCAATAACCCTTTGGATGTTTTAAACCTACAGACAATTTTGTTACCTACTTTAATTTGTACGTTGTTTTTTTTTATATAGATTCTTTACTGCTTGCGTCAGGACTTTCGGTATTTCCAATTGTGATAGAGCTTTAAACATTTCTTGTCTGGGTACTGTATCATATGCTTTTCTAAGGTCGATAAACGCTAGATGTACGTCCCTGTTCTTCGCTTTTTCTTTTCTATGATCTGTTGTATTGTATATATCTGGTATACGCATGATCTCCCGGCTGTAAAACCTGCTTGTTATTCTCCAATCTTTCCCTCTACATTTTCCTCGATTTTATTTCTTAGCACCCTACCATACAGCCTTCCCATTGTTGCTAAGACAGTTAAACCTCTATAGTTTTCGTAGTCTTTTCTATTGCCCTTTTTAAATATCGATGTAATTCGTGCCTCTTTCCATTCCGCCGGTTAATCTTCTCCATTTATAACCCTCTCGAACATTCTTCCTATCATTCTCATAAGTGTTTCGGTTCCGTACTTTATTAGTTTCGCTACTAACCCTCCTGGGCCTGATGCTTTGTTGTTTTTCATTAAGTTTATTGCTTTCCTTAATTCTGCTGCCGTTATAGTAATTCTATTTTCTGTTTCTGTCTCTATTTCTTCTTCATCGCTATTCACGAATTCTTGTCTACGCTCCGTAAGTAGATTTTTATAGCGTGTCTCCCACTCATTGTCTTGTATATATTGAATATAGGTTTTATCCTTCCTATTCGTTCGTAATGATTTAATTACATTACGGAATTGAATATACTAAATTAGCGACAACTTGGATATTCATAACTGACAGTTCACAAATTAACAAACAACTTATGGCCACAACACACTCACCCTCACGCTCTAACCCTCCCACGGTAAAAATTACAAGGGAAGCAATATATAAAACGCGCGCCGTAGTTAAATCAACATCAGTACGCCTTGAAAATGACCGGGATTACGGAACGAAACGTCGGCAACATAAACATCACATACACTGATGTACCCAAAAACCTACTACAACACACGCGCGCGTGCGCGCGCGCACACACACACACACATTCAAAACATGTTAATTAAGATTTGTAGTAATTTATAGAAAAAAATTATCTGTACAGTCGTTAACACGCGTCGTCTCTCTTTTTCTCTTTCTATTTCTTAATCTGTATCCCTCCTTCTGTCTTTCTGTCTGTCTGTCTCTCTCTCCTTCTCTCTCTCTCTCTCTCTCTCTCTCTCTCTCTCCCATCACACACACATACACAAGTCGTACAGCAGTATGTATACAATATGTGTGTCACAGCGACAGTCAACCGTTACCTGTAATCCTGTAATCCGCTTTTGGTCACTCTCTAACGCATCACTGACTTTGCATTCTACCGTGATTGACGGGTTTTGACTGGTTTCCAAATACATAGTTAGTGACAATTAACATACGTATAGTAATATGCAAACAACGATCACAGCTTAAGTGTCATTGTATATGATACACAATAAAAGCAACTTATCGTTAATGGAATCTTTTTATTACAAAGTCGTCTTTCAACATTCGCTGATTTTTAGCTTAATTACAGATTTCAAGGAGCTCATTTTTCGATAACCCTAGATTGCATTTGGTAATTCTCCAGGGCGGTTTTGGTGATGTATATGATGTCCGACAATGGGGGGCGCTCATCGTGAGGATAGGATTACGGCTCCATCACGGATCCCGATGAAGAGCAGCCCGCTCGTTTCATAAGTACTACCCGACTTATAAAAAAAAAAACACAAAATTAACACCACGACCCAAATAAGGGATGAAAATTTTAGAAAATTTGAAAAATCTAGCCGGGTGTGAAACTAGTAGAAATTTAACCCATTTGAAAATGCAATATTTAGTATGATTTTTTTTTTTTAATTTTAAGGACATTTAGGAGGCTGTCTTCGGAAGGGAACAAATAGCAAGCCCACCAACCTCTGGGTTGAGAAGAAGAAGCTCTTACAGGCCCCTGAAAACCTACAAAGTAAGGCTAATATTAAAGAAATTTGGTTTATGAAACTGTACAAAAATTTGATGGATTTAAAGGCATTTAAATAAATAATTATGCTCGCGCGCGCGCGCGCGCGCACACACACACACGCACGCACACGCAGGAAACACAGAGTCTTTTACATGTCATTTTTCAAAATTCCGACAAACTAGATTTACTCCGACTGAGATCAAATTCGGCTGAGATCTCCTCCGGTAAAATAATACTGGCGGTAGACCTGGAGCGAGGCTAGCACATTTCACAGCTGTGCTTAAGGAAAAAGTTTATAGTGAGTAGATCTATGTCTTTAGAGGTCACACGTTGTCAGAATTACGGGATTACTGTGCGTCCATGAAGCGTTTTTTACGTCCTTCGGAAAATCACATTCCCTCCGGTTTCATACACTCTGTCTCTCCGTCTGTCTGCTGTCTGTCTGTCTGTCTATCTATCTATCTGTCTCTCTCTCCCCCCCATTCTCTACTTGTGTCGTTTATTACAAGCTGGAGATATACCATAACAACTTTGAACCCAATAATGGGATTCAAGTAGTAAATTTTCACTATTCTACTAATTAATAAACTTCATGGTATAAAGGAAGACGGCGGGATCATGTTATGCATACGTCCTTGAATAGGGTACCGTGGCTGGATTTGAGCTATGATCCTGTGGCAAAGCGAAGTGTTGGGAAACCGAGGATGAGACGATGAAGCCGGAACATCCAAATCGTGGCGAGCAAGAATATGAAGACAAGAAGATTCTAATATTTGTTTTCAAAAGGCTTATCTTAATCTGCTGCATTTGAGTATATATGTGTCTTTATTTAAAAAAAAAAATTGGGAGGACAGAGCGTGGATGAGTGAGGAAGAGGGAGGGATCAGAAGAGTTTGTCCAGTTTATTTCTTGCCCCTTCAAAATAACTTTATATTTTTTCACAATAGTTTATTCGAAATAACTTTCTCAATGTTTAGACAACTACAGAAATATGTAGCTGCCTTCAGGTAATCCTGTAAATTAAACACTTACAATAAATACTGAATTAGGTCAAAAATACTAAGTTAGTGTCATCTAACCGAGATTCATTCATCAAAAAGCGTACTTATGTATTAGTTCTATTTACAGGTGCAACTGAAGACGATCACAGAATTTTTTAGTGTTAGAAGCCTTGTGTAAGTAAATTTGGACGAAAGAAATAGCCCGGTCATAACCATATGATGTGATATTCACACATCATTTAAAATTAGATTTAAACACAGAGATCCAACCTGCACATATCCCCCGTTGAAATATTAAGTATCATCATTGGAAGAGTGCGAGTCTATATAAATAGAAGTCAGATTTCAACAGTGAGATGGGCATTTGAAACAGTTCTTGGATGATTCTGTTACTCTGTCATCTGAATTCTTCAAATACTGCAATACTTGGAGAATCTCCGTGAACACGGACAAGACCCAACTGTGCGTCTTCAACCTAACAGGCCGTAAAATAAGACACTTCTTTGGAACTCCAGTCCGTGTTGGCCCATCTAATATAATCCCGCAGGTTGACTGTAAATATCTTGGAGTCACCCTTGACACCACTATAACCTGGCGACAGCACATCAAAAGAATAGCTGATCAAGCCTGAGCCAGTCTCCGATCGCTGCGAATCCTTAGCAGAAAAGACCACTGCTCCAGTGGACTCCTAAGCTGGATCTACACATGTATTAGACCTATCCTGACATATGCACACCCGATCCTGCTGACAGCAGACCCAGCTAGACTGAAATCCTACAGGATCACAGAACGGCGAGCTTTACGCTTAATACACCGCCGACCTCTCCGCACCAAAACCTCCAACACTGCTTTACATGCCCTGAATACTACATTCCCAGACTTAGATACTTTTCTACACAAAATACACTGGAAATACGCCACAAGAGCCAAAACCCGCACAGCAATACAGTCCATCCCCACTCCCATCAATAAACCAGTCCGAAATACCCGGCGCCCCTACTTTCTCATCATCCGCCTCCTGGCACTTGCGGATGAACCTCCACCCAGACATCGGCGAAGAAGAACCCGCATCAGGAAGGTCCCCAGACACGACTAATGAGCGAAAGTGGCTTTGCCACGCTGAATAAAATAAATCAAATTATACTGTACTCAACTCCTCCGCCCCGTCCAGAAACTACATCTACTCCAACTACGAAATAATAAAATAAAATAACTAATTTCCCACATAACTTAAATACCCAATGTAAAACCTACAAAACCTGTCCCAACCCGATCCCTTGACGCCATTACGACGCTTCCCGCCATCTTTAGCGTCACACGCTTCTCGTCTCCGGTCGCCTATGTCTTTAAGTTTGGCACTAAAACACCCCCCTCACCATCATCTAGAGGCTGCCACACCTTCATCAACTCAGGCACACTCTCTTTACATTTAGGTACCACCACCTTCTCATCGGCTGATCTGCGCTGGCGTACGAACACAACCAACCAGTAATCCTACCCACACGGATGAAAGGGACTTGCCCCAGAATAGCCTGAGACTTGCCCTAACAAAAAACTTTATTAAGCTGGGTTAAACTTTACTAATTTCCCACATAACTTAAATACCCAATGTAAAACCTACAAAACCTGTCCCAACCCGATCCCTTGACGCCATTACGACGCTTCCCGCCATCTTTAGCGAGATGACCTGCGAGAAAAATTGCGACAGTACTTGCACAAGTGCTGTCTTAATAGTGTAAACACAGAGATGCAATTTTTGCCGAGAATTTGAATGCAAGTGTCCCGCGAGCTCTCGCGCGGGCTAATGTCACTGTTTGTTGCGACAGTTCGTAGAAAATCCGTTTACACGAGACAGCACATGGATGCAATTTCAACTTGCTCAACTGGTCCCTCCCAGGACGTCAGTTAGTTTTTAACCATGCCACGAAGCAGACGTGTGAAAACTGCTGCTGCGCTAGTAATAGTGGATTATTGGTTACGCGTAGAAGAACGGAAAAGGAGGAAGAAGAGAATGTGGGTTAGAGATTGGATTGACAGAAGGCGAGAGTATGGAGCTTACACAAATTTATTAAATGAGTTAAAAATTGAAGATTCACAACAATTTAAGAATTTTATCAGGATGTCTGCTGTAGAATTAGAAGATCTACTATGCCTTGTTGGACCTAAAATCCAAAAACAGGATACTGTTTTAGAGAGTCGATACAAGCCAGTGAGCGACCGATGGTTACCCTACGCTTTCTGGCCACTGGTGAGTTCACAAATATCATTGAAATCATATTATCACACAAAAGTTTTGCCGTATTGGCTAATTCGTTTTAAATTTTTTAATTAATAAAAACAAAATTATGTTTTTAGAACCTTTAAATGCAAATCAGATCATTCAGTATGCTTTGCTCAGTACTTTGTAAAATGCATACATTGTTATTCAAATATTTTTACTATAATTTTATTATAAAACTATATTGAAATTTACTTTGTTAGGTGACTCATATCATTCTTTGATGTACCTCTTCAGAATCCCAGTATGCACCATAAGTATATTCATACCGTAAGTGTGTCAAGCAATTTTTGATATTCTCAAAGAAACTTTAATGAAGCTAAGCTAATCATTTTTTCTCAATAGAGCAGGTTACTAATTTTAATATTTTAGCTCTAATATTAAGCTCTAATATTGTAATAGAGCTTGTGTATAAGATACTATGTTGGCTTTAAAAAATCATATAGGCTATATTCTGTAATAAATCAACAATGATCAACATTTTAATCAACATCGTTTTTATTACATTTTACATTCTATGTATTATAAACAAGAACAAAACCAGAGTTAACATTTGAAGTTATATATGAACTTGAAAATTTTAGTTCAATTATACGATTCATAGTTCATGTCATTATAGCCACTAAGTTGTAAAATTGAAGATTGATGCCCAGATTGTTCCTGTTGTACTATTTGTTGTGTATTTGGTTGCATGTTTTACTGCGCTGGAAAAGATGAAGAGCAGTCACTTGAGCCAGGAGACGGGGAAGTCAGTGTTGTGGGATGTGAATAATTAATACTAAAGGACCGACTGGAAGGCTTGTAAATTACTCCCAGTGCCTCAGCTTCCGCTACATTTGTAATTGCCTCCATAACTATTTTCTTAAAAATCCGTTTGTTAGCAGGGTTTTTTATCTGTCTCAGCTCTGAGGCACAGAAATCTCCAAATACCTGTTCATCATCATTTGACTGATTAAGTTGCCGCAGTGCCTGCTGAACGTATGCTGGCATATCCTGCGAAGGCTTGAGTTTTTTTTTCTTGTTTGGAGGCGCTTGAATGTCTTGTTCCCTTTCTTCTTGCGGTTCAAGAATAGATGTAGAGGATTCATCATAATCTTCGTCTTCTGATCTTTTCACTTCCATTGGTTCAATGCTGCTTTTCTTTTCTTTCAGTGTCTGAAATGAAAAATAACTGATGAAATATTTGTAATTCTTTGTGTGTTTGTGTATTTGCATGAGCAGTTTGTTATAATATCACGTATTATTTGTTTTGTCTTATTGTTACAGATACCACGAAACAAAGATGATTGGAAACAAATTGCTGCAGGTTTTGACACCAAATGGAATTTTCCTAATTGCATCGGTGCACTTGATGGTAAACATATTGTGATACAAGCACCTCCAAAGAGCGGAAGTTTGTATTATAACTATAAAGGAACACACAGCATTGTCTTGCTCGCCATGGTGGATTGTAATTACAAATTTATCTACGTTGATGTTGGCTGTTTTGGAAGAATTTCCGATGGAGGGGTGTTTAACAATTGTTCCCTTAAAGAAGGCATAGTGAACGGGACTGTAGATCTACCGGATCGCTCTCCATTAAGAGGAAGGCAGCGTCCAATGCTATATGTGATCGTGACTGACGATGCATTTGCATTAAACACCTACATAATGAAACTGTACCCATTTCGCAACCTACCTATGAAGCAACGTGCGTACAACTATCGCCTATCTCGATGTAGAAGAGTTGTTGAAAATGTGTTTGGGTTGGCTGCTAACAGATTCAGAGTTTTACGAAAGCCGATGCTTTTGCATCCAGAGAGAGTTAAAGCTGTTGTTTTGGCAATATGCACGTTGCATAATTATCTGATGCAAGGAAAGGGGTCCGCAAAGAGATATGTGCCCTTAGGAACATTTGATATGGAAGACAGTGACATCGGTGATCTGATAAATGGATCGTGGCGTTTAGAAGAGGGAATGCCCTATAGCAACTTGATTCCTCTGTAAGCAACAAAAAGTAGAAACCACCCGAAGCCTGCTGAACAAGTTCGTATGGAGTTCACAGAGTACTTTTCATGTCCTCAAGGAAAGGTCCGCTGGCAATACAGGCATATTTAAAGAGGTAATGGCACACGATCATGTTAGGTACATTTTACAGATGTTTTCTGGTAAAAAAAAAAACTTTTTGGTGTATAGTAGAAAATATGTTAACACATTTTGGGCCGCCTTTTTTTATAGGGCCGTAACAGAAAATTTTTAGACACCAATTGTTTTCTTTAATCAAGACCTTTAAAATGAGGGGTCACATGATGGGTATTTACATTAAAAATTTTTGAGTTGCCCCCCAAAAAGGGCAATATATAATATATGGTATCGTATGGCAATATATAATTATTGTTATTTACTTACCATTGTACTGGATGTTGTGGGGTCTTCACATGGATGAACTTCAGAGCGGCGAAGTACGGCCAATTCGGTACATAAACTTCATCCGTTCCCTGACCTGATGTCTTTGTCCTTAATTTCTTCAACTCCGAGTTGTATTGACTTCTTAAATTATGCAGTTTTCTTTGCACTTCAGGTGTATCAACATTCAATTTATTGCTGATGGCACGTATTGCTTCATGTTTTTTTACACGATTTCTATAGTCCTTCGAAGTAACGTTCCATAGTATTTCATTCTCTTCATACAGGGCTATTAATTTTCTCGTTTCCATGTCCGACCATTTTTTATTTTCATCCGTAGGAGTTTTCGCGGCAGGAGGTCCAGTATTAGTTTTCTTAGGTGTTATTTCAATAGCAGGGTTTTCTTCAGCCATCACGACGCTACACAGTTTAACATAAAACACTGAGAAACAATAGGAAACCAACCTCTCACTATCCAGACTTGCACAAAACTGTCGCTAAATATCTCCCACTGTTTGATCCAGTGACAGCGCGAGTGCGAGAAATTCCGAGAGCTGAGCTGCGTGTCTAGACCTGCAAGCTGAAGTGTCGGACACTAACTCCGCCTACTTGCGACATCACTCGCGGGAGCAGTTCCGACAACGCTCGCCGGTCTGTTTACATTTGCAATTTCGACTGTCGGACAGAAAACTCGCGCAATTTCTCGCAGGTGTAAACCCACCTTTAACGTATACAGTTGTTCGGCTGAAAGAGCTATTATCCGATTTAAAATAATAACAAACAAGCGCAGGCCTGCAATAGGAGACGCATGGCTTTAGAAACCTTATGCTACTAGCTTCAGAGAAAACTTATTAGAATCGATTCTCAATGAAGAAATAATTGTTGCATTTTCATTATCGACATCAATTGAAAGAAAGAAGTTTCTATCCCGAATATAAGCCAAAGCAACTAGGACTTTATCAAACCATTGTTTTTTTAATTTTTTCTTCTTTACAATACGCTTTGTTGATACTTTGTTCCTTTGCTCTATAATATTATCTCACATGTATTAATTTCATTAGTTTTCTATTTTTATTGGTTTAATTTTATATGAGAATTTATTTGCAAACTATACTAGCTTTATCTTAAGCGTATTTGTAATAAAACGCTTATTACAATGAGATTTCCCTTTAATTTTAAATACCTTTCCTTTGGGGGGGTCACCAAGTTTACGGGGGGGGGTGAGTCATCAAGCATGGAGGGCAACCTTGGCATAAGTAGTAGTAGGATAAGATGTTAAGAAACATAAAAATACAAAAGACCGTTATGTAGCCGTTACGAAGCGGTTACGTAACCGATTGGAATCGTAAACTGCATTGATTCCAGTTGTAATCAACAATATTATTTCCTTTCGTTCGGCTCACTTTTGCGTAATGCTTCGCAGGCAAGCGAAATATTAAGTAGGGCACCCAGAGAAGGAAAATACTGTTTCTCTACTGTAATAATGTTTTTGTTGTGTTGTGTGAGCGTTTTGTATTACAAAATATATTTTGGGGCTTAATCGATTTCAAACCAGCCGAACGTTTGCAATACTTTATTATTCAGAAGAGGTTACACGCGAAAAGCAGTAAGTCTCTGTCTTTCTATCTGTTTGCTTCTCTCTCACTCTCACTACATATTGGTTAGCCTGCAAATACTAATTAACTTATATTAAGCTACGTACGCAAACAACGTGAGAGTATTTTAGCATTTTCTGTACCGGTCTGTTACTCTTCTGGGATAGCAGGCCATAGGCTGGTTGGCAGCAGGTCGCCATTCTTCGCGCTTCTCTGCTTTTCT
The DNA here is from genome assembly GCA_034769895.1 of Magicicada septendecula. Taxonomy (NCBI): domain Eukaryota; kingdom Metazoa; phylum Arthropoda; class Insecta; order Hemiptera; family Cicadidae; genus Magicicada; species Magicicada septendecula. The sequence continues at coordinate 562,469,567 of CM068369.1, forward strand.
TTTCAACTCACAATATGATGTACAGTTCACATCGACCACAAGCTATTTCATGTCGTCTACAGGCAGGCCCGGATTTTCCACTAGGCGCACTAGGCACGTGCCTATGGGCGGCAGGCTCAGGGGGGCGGCACAAGGTGAAAAATTATTTGTTAAAATTTCATGTTTTCGGTTTTTTGCAAATGAGATATTTGCAATAGAGCCAGTTGAAATCACTATTTTCAGCAACTTTTTTTCAGCAGTCAAGGAGAATTTAATATATAGAAATTACTTGTTGGAGTGGGGCGCTAACAATAGTGCCTAGGGACGGCAAAATACCTAAATCTGAGCCTGTCTACAGGGGTTTGTCCTCTGTGATACTTCCCTTCAATTGTTGCTTCTATCATTCTCTTAACCAACCCATTGTGTCCTAGTATATGCCCTATAAACTCAGCTCTTCTTCCTTTTAAATTTCGTAGAAAGCTCATCTCCACCTGAGCCCTTCTCATGACTTCCTCGTTCGTTATCTTCTCCCTCCAGCTTGGCTTGAATATTTACCTCCGGAATATTGTACAAGTGAAGCATCCATCATAGAGCTGCTGATATTGGGGATATCTTAAACAGATCTTTAATGCAGTGGTTTCTATGTACGGAAACAAAGTCAAAGTATTTTAGCACTTTCAATGCCGGTCTGTTACGAGACTATTAATACTAGAGAAGCATTTTAAAGATTATTTGAAAATTAATATCATTAATTATAGAACTTAAGATCCGGGCTATTAGGCCGTAGTCTACTTCAATTAGGCCTATTATCCTGACAAATGTTGTTATCACACGTTTCGACCTCACCTCTGGAGGCCATATTCAGTGAAAAAGGTTTGTAATACAAATGACATGGCGTTAGTCAGTATCAACTGTACTGTGGCAAAGGATATATATATATATATAATATAATATAATATAATATTATGCAACTTTGCAACGTTGTAATGTTAAAATATATATATATATATATATATATATATATTGTAACATTACAACGTTGCAAAGTTGCATAATATTATATTATATGTGTACAAATTTACATGTAATTTATGTTTGTGATGCCCCACGTTGGAAGCGACATTATATGCAACGTAATAAATTGCAAATTTAATATAATTTAAATTTGTGGAGCCCCACGCTCTTGGAGCGCCAAATTTATGCAACGTTACATATACATAAAATAGGCGTGACCGGTCTCACGTTCAAGATTGACAAATTATTTAACAATATAACATTTAAATTGGGTGTCAGGTGTATCTGTAATAAGAACTCTATGTAACTTGAAACGGTAATTAAAATTTATTTGATACTATTAAAAAATGTGCACATGGCACTGACTTCGATTTAGAACATTCGTTATTATTTGTTATTATGCCGTAAGGCTTAAGCTATATACATCCTTACTGACTAAATATTCTATTCTACTAATTATTGTATAAAAGAAAAATCTCATTTTCAGACTACTCAGTCAATTAATGTGTTTCAAAATATCAATATTTAAACCTTTTTTTTTCTATATTGTAATGTACTCAAAATGTTAATAGTTATTGAATTTATCTTTTGTGTCTCAGTACTGTTTTCTCAAATACTAATTGTTTTCATTTAAATGCTTTGTAATCATTTATATCATATTAATTTGAGCTCTTGTTACGTTAATCGTATTTCTAAAACATCTATGATTTTAATTCTACTATACAAGAAACATTGCTCTTACTTTTAAATAAAATAGGAATGTCTTTAATTGTCTTTGAGTTCTTTGTATGATTAAGATATAAATAAGTTGTTTATCACCTTATTGTCGTCAATCATACTCGATCATTTTTGATCCATCGGTATTCGTCCTCGTCTCGCCTCCAGCGTCGGCTGTCTCTCTTCTCCTCTTGTCCAGCGCCGGCTGTCTCTCTTCTCCTCTTGTCCAGCGTCGTATCTCTCTCTGGAACTCTCCTCTTGTCCAGCGTCGTATCTCTCTCTGGAACTCTCCTCTTGTCCAGCGTCGGCTGTCTCTCTTCTCCTCTTGTCCAGCGTCGTATCTCTCTCTGGAACTCTCCTCTTGTCCAGCCTCGTATCTCTCTCTGGAACTCTCCTCTTGCTGTTTCTGACGTTAGTGGATCTTCTTAAGTAGTGCTGTTATTAATTAAAATGATTGTCTTTACAGCTTAGTTACATATTTGTACGTAACTGGCAAATTCAAACTGTTTACAAAAAAAATAAATACACCGTGCTGACGGGCATAAGCTCCCGCTGCACCGTGGATGATTTAAGAAAGAGAACCACTGTAGCTTGCGTGTCCTATTTATACCCATGTCTTGGTCGACACCCTGCAATGGTACGAAATCGACATGTTAGAAACTGTCTCTGGCTTCAGTTCCCCCACTCTTTGTCAAATTCGCTATTTTTTATATTTCTGCGAATTGCAGAGTCCTGTAAGTATACTCTTATACTTATCTTATAACTATTTTTACAACACATGTTCACTGTAATTTTGGACATTGCAACTTAACCCTTTCGATTTGTACACAGTTATTTCACTATTACACTCGTACGGTGTGTCACTTTCGCGTGTTTTTCGTACACAGTATTTAGTAAATTTTATTACATTTTATTGTGCTTTAGGATTTTAATTCTTAATTATAGTTTATGAATAATTACGGAAAAACAGTAATTGTGCAATTATTCGTCTTGGGGTGGCAAACTCGCCTGCAGAGACCTGCGTTCACACACACTAGCAAAATACTGGTGTACACACTTTCAGTTACATTTGTGTGTGTGTGTGCACGTCGATTCAGGTCGAAACACCTGTTCATATTTTTGTCTGAGCCAAGCTTACAATCCCTAACATGCTTATTTCTAATATATTATTAATTATTTACAGTTTATTAGGTAAATTTAAATTTTTATATTCCATGCTCAGTACATCACTTATTTGTACTGTCGCAATATATATTCAATCACTTTCTGCTACAGTCCGTTTCTTGATGTATGTAATACATTTAATATTTATAACTAAATTTACCTCAAGATGTTATTTTTCCTATATATATATATATATATATATATATATTGCAACGTTACACAATTATACAAATATATTACCATGTACTCAACGCAACTAAATATGTATTACACCGGCCAGGTCGCAGGATTTTGTTTCTCGTTGCGTCAAGTATATGTACTTACTTACTTTACTTTAGCCAACGCCCGTACGTGGTTCCTCAACCATTCGACGTCGAGCCTCCCAGTAGCGATTGGTTATGTCGTCGGTCGGGTATGCGAGTGCTTGGCAGTCCCGTAAGTGTTCTCCGTCCATTCTTCCGGAGTTGCAAAGCGGACAGGTTTCGCGTCAAGTATATGTAGTTGCACAACAATTAAATAATTTTTAAAGAGGAGTGAGATGTTGTTGACATGAAATAATCAATTAAACCCGTTTCAAAATAATCATTCTAAGATTTATTACTTGATAGAAAAATATTTAACTATTAATATTTCAAACATTATACAAATAAATATTCACCTTTATAAGCTTTACAAATCTGTAACCTGCTATGCTACTCATAACATACAACAAAAATAAACACCCACATAATCTTATTAACTAACCAAACATGCTAAACAAGTTATTTAAATACTTTTATTTGTGTGTCTGAAATTAACTCAAATTTTAATTAACGATAGCAACTCATTTACCAACAAAATAATATTAAGATTCAAGAATGAATTTATTGTTGCTATAAACAAATAAAAATGATATTACATTTACTTCCAATCTATTATTGAGTTACACTGACACACCCAATAATACAACAAAAGATTATAATTTCTTTTCTAAAAGTGTTGTTAAATTACACTCTCTTATCTAACTACTATTAACTTTAAAACTCTAATTATTATCTGTTCACATTTAAGTTCTTTTCGAGAGCTCTCTTCACAATAAAAAATATAATTGTTTTTGTATCACCTGTGTATATCTGCCGTTACCGTTGCGTGTGTGTGTGTGTGTGTGTGTGTGTGTGTGTGTGTGTGTGTGTGTGTGTGTCCAGAATCCTGAGAGTATGATGATGGTTATTCTGCTGCTGGGGTCGTTGTCTCGTTGTCTCTAAGTGTTGTTGTTGTTGTTGATGCTCCAGAATTCCTCCTTACGTCTTGGTGTGAGTGTGGTAGTGTGTGTGTGTGTCCATGTCGATCTGCAAACGGGCAGCGTAACGTCGTCTGTAGATTTCTTGAGTCTGAGTGTGTGACCGACCAAAATTGCCAGTGGTATTTATACTGGTGGCGATTTGACAGGTACAGGCCTGTTTTCGACAAGCTAGAGATGCTCCGTTCGCGCCAGAGTGTCCTTTTTATTACACTCACTTTTTGGTTAATTATCGCGAACTCATGAACATACTCATCACAAGAGCGATATCATTGTATGCGTAATTTTTCTCTGGTCACTCACATATACCACACATATTAATTACTCTTCAATTACACTAGTAATTAATATTAATTAGTTAGCATCTTTAATATGGCACCTCTGGAAATAAAGTTTACATCACCATACTAGTCAAAAATCCCTTAACGTAATGGTGTCTTTATAATTGGCGTAAGACTTTGCTTACAGGTTTAACACACGTAATTAGTTTATTATAATCCTGTTAAGGCCTGATTAATTGGAACAAACAATTCGTACACTCACCCCATATTCTTGTCGCAGCTGGCTCACACACACAAACACACACACGCCGTATTTTTAACTATCGAAGCAGGTGCACTCTCGACATGATCCAGCCTGAATTTTCTTGCATAAAATTGTACAAAACTGTTCCTTATTCTATTTCCGCTAATTACAATATAAAAAATACCGCCCTGGGCAAATATGCACATATATGTATTGTTGCAATATATATATATTACTATAATACTTATAACTATTTTACCTCAAGATGTATTTTTTCCTTTAGGGACATGTTTCGGGAGATCCTGTTCTCCCATTTTCAACCTTCGCCATCTTGCAAGATGGCGAAGGTTGAAAATGGGAGAACAGGATCTCCCGAAACATGTCCCTAAAGGAAAAAATACATCTTGAGGTAAAATAGTTATAAGTATTATAGTATTATATACATCAAGAAACGGACTGTAGCAGAAAGTAATGAAATATATATATATATTGTAACGTACCGCTTTTTTCGTGAGGTTTTGTATAGTTAAATCCTGCACCACGTTGTACGCGTCAATTCTGTAACGTACTACTTTTTCACGAGGCGTTATTTAGCGAAACGTCAGTCTGAGTCAAGCCCCAAATGTTGGGTTCGCCAATTCTGTAACGTACCGTTTTTTTTTTTTCGTGAGGTGTTATGGAAGTGTTATTATATGCCTCACGCAGTATGCGTCACTTTTGAATTATACTAACTGACGTTTTAAACGGTAAAAATAAAGGATTTTGTTTATCTTGTTTTACTCAATCCAAAAGAAATCGAGAGTGTGTGATTTGGGGTCAAGGAGGTAATTTGTTCAGCCTTATGCAGAAGAGAGAGTAAGTATCAAATTTGCCCCTCTGTTGTGACGATTCCTTCTGTATGTTGTGCTGAAATTTTCATTAACTACCCACTACAATAAATTATAACACGTTATAATTCAATATTAATTTTCAATAATATTGCTTTATTGATTATTGACTTTTGTCTCCAGCCACCAAAGTATAGGTATCACAATTAATCTTTTTAAAAAGAAAACATCCTCTCGCCTTTACCGAGTAAACATAGATCTGTCTAAAGAACAAAACATATATGTTGTTATTTAACCAATATTACGCTATAATAAAATACATCAGTTATTACATAATTCTTATTAATTCCCCAGGGTTCAGGGTGAATTCTTTGTGTTATGAGAGTGTCAGAAATGGCTAATTGCTACGCTTTACAAATATAAAAAAATTAATAAATAATTTTGTTTATTTTTCAAATGTTACATAGTTTCCGGAATTGCCGTAAGAGAGCAGCATGTATTTGTTTACTTTTGAAAGGAACATATGATAAAATGAATATTTTTTCGTTCTATTTCACTATTAAAAAACGAGTTTTCTTCTGTATTTATTACGAAAAATGTTTATATTACCTCGCTCCGTGTTGTCCTTACTGGATTGAAGTTTTATTCTGTGATGAGGTACGTCTTGCGTTATTATTTCCTTTTCATTTTCGAGTATTTTTCTGATTGTCTATTAGACGTAGGCCGAATTATATTGGATCCTCAGAATGGTTTCATCCACTGGTTTTTAATGTATAACACCTTTTAATTAGGATTCCTCAGGTATAATTGGTTAGTATTCACTTTGTTTATTACTCTTGCGTGAATTTCGCCTCCTCCAACGTCCAAAAAAGGTTATTTTTTTTATAATTTTTGTCGCATCGATTCTTCAACTCTCTGGTTTAGTTCAAAATTTTTTATATCTTATTAACAATACTTGTTATTTTTCATCACTCTTAGTAACACATAGTATTTTTATTATGTAGGCCGTTTGTGATTATTATAAATTTACATTTTATTTATGTAAAAAATAATTACTTTCCATTCCAGTTTCTTTACTAATTTAATTTACATAATATGTTTTGGTTAATTTTTTTATGACATTGTATATAAATATTTTATCATTTTATTATCATTAAATAAATTTATATTTTATTTATTTAGTCTCGAATAGTGTTCATACCCGGTACTACTTCCTGTTGTCATTTCCTTCATAGGATTATTTTAATTTTATATTATCTTTGGTAGTTAACATTTTTATGTCTTTTAAAATTAACCATGGGTTTTCTTACAATCTAACATAATTATTTGAAACAATATAATATTAACTTGGGTATAACAAATTGTGGTTCATACAATATAAATTACAATAAATAAATAAAATCACAAAAATCAATTAGTATTATTACATACTACTTCCATAGTTTTATCCTATCCAAAACATACAGCACAGTTTAGTAATACATTAGTTTCACTTTGGTTTTTCACCTCAATGGGTACACTAGAACTCACTTCGCACTATATACCACTCGAATTGTTTATTATGTGGAGTGATATAATTAAATTTTGAGCGAGCTTTAGTTCTACCCATTTCTGACTTTTATTCTCATGATTTACTTTATTGGGACCGGTTTATGTACCGTTACATAAAGCCCCCCCACTAGAACAAATTTATTTTAGTTCAACTCGTTGATAGAAATAAACTGTTAATTGGTTCAAGTCTTCTAATGGTCTTGACTTTGTTTTCATAATAATGTTTCATTGCTGACTGATTATAAACTCTGGTAATTCAGACTTGTGGTAATTGTCGTTTTCTTACTTAACTCTCTCTCTCTTGGAGGCAAATTCATCAATTATTTCTCGGGGTTAGTGTAACTTCCACATTTTATTTGATAAGGACTGGTCACACTAATCATATTAAAATTGTTTCAACACTCATTTCTATTTACTTTTATAAATTTGCTTTATCAATTAAGCTTCTGTCTGCTATCTTCCTTCTATTTTCTTCATTTATACATCTGGAATCTAATATCACTCCTTTCAGCTATTTTATAATTATTATCCCTTAAATATTCAATTTCCCTAACATTTTTCCCTATCCTGTGCGGTGGTTCCAGTCGGGTGACCACTCTGGGTCCATACATCGCTGTCCATCCTTACACCTTCTGAGACCAGGGGAACATCATCCCTGCTCATAAAAATTATTGCCGGAACATTTCTACGGTCAATACATAAAAATAAAAAAATTATAAGTAGTAGTCAATTAGCGACTAGTACCAAACACTTCTGGGATTCTTCATACTGTAGCTGTTTGTATTTATTTATATATTTCTTCTTCTCCTTGATTCCTTCTTCTTTTCCATTAATTAATAGCATATAACATCATTGATAGGCTTTATGTTAAAACTCTTCTGACTTTACTTCTTGTGACATATTTCTCCGTATCATTTCTTCTTATAAAATCTTCAATTCCGAGAAATTCTAATTTTTGTTGTATTAATTATCATCCTCCTTCAGTTTCATTGGAGTCATTAAATTATTCGTTATTCTTCTTATCTGAGCACATTACCATCAATTGTTTATTTATTTATTCTTCTTTTGTTACCATCAAAATATTATTTTTCCTATTAGTCCATTTTAAATCAGTTCTTTATAAATATTATTTAATCATCTGTTCTCTTTTAGTCTCTTCACTTTAAATTATATGGTTTCGAAATAACTTGAGTAAGATGTCGTTACACACTTTTTATTAATTCTAATGGTTGCAAAATATCTTAAGTAAGTTGTACTTACACACTTTTTATTAATTCTAATGGTTGCAAAATATCTTAAGTAAGTTGTACTTACACACTTTTTGAATTTTGGGGTTTTTTAGTTTCTTCATTTTAAATTATTGTTCGAAATAAGGTGAGTAAGATGTCCTTACGTCTTTTGGAATTTTGGGGTTTTTGTTTCTTCATTTTACATTAGTTTAACCGTTTTCAGTATCATTCACAACACGGATTGATCAACTCGTATATTTTTCCCGTGGATTCTGTTGATTAAACTTGTCAATAAAATTCGCTATTGGATTGCCCCATTGCGGATCACTACCATACATTTCAATATTATCGTATGTATATAGCCTCTCATCTTTATTACTGGGACCAGGATTAGACCCTTGATTTTTCCCATGGTCAACTCGTTTGTCCACTTTTCTTTGTGGCTGTTCATCGGGTCTCCTCGAATCCCTCTCATCAGCCATCAGATAATTTACTTGGGCTTGATTAGTTCTCTGATTGTCATTTGGTGGATCTCCTGAGGGTATGTCCCTATTTCTATCTCCACTTCTGGACCTCCTATATTCGTCATGATCATTCCATTGTTGTCTGTTGTAGTTGTTTCTCTCATCCCTTCGATCATAATTTTGTCTCTGGTTAAAATACGGACGTCTTCCTTGGTAACTATTACTGTAATAATTGTTATTAGCATGTACATAATTAACTCTGGGCCGATTCTCTCTTGGTGGTTCATTCTTCCGCTCCTCGGTATTCCCTGACCCCCATCTACTTCTCCTATAATAAGATTCCTGTTCATAATTTTCTAGCAGCGTCTCCATGCCTCCAATAGTTTTGATTTGTCCACTCAAGCGTGCACTGATGATCTTTTCTTCAAAATGATAAGCCATTTTGGTCACTAGACACTCTTCAGGTATCTTAGGGTCTAGATACTTGGCGATACACACCTTCCCTAAAAAGTAAGCAGTAGGTGTTTGTCCCGCTGTACGGTCATACCTACCATGACAGATATCGTCCCTAATAATGTTTTGTACTGATTCTGACCAGTACTTAAGTTTGAACATAGTTTTGAAACCCTCATAATCACACACCTCGTTCCTAATTGCTGTCCACCAATTATCATTGATATTTTTGAACGATTCGTCTAATAGACCTTTTATCATATTCCATCTATTCTCCTTTGATCTGTTCAAAATTTCATCTACTCTCCCTAAAAATTCAAGTGGGTTTCTGCGATAATCTCGAAAGTTTACACTTTCCTTATTGTCTGGATAAACATGATGACTGTTCCATGCAGATCTAGCACTTATTCTATCTACATCACATTGAAAATTGGTTTGTATTTGTTGCAAACTATCTAATTTCTCTGCTTGGCTATCACATTGATTTTTTTACATTCTCTACAGTTTTATGAAACTCTGAAAATTTACAGTTTAGACTGCTTTTAATGCTATCTAACTGGTCATTGTTTTCTTGTCGTATGGCCATTACACGAACTTGATTATCTTGCTCTTCTTTTTCCATTCGTGCCTCAACTCCAATTTTAATTAGTTCCATCTTCTCTTCAGTTGTATCTAATCTTTGGTTAGTTTCTACTAATTTCTTCTCTGCCTCTTCCTTATATGCCTCTACTCTTTGGCTTAACGTATTATTGACCAGTTCAATTTTACCTTCTAGATTTTCTCTTAATTCTTTATTGAAATTCTCCATCTTACCCTCAATTTGTTTTAAATTCTCATTATTCTCTTCAAATTTTGCATTCATCTCTTCTCTTTGTCCTTCAACCGCTTCCTTCAGTTCATGGTATCGTTCATTCATAGTTTGTTTTAAGTTTTCCTCCTGTTTCTTAAAATTCTCCTTATTTTCCTCATTGGTTTGTTTCAAGGCTTCCTCCTGTCTCCTAAAATTTTCTTTATTTTCCTCATTGGTTTGTTTCAAGGCTTCCTCCTGTTTTCTAAAATTTTCATCTATTTTGTTATTGGTTTGCTTTGAAGTTTCCTCCTGTTTTCTAAAATTTTCATCTATTTTGTCATTGGTTCGCTTATTATCTTCCTGTATCTTGTTATTCCCTTCCATTATAATTCTTAACATCTCCTGTATGCTTATATCTTCTTTTTGGTTGGATTTATCTGGTTGATCCCCTTGGGCATCCTCTTCAATTATTTCCGTTTCCGTATCCATAACTACTTCGGTTTCTTCTGTATCACTTGTCTGTTGGTCCATTTCACTGTCCGTGACTAACTCTATTTCTTGTTCCTGTCCACCTTCTTCAATCTCCTTTTCTTCTGCCCTCTTCTTCGATTTTCCTCGGGTATTAGGCATTTCTTGTTTTCTCATAACTGCCAACGATAATTAGATATTTTGATATATATTTTTTATTAAAAATCAAAATTCTTTTCTAATTACTGCCCTTTTACGTTGAGCGCCAATTCTGTAACGTACTGCTTTTTTCGTGAGGTTTTGTATAGTTAAATCCTGCACCACGTTGTACGCGTCAATTCTGTAACGTACTACTTTTTCACGAGGCGTTATTTAGCGAAACGTCAGTCTGAGTCAAGCCCCAAATGTTGGGTTCGCCAATTCTGTAACGTACCGTTTTTTTTTTTTCGTGAGGTGTTATGGAAGTGTTATTATATGCCTCACGCAGTATGCGTCACTTTTGAATTATACTAACTGACGTTTTAAACGGTAAAAATAAAGGATTTTGTTTATCTTGTTTTACTCAATCCAAAAGAAATCGAGAGTGTGTGATTTGGGGTCAAGGAGGTAATTTGTTCAGCCTTATGCAGAAGAGAGAGTAAGTATCAAATTTGCCCCTCTGTTGTGACGATTCCTTCTGTATGTTGTGCTGAAATTTTCATTAACTACCCACTACAATAAATTATAACACGTTATAATTCAATATTAATTTTCAATAATATTGCTTTATTGATTATTGACTTTTGTCTCCAGCCACCAAAGTATAGGTATCACAATTAATCTTTTTAAAAAGAAAACATCCTCTCGCCTTTACCGAGTAAACATAGATCTGTCTAAAGAACAAAACATATATGTTGTTATTTAACCAATATTACGCTATAATAAAATACATCAGTTATTACATAATTCTTATTAATTCCCCAGGGTTCAGGGTGAATTCTTTGTGTTATGAGAGTGTCAGAAATGGCTAATTGCTACGCTTTACAAATATAAAAAAATTAATAAATAATTTTGTTTATTTTTCAAATGTTACATAGTTTCCGGAATTGCCGTAAGAGAGCAGCATGTATTTGTTTACTTTTGAAAGGAACATATGATAAAATGAATATTTTTTCGTTCTATTTCACTATTAAAAAACGAGTTTTCTTCTGTATTTATTACGAAAAATGTTTATATTACCTCGCTCCGTGTTGTCCTTACTGGATTGAAGTTTTATTCTGTGATGAGGTACGTCTTGCGTTATTATTTCCTTTTCATTTTCGAGTATTTTTCTGATTGTCTATTAGACGTAGGCCGAATTATATTGGATCCTCAGAATGGTTTCATCCACTGGTTTTTAATGTATAACACCTTTTAATTAGGATTCCTCAGGTATAATTGGTTAGTATTCACTTTGTTTATTACTCTTGCGTGAATTTCGCCTCCTCCAACGTCCAAAAAAGGTTATTTTTTTTATAATTTTTGTCGCATCGATTCTTCAACTCTCTGGTTTAGTTCAAAATTTTTTATATCTTATTAACAATACTTGTTATTTTTCATCACTCTTAGTAACACATAGTATTTTTATTATGTAGGCCGTTTGTGATTATTATAAATTTATATTTTATTTATGTAAAAAATAATTACTTTCCATTCCAGTTTCTTTACTAATTTAATTTACATAATATGTTTTGGTTAATTTTTTTATGACATTGTATATAAATATTTTATCATTTTATTATCATTAAATAAATTTATATTTTATTTATTTAGTCTCGAATAGTGTTCATACCCGGTACTACTTCCTGTTGTCATTTCCTTCATAGGATTATTTTAATTTTATATTATCTTTGGTAGTTAAAATTTTTATGTCTTTTAAAATTAACCCTGGGTTTTCTTACAATCTAACATAATTATTTGAAACAATATAATATTAACTTGGGTATAACAAATTGTGGTTCATACAATATAAATTACAATAAATAAATAAAATCACAAAAATCAATTAGTATTATTACATACTACTTCCATAGTTTTATCCTATCCAAAACATACAGCACAGTTTAGTAATACATTAGTTTCACTTTGGTTTTTCACCTCAATGGGTACACTAGAACTCACTTCGCACTATATACCACTCGAATTGTTTATTATGTGGAGTGATATAATTAAATTTTGAGCGAGCTTTAGTTCTACCCATTTCTGACTTTTATTCTCATGATTTACTTTATTGGGACCGGTTTATGTACCGTTACAATATATATATATATATATATATTGTAACTCGACCCTTGGTGGCTGCTGTAATCTAATCAAATCTAATTAAGCCCCACTGTTTGGGCTAGCCACTTGGTCACCAGACCGCTGTATGCCGGTCGTTACAAAAGAATAAAATGTATACGGAAAATTCACTAATTATAGAATTTTCAAATAATAAAATAATTTTGTTTATGTTTATAGAGGTATGTATAAGAGATAAATCTGTTTTTTAAAATTTTAATAATAGGTAGGTATTTATTGACCGTCGAGCACTTCTTGAAGATTTGCGCCAAGTCTGGAGTTAAATAGATTAACTCCAGGTAATAATCGATTGGTGACTTTTCTGACTGGTCCAATATCTTGTTCAAAATAGAATATATTCTTCTCACTTAATTCCTTCAGCCTTATAAATACCCTTAAATTACCCTGTGAAATAAGTACAGATACAAAATAATGGAAATATAAAGATTTATTGACAATTTTAGATAAATAATCGATATTTTATCGATGGAGAGCAATTATCGACTCTGTCTCAGGAATCATCGATTGTGTCATACAGAACAAAATTTTATGTTATATTATATTAAAAGACAGGTTCTTTGAGCGATTAGAATTAATAGTCAGAGAAGGGTGACGAGAAAGTATAACATTAACAATTAAAAATATAAATACAATAATTACTATTCAATAGTATTTTAAATAATTCAGTATATAATATTAGAATAAATGTTTTGTCGAACCAATGAAGACTGATGTGACGTCAGTGACTGCGATGTAGTAAGCAGATTTCGTTTTCAAGATGGCCGCTACTCGGGTTGGTCTTGGCTACTGCATATGCGTCGAGTCAGAAAATTACTATAAAATTACCTTCATCAAGGTCTAAAATGTCCCCGCACTGGTGTAATATGTCTGTTAATCTATTTGGTGTATTCTGGTGAAGTGTTCTGTGTAAACTTGTGTTAGTTAGTTTATTTTCTATGTGTTCAACTTCTGCGGTTAAGTTCTCAAGTTATTGGTTAGGATTTGCAGAATAAATCAGTTGAAATATAGTATTTTACTTGTTTCTATCACTCGTATTATGGAGTTAAGTGTTTGTTTTCACTATTGTCGTGAATGTATGAACAGCTTTAGCTTTAAAAAGTGTTTAAACCGTTTAACTCTCGTTCACTGATTTCAATGGCTAAACGCTAGTACCATTTTTCTCGATTTTAAAGAAACGTTCTTTTACACAACTGTCCAGCTTGATATTCAACAAAAGACTAATTAACTTGGTCATAACTCTTGCCCAGTTAATCTTTGAAAAAGTATTGTTAACATTTTTCGACTTCCCATACATATGATAAAATATTACATTATGTATGGAATTTATCTATTTTATTCCTCACTTTTATGAATTATTAACCTTATTATTGGTTTAATCATCTCATTCCCTTTAAATTGATGTATTATAGTCCATATCTGTAGATATTTTGTGGAAATTAACAAATTTTGTTCACTCTTTGGGAATATAGGCTCAAAATTGGATTTCCGTTTTTACCTAAAATTCCTTCCATTTTAAATATTATTAATAATATTATAATAAATTTTAATTAGTCATATTCCTCTTCCTTTCCTTAAATACATATAAATTACACCTTTGAACTGGTTTTTTGTGTTAATCTGTAAATTTGACATTGCTCTTTAAAATTAATTTATTTATATATTTTGACAATTTACAAAATGTTAAGGTATATTTCCTTATTATCATTTTAATTCATAGGATCATTCCTAGTAGTGGTTAATTGTGTTATCTTATATAAATCTTGGTAGTTTACAGGATTTATAAGTGAATTATACTATTTTATATTGGTTCTCTGATTTCACCAAATGGCCTAGATTTTAGAATTTTATATTTCTTTCTTTCTCAAATAATTTAAACTTAATTCCTCCTCTGACTTTACATAATTACAATTATATGAAAATAACATGATTTATAACTTATTGTGTTGTGTAGTAGTTAATTAACACTACAGTTATTAAAATAAATAATTATGAACATGGTTTAGCAATCTGCACAATTGAACATATTGCAGATATGGTTTGAACATATATCTTTTAACTATTTTTGAGCTAACATAGCATACCTATTAGAACATTATTACTGGTATGTAGGTTATTATTTATCAAACATAATTCTTTTTAAAACACATAACATAAATCTTATTTTCTAATAAACCTTACAAATACATTTATTTAACAAATTGATTTTAGGACTGTGAAATAACAGTCTATTTAAACATGTTACACTTACTCATACTATATTAGTACCAGTCCTTTCTAGTTTAAACCATTATTATTGTGATCCCCTATATCAGTAAACATTAACTCCCATACTCTATTTATTATCATTTTTTTACAAATGTCTTGTAAATAAAGATTTACCTTAAAATAATAAAATACTGGAAACCTTCCATTTTATTATTTTATTATGCTGTTTGTTATTAGATTTTAAAGTTGTGATATAGCATACTACTAAGTTATAGTATCACCAACTTTAAGTTTATTGCTTTTTTTTTAAAAAACACTTACACAAATTCACTTTCACTGTTGGTTCTGATATTCTGAGTCTTATTATCTCAGACCAGACCTTTAGTAATCATGGACCGTTAAGACTAGTTTATTTTCTTTATTACACAATAGCTTTAGTCGGTGCACTTCTTATAACGCTATACAACACTTTATTTTTCTCAATAATTACATTTTATAATATTTTGGGTATGTTATACTTTCTTTGGCATAGTTTTTGCGGGTTTGGGGTTGATAGTAGTTTATATAATAATAGGTTTTATAACGGCGTTTCTTTCATACTATTTCTTCCTCTCCTCCTGTCTTCTTTCTTGTCCTTCTTCGTATCTTCCTTCTGGTATTCAATCTTGTTCCTCTTCTAGTCTTCATTCTTGTCCCTCGTCTAGTCTTCACTCTTCTGGTCTTCCTTCCGTTCTTGGGTAAACCAAGGTACTTGGTGTTATCACGACTGAGGTTTAGTTTGGAGTATTTAATTTATTCACTGAACTGACTTTATTCTTCTATACAGGTTTCAGGGTATTGTTTTCTTCCTGTTCACAAACTTTATTCTTCCCTCTTCTTGTTTTTGGGGTATTTTGGTATTCACCACCCTTTAATTGAGTCTCTTTTTTCTTTGATATGGTCTTATATAACTGGTTTACTGCTCTGAGCTTCCTGGGTAACTTTCTGGTATTATACTATGAGTTGATGAGTTGCTTCAATACTTTCTTTGGTTTCTTTTAACAGTGGTTTTTATATATTATGTAGTGAGGATTTTTATCTTATTGTGGTTCATTCCTCTGATTTATTTAAATGTCATTCAATATTATTGTAACATTTGTTGGTGTAATTAAACTTTATGTTTTCATATGACTTAAAATGTAGTGGATTTTCTGTCACGCTACAATATATATATATATATATATATATATATATATATATATATATATTGTAATGGTACATATCTTCACCTAACAATAATGAAGAAAACATGACAAGATAAATTGTTTAATCATTAACACTAAAATAAAAAAGGGATGAATCAGAGATTAAAGGAATGGGTAACTCAAAATAATAACACGATCAGACATATCCAGGTAGTCAGAACAGTAACCTCTAATTATAAAGAAGTAACAAACAAACAAACCAAATGTTAAATACAGTAATACATGGCGATTTAACCTGAGTAGCCCAATAGATGGTAAGTGAGAGAGTAGAACCAGCCCCATAAACCAAGAATAATATAAATAATGACAACTGTAAGTGAACTAGAACTAGCCACCACATTACCATAAGAGTGTAGTAATAATAAGAATAATAATGAACAAAGAATTGGCATGGAAGTGTGAAAGTATAATCAGCCAAAACACCAAGGAAGTGACATGTAAACGATGGCAAAATAAAGTGAGCCCAGAAAGAATACAAAACTAATGTTAAACCAATGAAAAAGGACTAACTAATGAAAATTGTATATGATAATAATAAATGTAAAGACAGACAAGTTAAAAATATTAATTGTTAAGGACTTGAGGTATAGAAGGGTACACTAACCCAAACAAATAGAGTAAACTAGGACAAATCACATTAGCACGACACAAACATATCATGTATAGTCAAACCACACAGAGTGAGAGATTATAAATTGTAAGGAGGATGAACATTTTAAAATAAATGTAAGAAAGAGAGTTTTGAATAAGTAATACACTAATCTTTACGAATTAAACACTGACATTAGTAAGACTAAGCCACATAAACTATGAAATACAATTAGACTATCATGTTAAAGCAGGAATATTATGATAATAATGTAAATTAAGAAAACAGTATAATTAAATAAAATCCACAAAACTGTCAAAATGTTGATACCTAAGTAAATACTGTAGTATTGGATGTCAAATTAATCCTTGAGCCAAAATATGAACAGTGGTAATAATATTTACTACTAAAAAGGGAGTACTGAAGATTAATTACATTTAGAAGATCTGTGACCATTTTAAATAAAAATTCAAATATCTTAACAATGATCTCAAGCCAATTTCAGCCAATCAAAAATTGTGAGTTACCATGACAGCAACCGGGTATTGACTAATTTTCAGTTAGGAACAAGAATAACTGTAGTGACGCTAAACTGGAGAGAAGCCACGCCGTGAAGGGCACAAATTTTTAACTCTAAAACAGTATAAGTGCCCATAAGTCGATGAAGAAGGACCAGAATAACTGACGAGAGGACATTCCAACCAAACTATACCAAGGACCAGCGCGGAATTAATCTAGATGACCAAAAAATATATGGAATCCGACCAGAAGAAGATGCCAACCATTCCCGAAGCCCAAGACTGAAGAAGGAAGAACCGACATCAACCCATTACACCACTTGGACGACTGACAATACATCTTTTATCTACTAACGTTGAGTATTGCTGAATTTATTGATTTATAAAAAAGACAAATTCTCTTTCACAAAATTATAACTAAATGATAAAACTCTCACTATCACTGAAGGTATTTTCAAGGATTGATAAAAATAAAAAAAATAACTTTGTAAACACTGAATGACCAAATGATAACCTATGTATACACCAACGACACTGTCACAATTCAACACCACAATATTTAATTTATAGTAAACCTTGTTTAATTTTAATGATCACGTACTTTAAATGATATGTTCTAATTTTGTTATCTTGTTAGATAAACCTCTGTTTCGTACTTAAAAGAACCCTATAGGCAGATTTATTTCGTAAAATAATAACCACACTGTCTTGCAGCTAATAGAAACATTGTACTGCCAACCCAGCGATCCGCTGATTGAGCGAATATTGCCGAGGCTAAAATCATTGTATAAATTATTAATTTTATGAAGCGTTAACAAAAAATAACCAGTCAAAAGCCTAATAAAAGAGTGTGTACCGATAACAATTGTCCATTATTTACTTGTAAAGAATATTATGCATGTTTTGTTTACTAGCAGTGGGTCAACATAACCAACGTTATCTCAAGTTGGCAACACGTTTTCCCCCACTCAGATGTGAATCAGTAACAAGCCAGACGGCGAGCGATTCGAATTTACAATAGTGCAATATCAAACTTAACAAATAAAAACTTTTATTGTTTTCACGAAAAACAATTTGGCGCCTATCCGGAATTACGAAAGAGTGAGAAGGGACAGGTAAGGCACACAGGCTACCAGACGCTTCCGAACGACACCATTTACGTTCGCAAACACATTACGAAAACTTCCAATTCCAAAAATAAACTAGATAAGACACAGACACGTATACTAGGAAAGGGGGGTTACAATATATATACTGTATATTACAACGTTATTTTTGTACACTTACTTTTACACATATGATCTTACTCATTTGTGCGCACTTACCCACGTCTCGGAGGTATACTCTTCTTCTGCAGTATTTACCTTGATGTTCCCCGGCTGGGTCGCTGGCTTTGGTCGTTGATTAAGTGTGGATAAGCACGTGAATAACGTTATAAGTTTTAAATACAAGTAAAGAGTACAGAGGATTTAGTACTGGTTGTGAAATTAGTACGAATGTTTTAATAAAATCATATTCATTTGATTTATTCGTTAAAAATTCAAATTATGATGTTATTTATTGTTTAGTGTGGGTTAATTATTATTTGAACCCTTATATTCAATCTGAATATAATGCACTTATAACGTTTTTAAATCTTATTTCTTATATTTCTAAGACATAGTTTACACATACATAAATCATATATGACCTGGAATATTACACAGACATATAATATATAACACATATAATTATTATAAAAACGTGATTAATACGTATAAAATTCCATATTCATCTTGTCTTCGCAAGTGTGGTTTTTAATATATACCACTTAATAAAATTTTAATTAATTTTATTTATTTATTAAAATATTAATAGAGAACATTTATTACTTAATTGATTCTATTATTTAATGTCTCGATTATTTAACGTTCTTCTAATTACGTAACTCTCATATTTGAAATTACTCATCTAATCAATTACAAAATATAATAAAAATATGGTTCTTCCTTGACCACTTATTTATGAGGTTTTTACAGTTATATTTACTATTCTCAATTATATTTTGAACAATTATTTATTCATTATGCAAATTTAAAAATATTCTGTTTTTGTAAATTTGTATATGGAAACTAGAGCTTTTCTCGATAGACCTCAGGGTCATTTATAATATTAAATAAATGTCTGACTTCACCTGCATTTTTCTGCAACCATTTAATTTTGTTGTTACCGTCATCTGGACTCTCGAGTTTGTTGATCCTCTTCGGTATCACCTTCTCTGTCTCTGCGTCGTTGAAATTCCTCGCTCCGTCTCCTGGATGCTGAGTTCTGACGTGGACCTCTAGTCGTGATGATGTACGGCTGGATGTAGCTGGATGTGCTGTCCCTGCGTCCTCTCGTCTTCTTGTTCTAGTTCCTCTCCTCTTCTTATCTTGTCCCTCGTAGATGTCTAGAAGTTCTCTGTAGACTTCTCGAATTTCATCGTAGTTATAACTCTCGTAAATTTGTTAGTATAGTCTTTTTAAAATCACTCGTATTCATTAATACTTGCACCGACGTAATGCCGGTTCCATTGCACTTCACGTTATTGAATACTGTTTAAAATATTCCTAAGACTTTGTAAAATGTACGGTATCGAGATGCGTGGATGTCGCGTACTACCTGAGTATCATCTGAGTATCAACTGAGTCTGAGTATCATCTGAATCTGAGAAAGAGTGTGTCGCTCGCTGGGGTTTTATACTGCTACCGTCGTTGAAATTCCTGTTGGAAACTGTTTTGACAACATTAAACAAGTCGGCGCGTCGGTTTAATCGTTACTTTCAACCTACGCGTCTTTCTATGAAGCGCACACTTTTTTATAAATATTATTTAACCAATCGTTCGGTATAATATTAAACTTTGTTTATGCAAATTATGAATGTTACGCTATGTAAATTATGGCAGTTATGGCAAAATTTCACACGGTGTCTGAACGGTTCCCACGATTAATGACCACTTAACGCCAAACTGAAGCGCCAGGCGTCAGCTATGTTTTTACATATGTCGCTGATTCGTGAGACTTCTGGCTCACGTTCAGTACTTTTAAAACTGTGTAAAATCTTCCACCCTCGTTTGCATAATTCAACCTGTCTGTCGTTTACACATGTACACATACACACACATGCAGACTGATACACAGGCGGCCGCATGTCGTTCTGACGTTACCTCTGCCGGTCAGCCCGTGTCATTTTCTCCCCTTCGTTACGTTTAAAAACCAACTAAGCTATGTGCTTCCATATCCATGCTTACTTACAATATTTGATTTATTTAAAATTAAATACTACGTTTATTTCTTACATTATTTCTTGTACCTAACGTATATTTATTACATTATTTTTCTTATTTACATTTTATATATTTCGTACGTGCTTTCGTATGTTATCATACCTCAGTCAGGGGTTGATACAAATACTTATGCTAAACGTATCGTTGCAATATATAATGACCTTTTCGTCCGTGTCGACGCCCCGTCGTTCCCGATAGCTGTTTTCTTCCTGCTTGTCCCCCCGATACTTTATTACTTTACCTTATGCCTCGTTCTCACGCTCTCGCGAACGACCTCAAAAGCGCTGTTAGTCAGGCCATCCACCAGATCCCAGTGGCCGCGAGTGAGTGCACAACACCAAATGCAGTCGTAACAACTTTACATCGTAGCAGGCCAGATCATTTCTAGTCTGGAGGACACGTTCGCGGAGCATCGCCTGCTCTGCTCGCCGCTAAATCCTCCCAGCCTGAGGCGTAAATATGTTGTTATTCATCTTCAGGACCCGCGGAATATCTACTTCATCATCATCATCAGCTCGTTCCGTTCCCAAACAGGCAAAGATTATAGCTCGTCACTTGAGCGCTTCCTCGGACCTCCCACACTTTTCCGTCCCCTCGGCTTATAGTTCCATAATTGTTTGGGGATGAGGCAGTCGGGAAAGTTGTTCCCACCAATTCAACCGATACTAGGTAATCCTGTCGAGTATACTCATAATATTCAGTTCCTGCCGTATATCTGTGTTTCTTCTATGATGGTGTAGAGTATACCGTGCCACGTGCCTGAGAAATCTCATTTCAGCCGCTTGGATGGGACTGGCCTGGCCTTTCATTAAAGTCCAATTCTCAGACCCATAAAGAAGTTCGTCTAACGGTCCCCCACATAAGGTTGAACTTATGCAACTTATTCACAACGACGTTGCATGCATTATAAGACACACTGTAGCCCAGGTATTCAAAACTGCCAGCTTGTTCCAGGACAGTACTGTCTATAACCGTTTTTGCCCGTACGGGATCTGTTCCATAAAAATCCATCACCTTGGTCTTAACGGGAAATATCTTGCATCGTATTAATATCTTTGGTCGATGGTAAAGTTATAATCATAAAAATAATGAGCAGAATTTCTTGCTCTTTGAAACTGTGTGAAAGATGTACACATATCGATAATAAATAATCACTGTCAACTAAAAGAAAGTCTGTTTTTTATTTTTAAACAAAAAATAAAAGTGTATTTCATTAAAATTATGAAAACATTTTGTTAATAACAACACTTATTTACTAAATTAAGTGCAGTTTAGTTTAAATTTTTCTGTCATGAACATAAAAAGAGATTCATCAATTATTATTTTACAACAACAGCTGCTGTGTGATAAGTGTCAAATTATATAACCTGTAAGTATGAACACCAAACAATGCAGAATGATATCGATTGTTCACATTAATTATATCGAACTAAAAACATCTGTTACCCAACAGAACGTGCATAGTATTATTACAGATGACATTCAAAGGAATTGTGCAAACGCGTTTTGGCTGTATATAGCCTCCAGTGGATTATGTACATATTTCTCATGTGACACCCCGTGGTAGACCATGGTTTGGCATCGAAAGTGTTAAAAAGTAATGACCTGAAAATTTTCCCTCGAAGTTGCAACACTGTATGTTCACGGACGTGGAAGTAAAATTGGTGGCATTACTGTTTATTCAAGCATCGTATTTTGAAGGTATTTACTCACAAAAATAAATTTTCTGTACTATGCCGGTGTAAAATATAATAAATATATTCAATTAGTGTATTTTACAAAAAAAGTGCTTAGTACTACGTTTGATTCTTTCTACGGAAACTTGTCGCCTTCAGTGGAGCCCGATATTACGTATGTTTACCGGGACGTTTTCCGGACTGACAAACGAGTAGGATCCGCTCTTCAAGTTGACGTCACTTCCTGTCACGAGAGGTCGTAGTCTGCCTGAACCGTCAAAGATGGATCCGTCCTGGAGGAAGCTGCAACATTTAAACCACAATGAAGAACACTCAAAGTCAGGTAGCAATTCAGAATAGGCTATCTGACCCTGTGCACACGAGGAAAGGGGTCCGACAAGGAGATTTTTTAGCTTGCCTTCTTCTTAATATTACTGTAGAGAAAGTTATTAAAGACGCAGGCATTAACACAATAGGAAACATATTTTATAAGTCAGTTGAAATTTGGTTTAAACAGATGACATCGACATTGTAGGCAGAACAAAATTTAGATATGATGGAAGCATTTGTGAAATTGGAGAAAGCTGCAACAAGAATGCGTCTGCAGATCAATCAGGGAAAACAAAGTATATGCCAGTTACAAGAAAAGACTGTTATCTGGCCTCTAAATGTCTAAAATTGGATCTTGTAAATTCGAGATAGTGCATAGCTTTACCTACCTCGGGTCAGAAGTTAACAGTAAAATTAATATTAGTGTGGACATCCGAAAGCGTATTTTGTCAGCAAATAGGTGAGTGCAGGGCCTCAGAAAACATCTAAAGTCTCAGTTAATACAAAATAAGACCAAGGTATGTTCTAGTGCGCCCGGTAGTGACTTATGCATCAGAGACATGGACGCTACCTAGATCAGATGAGAGGCAAGTAAATATATTTGAAAGAAGGATCCTCAGGCAAATTTTTGGTCCAGTGGAAGAGCAACGAGCCTGGAGGAAAATATATAATTTAGAGCTCTATAATTTGTATGATGATCCTAATGTGGTTACCTTTAGTTGATTGAAAAGATTAGAATGGGCTGGACACATTATACGTGCTTGTGAAAGCACAATTATTAAGAAAATGCAAAGGCAAAATGTAAAAGAAAAGTAGGAAAGCAAGAACTGTGATGGAAGGACTGGGCGAGTCAGGACATCAGTACTCTTGGAATTAGAAGCTGGAAGAATATGGCTATGAATAGAGAAGAATTATGAAATCTTCAGAAGAAGGCAACTAAATATATTGGAAAAGACAATCCTGAGGCAAATTTTTGGACCTGCGGTGATGGGGGGAGCCTGCAATTTTTGCGGCATTTTGTGTAACGTGCTCATGTGAATGTGTGTTTGCCCTCGCGTGTTTAATAACTATGTTGCATTTAATACATCCCAAATATTCTTAGTAGGTTGTCACTAAAGTAAGAAATTTTTATAACTTATTTGAATACAACACAAATGAAAACGAACGTTAATTTTAGTAACAGGGACGTACCGGTACATCGAATAATATAAACATCCTAATAGATTAATTAATAATTATTTACAAAGGCCCCCACACACAGATTTATGAAACGAACAAATACACCAGCTGATTAGCTAGCGAAGCAATATAAATTTGACTAGTTCAATCGAATAATTGATAAAATAATTGAAAATATCTCTTACCTGAATATTATTTTCCCTTGAATGTCAGGCTCTCCTGGAAGAAACTTTGTTTTGATGTAACCGCCTTCAATATTAGGTTCCAAAGGCGGGGCGTATATTATTTCCCTAGTTGGTTCTTCAGGTGCAGCAGGTGCGTACGGTGCAGCAGGTGCGTACGGTGCACTCTTTGGGGGGTGAGGTTGCGGAGGCGGCGGGGGTGGAGGTGGCGGTGGAGGTGGCGGTGCTAATACAGGAGGCCGTTCGAACGGTGGTGGAGGTCCATACTCTCTCGTCGGTGTTGGAGGAGGAGGAGGTACTAATTCCTCAGGTGCAGGAGGTGCATAGGGCGCGAAATCAGTAACAGGATGTAGTTTTGGCGGTAGTGGAGGCGGTGGAGGAGGAGCAGGAGGAGGTGGAGGAGGAGGAGGAGGAGGAGGAGGAGGAGGTGGTGGCGCTGATAGTGGAGAAGGTTTGAGTGGTGGTGGAGGTCCATACTCTCTCGCCGGTGATGGAGGAGGAGGAGGTACTAATTCTTCAGGTGCAGGAGGTGCATATGGCCCCGAATCAGTCAAAGGTGGTGGTAGAGGCGGCGGCGGCGGCGGTGGAGGAGGAGGAGGAGGTGGAGGTGGAGGTGGAGGTGCTAACAGCTGAGAATGTGCAGACGGTGGAGGAAGTCCATACTCTCTCTCCGGCGGCGGCGGAATCGGAAATGCTTCTGGTGCTGCAGGCGCGTACGGAGGTACCAACTCCCTCACTGGAGGTGGCGGTGGTGCGTATATTGCTGTTTCATGTGGTGGTGGCGCGTACTCGACTCTCGGCGGTGGAGGCGGAGCCAAATTTACCGCCGGCGGAGGAGGTGGAGGCCCGTATTCAGAGATCGGTTTCCTAATTAATCCGCCAGTATACTCCAGTCGTGTAGGCGACAGTACATCCCCGTTAGAATGCGCTGCGGTTGCTAGCGCTAATAATATTATCTGTAACAATTTTTGATAACAATTGGTTACTCTCCATCAGGTCCTTTCTTTTGTACTGATCATATAATTTACGTAACATGTAATATGCATCATCCTTGCCTTCTGCAAATATAACTCGGTCGTCGACAAATTTTAAGGAGTATAATGTGTCATTAATAATACTTATTCTGATTGCTATATCTACATTAAATGTAATCCTGTGGGATAAGCAAATTACACCAGAAACTAAAACCAAAATATTTAAAACCATTGTTAGAAGTATCACGACTTGCGGCTCAGAAGTTTGGAGTACTAATTAACACACAAGAACAAATTTAATGACAGCAGAGATGGAATTTTGGAGACGTTCGGCAAGAATGTCCAGACGTGAGAAAATTAGAAATGAAGTCATTAAGGACAGAATAAATATGAAAAATTCAATAGTTGATTTTATGAACCAAAAAAAATACAATGGTATGGACACACGAAAAGAATGGCACAGGAAAGATTGCCAAGGAGAGTTATGGAATGGACCCCACCAGGAAGAACGAAAAGACCTATCACCTGGGTAGAAGAAATTCAGACTAGGTGTATATTGAGGTAAGGAGAAATTGAAGAAGATCTTTGGATGGACAAGTAGCGGTGGAAGACGAGAATTCAATCACTTCTGTAATCTTTTCTTCTGGAAAATGTGTAAACATTATACAGCCGGAATAATAATAATAATAATAATTATTATTTTTCCATATACGTCCCTTGACTTTTTCATAAACCTCGTGACACGATGAGAAAGAATGGGAAACAAACGGCGTATATAGATTTTCTACTCATACTCGTATATAAGTTTACTGCGCGACTTGAAAGTTTATTCGTCACAAAACTAAAGTTGTGGCAGAGGCCGGCACAGCAATTTCATTTGCGACTTACAATGTCTGTTGAAGTATTCGAGTACGCTAAATTTTATATGGATAGATTACCAGCCCCTCGCACAACCCCCAACCTGGAGGACCAGGTGGATTGATTTTTGGGGCATACAACCACTATACCGGTCGCCTTCTGTACTGCTGATGGGCCCGGTCTGCCCATAACTTGTTTCTCTGCGACGACATAAGGATCTGAAGTTACAGTCGATTCTGGATAGAATAAAGGAATACATGCAGAATTGGAAGTCCCATGTAGAATAGACAAGCGTATTCCTAAACAAGCGTTCGAATATAGGCCAGTGGGAACGAGACATCGTGGAAGACCCTGAAAAAATAGTCAGAGACTCTGTGAAGTCGGAACGGGTTATAGCCTGAGCCATGTAGTCAACAAGAAGAAGACTCACAATCTGTAAGAGTGTGTGTTGTTGAGTCAAGGTGAAGTTTGTGATTCTGTCTGCCTGCCCAATCCTATCGCTGGGAACGCTAACACAGCGCCTTGTATGCCATGCCTAGGCTATATAACTGACCAAAGCACACACAGAAACAAACACGTAGAACACCCTCTCCACAGCGCGTATCGCCATCGCACGCGGTTACTATGTGGCTCATTTGCCTCTGGCGGTATTGGAAAACGAGTCTTACTACGGCCATGGGGCCGCAAACAACGAGGAGGCTTAACGCTTTAAGGCAGAAGAAGAAGAAGAAGAAGAAGAAGAAGAAGACTAAATTTTTTTTAATTTTTATTTTTAAAGCTTTGTAATATCAAAATCGTTATTGCCCATTGTTAAATTTTTTTATAATTTTCACCATAATAAAGCTGTGAAAACACAGAACCATGCAAACCGTAAATTTTAACAGCGTTGTTTTTAAGGCTCAATATAAACGTGTATATATTTTGAAACATAGTAAGATATACCATCTTATTATCATCTGAACCTTATCAGAAGGGTTAAGTCAGACAGTAACCATCATCAGAATTTATCACACATCGTCTCGAACATTAAACAATCTGCGGTCGTCGTCTTCAGGCGTAAGTTTAATTAGAACATTGAATATAAACTGAAGCCTACATGAGATTCGTTTACTAATAAGCATGAGCGGTTAAAAGCAAAAGATAAACCATCACTACTTACAAAGTTAAAGAAAAGTAAATTTTCAAATTGTACAATACATACGAGCCCAAATCCGTACGCGACATGCTTGTGCCTATGTTCAACATTGAGTCTTTGAGTTCTAAATTAATTATAAGTTTTGGGAGGAAAAGAATTTTGATTTCGTTTTATTTTCGCGCAAAAGAACAGATGCCTATTACTGGTGTAGTCTAAACGCTGTTTATTAAAGCTGAATCAGTAAAGAATGTCTTTTGTCACAGACGGAAAATTCTTCACTCACAAAGGAATATTTCTTCGCTGTTAAATATTACATATGTTATACAATAAGTCATTTTGCTGTTTGCTATGGAAAATACCGTTTTCACGTTAAGAGAGCTGCATCAATGAAGGCCAGTGGGCTGGCTGTCCCCCATTAACATAACATAAACACACGATTTGTGTAGGTCATTCTGTTGCTACAGACATCGATATTGTCAACAAATTATCTTATAGTTTGAGGCTGTAAACACGGAGGTTCGATTCACCTGTCAGTGCACATCCCCATTCGTTTGACTCCGTCACTTATGGTTATACGAATATTACAATGTAATATGGTCAAAATTTAATCGTTGAATGAAAACAATTATTTCATCTCTTTGAAATTTCGACGTGCTAAGGTTTCAAACACAGTGAAGCGTTATTGATACATATGGTCAGGTTATAGTTTGTGAATTTATCTATTTATGGTAGTAGTTCCGAGTAACAAGATGAGCTACGGGAGCCACAAAACTTTTTAAAACCGCGTTTTTTGTGTTTCTACGTAAACTACAGGTTAAACCTCTTGTTCAAGAAATTCGCATTTCTTATTTGTAAGTTGCGAAAAAAATGCATAATTAGGCTACTTGTATCAATATAGTATTGAAACACAATGCTGTTTCAAGTTGGTTGATTTTCCAGTGATCTGCACAGAATCCAAGTATTAGTGTATTCAGGAAAACGAGTTCTGCCACAGAAAGGTAGGCATGTATACCAATATAGTAATAGGCAAGAAGTGGCTCTTGGGCCACCCCGCCATACTTCGAGTTGGTTGCTTTTTCTGTGATACTCGTAAAAACCGAGTATTATTGAAATAATTTTATATTACACAAATGGCGTCCACAACTAGGGGCGTTAAAATCAAAATAGATCGACATAAAAAAACTCTATTTATGCACCTAAGCACTCAAAGAATTTCGACGAAACCGAAACATCGAAGCATGATAATGTTTTTAGGCTTTTGAAACGTATAATGTGGATTACGTTTGGTGGATTACGTAAATCATTTCCAAACCACAGACGATCACAAACAGAGCATGTAAAACCAAATTTATTCTCACTAAAACGTTTGCTAACCTCAACGTCAGCAGCGATTATTTCTGTCTTGATGCGTTTACATATCAAATTTCTAGACTGTGGAGAATCGAAAGTGTGGAAGCGTTACGTATTTCGATGACGATTTTTGTGGAATGACCCCCAGCCTAAAAACATTATCATGTTAAAAACGGGTACTGGTGGAAAACGAGCTCTGTCACAAACAAAGGCAGACATGTACAGTAACAGGCAAGTAAGTAACAATTGTCGCTTTACTTAGAGTTGTTTCTTTTTTTTTTTACTCGGTTTTCACAAAAAGCGAGAAAGGTTAGTTGGTAGGTTAGTTTGGATGTTATCCTAACTACGTCAATTTTACCTTATTTATGTCAAGAAAACTACCTTATTTACCGCATACGCAGCTAAATTAAACGTGGGTTCCACATAGAAAATGAAAAAACCGCGGTTTACATTATTTGGATCCCATACTTGTTCTTTTTCCAAATTTTTCGAAAAAAAATGTGTAATAAGTTTACGCCTCCGCACCTAGTTTTCACCCATAGTTTACGTAAGAAACACAAAAAATGCGGTTTTTGCAATTCTTTTTTTGCTGATAGTGATCAGGTTGTTAGTCGAAACTATTGCTCGAATTTATAAAGCTCAAATTACAGATTCAACACTTGCTGTCCAGAGATAAGTAGGCCTACTCTAGTAACGATATTTTAATGGGATTGTAACGTTTTACTTGCGGCATCAAAATGCTGATTTTGAATAAGCTATTTATTACTTTTCACTAAAAAGAGACTTATCTTCCTTTAACTTAACGGAAATGGATTAAACTTTTCGGACATTTAAAAGCCTTACGAGTTACCGGAATCCGTCTCCACTAAAACAATAATAATTGGCAATGTCAAAATAATATACTAATTAAAATTAACACTAAAAGTGGTGACCCCACTGTTGTTTCTAACGGATTTGTCCTGTGTTAGTGATAGCATTACAAACTACAAGTACCGTTAACAAAATATCGGAATGGAGAACCATACATGACTTCCATGTTCTAAGATTTATATTTAAAATCATATTCGAAATGAAATATTTCCATAGAAACTACTTCTTTCTTCAGGCTTAACCACAGTACTGTGGTCACTGACGTATACCACCTCACGTTAGCGCACTCGATTTTCACTGTTGATGTCAGTCGATGGCACTGCAGAAACGTCTGGTTTTACAGAAAGGATTGGACAACGGCCAAACAACCCGGCAAGGAATTTTAACAACAAACTGCTTCTTTGTTCCCGATAACGTAGTACACATATAAAAATTTATCCCCACCTTACTACAATGGATTATGATGACCTTCTTTTCAGGATACTTTATTTATTAAAAGTAAGTACTTTACTATTGTTAAAACATAAAACGATACAGGTAAACTATCCCTTCCCTTCACCCGATCTTTACCAAAATCAGAAGGCCTTGAGTTCTCTACAAATTAGGCACATATGCAACAAATTATTTGATTTTGTTTGAATTTGCGGCAGTTATCGTTCGCCATAGAAACAAAATTCTACGCATAGACACAGACACACAGACACTTTTCGAAAAATGACTTTTTTCATGTTTTGAGGGTAGTACAATCAGAATCAGCCCTTACTTCGAATACGATTTTTTTCGCCATCACCATACTTCCATTTCCTTACGGAACATAGAAGTAATTCTACAACCACCACAGTTTTCATTATTACTATTTTGTATATTCTGAAATCAAAGCAAATGAATAAAGGTAGTAGAAACGATTTTTTTTTTCTATGGTTACGTAGAGTATGAGAAAAAAATTAATAATATGTATTACTTCTATGTTCCGTAAGGTAATGGACGTAAGATCGCGAAAAAATTGTGTTCGAGATAAGGGCTGATTCTGATTGTACTACTCTCAAAACATGAGGAAAAGTCTTTTCCCTAAAAGTGTCTGTGTGTAGAATTTTTTCTGTGGCGAACGATAACTGCCGCACATTCAAACAGAATCAAATAATTTTCTGCATATGTGCCCGAGTTTTAGAGAACACAAGTCCTCTTGATTTTGGTGAAGATCCGTTAAGGGGGAGGGGTAGTTTACCTGCAAAGTTTTACGTTTTAATATAATACTTACGTCTTAAAGTACGTACTTAATTTTGATAAATAAAGTACCCTGGCAAGAAGGTCATAATAATCCACTGTAGAATGGTAGATGAAATATCTATAAATGAAAATGATATTTGAAGGGGGAGGGGATGATTTTTTATATGCGTACTACGTTATCGGCAACAAATAAGTAGTTTGTTGTTAAAATTCCTTCACGGGCTGTTTGGCCGTGGTCCTATGTTTTCTGAAAAACCAGACGTTTCGGGAATGCCACCATCAGTGAAAATCGAGTGCGCTAACGTGAGCTGACATACGTTAGTGACCACAGTACTTTGGTTAAGGCTGAAGCAAGAAGTAGAAAGAAGTACTTTCTATGAAAATATTTCATTTCGAAAATTAATTTAAATATATATTTTAGAAGATGGAAGTCATGTATGGTTGGTTCTCCATACCGATATTTATATGTGTACTATGTTATCGGAAACAAAGAAGTAGTTTCTATGGAAATATTTCCTTTAATTTTGTCAAACATAAAACTTGATTTACAAGGAACAGATCTATATCTGCTTTATATTA
The DNA here is from genome assembly GCA_034769895.1 of Magicicada septendecula. Taxonomy (NCBI): domain Eukaryota; kingdom Metazoa; phylum Arthropoda; class Insecta; order Hemiptera; family Cicadidae; genus Magicicada; species Magicicada septendecula. The sequence continues at coordinate 562,500,567 of CM068369.1, forward strand.
AGGAGAATAGTAATGCAATTTTTACGTTTTTTTTTTACAATTTTTAAATGTTTTTGTTAAAATTACATTACTGGCAGTTCCTGAAAAATTGATAACGCATAGCCATTTTCAATGTAATGGTTATTATTGAGCGTTATATTAACTAAAACAATATTTTTTCAAACCTAGGTAAAGTACTATAAAAATTATTTTATTGTTGAAAACCGGTATTTATCCACAATTTCAATCGAAAATGTATTAATTTGCATACTAATTAATTCAGTGACTTATTAACTCCGTGTACACATTTATAAAACTAGGAGTATTGTTTTTATAGTTTATGATTTCATTGATTCTAACTCAAAAGAATTATGAAACACTTGCTAATTGCAACAGTTCTCATTTATCCATTCTATCATTCTAATGCTGTAGGCTAAATCACACACACACACGCACACACACACACACACACACACACACAACGGTGCATATGTATAATGTAATAAAATGTAAATAGGTCTATGTAATAAATAAAATTTTTAATAAACATTAGTAATAAATATAATGTATTTACAAGAATATATATGTTTGTTTATTTTCATTTTATATTACACTGTGTTCAGTGTGGATCTGTAATCTTATCTTGAGATATGAAAATCACTAAAAAGTATTGTTATTAGTATTCACTAATAACAAGAATAATTGCGAGAAATTATTAATATAATATACAATGAATATTATTTACAAAGTAACATTACATGATTAAATATTATGCGCGTGTGTAATATTGTTTGATACTCATCCTAATCACATTTGATTTTACTACTTTTACATAAAATATTACCGTGATTTAATAAATTTTTTATTAAAAATTAAAATCTAACGTTGTCAGTTTTTGATAAATGGTTTTATTTTGAATGAATTTTACAATACCTGTGTTAAGTCTGTTATCGTATTCATTTTGTTATCAGTGTTGTTGGACACGCATAATATGAGCACACACGAGTGCAAGGAAGCGTATTAGACAAGTTAAAAGGGTATTGTACCTTAATCCGTTCCTACAGTCATTTTCGATATTTCGATTATGCGATTGTTTGGCTTCGACCTTTAGTGAATATCGCACATAATTTTATGTAGGTGAAATAATTATACAAATTTTAATTTCGTATGTTCCAAAATAGTTGGCTGGCGGTTGCAGTTGGTGTTCGTAATCCTTTTTTGTAATGAAAAATGATTGTAACAGTAGCACGTCACAGTTGCGTATCTCTGACGCCAAAAGTTGATGTTGTTAGGTTAACATGAGAACTGAAATTATACACGGAAAGCGATATGTGTGTAATATAAATCTCGTTTTTTTTTGCGGAAACTACGAAAAAACCAATCGCGAAAGTAAGGCGGGGTGGTCCAAGGGCCATCCCTTGCCTATTGCTACACATGACATTTTTTTGTGGCAGAACTCGTATTTTCGGTAATATTCGTTTTCCAACAAGTACTCGTTTCGCGGCAAACCAAAAAGTAACGTCCGTTATGTACAATATGTAGTCCATTATGTCATTCCTTATATTGTTTTTCAGTTACCGTAAATATTTGTATTTTTCAGTTAACATTTGCTGTTGTAGTTTTATTAATTTGTCAACTCAAAAACGTTAGGTTCATTGTTTTAAGCATTACTGTGTTGTAAGCATTGTGTATACACATTAAACGTTAAGTTTTCTTTAACCACGGCTTTTATTGATTTGAGCAATAAACTGAAAACCAAAGTCATCTAACGTCACAAATGAAAACAACACGTATTTTCGATTAAGATCTTTGCGTTAAGATAGGCCTATAGGACAATTTACAATTAGTACATTTCTTCTTTTCCACATCGTGATATATCGATACAAATGCACATTAAAAACATCGAAAATGTACTGCAGGATCGGATAAAGGTACAGTTCCGTTAAAAGAAAAGCTAGAGCACGCATGTTTCTAACCTAGTGAAAATGGTCTAGTTTCTAGTGAACAACTAGTTTATAATGAATTCTAGTAAAACCTAGTGTAAATATAGACACATAGACGGAGAAAGAAAGAAATACAGAAAGAGAAAGAGAGAACCAGAGAGAGAAAGAGAAAGTGAAAGAAAGAAAGAGAGAGAGAGAGAGAGAGAGAGAGAGAGAGAGAGAGAGAGAGAGAGAGAGAGAGAGAGAGAGTTTCATCAACACTTGTATCACTTACCTTAATCATCTCCATACCAGGAGACTTCCCGCAACTATTCCTTTTGGAAATAGGTTACCGTGTCTTTATATACATGGCTTGAGGGAATAACTAATCGATAAATCCTCGAATTAGCGGATTTTTAATTTCACCCGTGGGTAAAACTGGGTATACACTCGTGAGTGTATACAGATACACTTTTTGAGGAAACTACAAGAGATGATGCTCGCTTGAACTGTGTGGTACGTTTGCTAAATGTACAACACTATGACTATGAACGTGCGGCTAAATGTACTGGAACGTACATATAGGTACGTGCGTTTAAAAGTAAATATTTTTGTTTAGTTTTAATTAAACAACCTTCCAAAATGTCGAGATACAGGAGTAGTATTGATGGTGGGTGACTAATGATGATATTTATATCCGTGAGACACACAACTTTCCCTTGTTATGTCTGCGGCGGACAAGTTAGCCGCAGGGCGATTACAGGACATAATATGACACTCGCTGTGCAGTTGTCATTACAGATGGGCGAATTCGGTCATTTCAGTGAATTCAATCAATACATCTCAATCATTGAATTCATTCGATCACTATTCAGCTTGTTCACTTAGCTTTTATTGTTTCTATTCTTTACGTCAGTAAAGTTCGTATAATAAGTCGTTTATATCTTATTAAAGGTTAGCAAAGTGTTATATATGGAGTGTGGCATTGTATGGAGTGGAGACGTGGACTTTAAGGAAGGAAGATGAAAAAAGGATTGAAGCTTTTGAAATGTGGATGTGGAGAAGAATGGAAGGAGTTAAATGGGAAGACAGAGTGCGGAATGAGGAAGTATTAAGAAGAGTGGGAGAGATAAGAGAAATATTAAAAACAATAAGGAAAAGAAAGAAGAACTGGATAGGACACTGTTTAAGAAGAAATTCTATTATATAAGACAGTCTAGAAGGCATGGTTAGCGGAAAAAGAAAAAGAGGAAGAAAGAGACGACAGTTGATGGACAACATCCAAGGTAGAAAACTACATTACCACGAAAAGGCTGGCAGAAGACAGAGAACAGTGGAGGAGTTCATAAAGAAAACCTGCTATACAGCAGAAGAACCGATGATGATGATGATGATATCTTATTCGCTAACAGGAATGTATTACTTCAGTTATTATGTAAATTGCCGGTAAATGAATGATTACACAGCCCTCAAACCAAGGGCGAACCTGGGATTTCATTTCGTGAGGGGTTTTTTTTTAACCACATATCCTTTCTTAGGGTACGGTTTTACTCATATTAAAATAAAAATCGAACCAATAAATTTAAACTAATGCTGTGGGGGAAAAATCAACATCAAGTTGGATTAGAGAAGTCCAAAATGATTTAGAAAAAAAAAATAATATACACGCAGAAGAAGCAATTGAAAGAGACGTTTTTCGGGTAAAAGTGTTAAAAATGGAAGGAATCCAGTGTAGGAGAGAGATAAACGCAGGGTCAAAGTAGACTGAAGACAGGGAGAAGAGACACAGTGAAAAGATGAAAGAATATTGGAGAAAAAGAAAAGAACAAAGAATAAAGAACTGAAATTGGCATGTGGTCCTTAGATAACCGATACTTTAAGAAAAAAATTAAAACCATTAAAATCAATTAAAAACATACATCAGATAGGCTTACAGTTTGTCTTTGAAGCTTAATAATACCTTTCTGTGAAATATATCTAATTTAAAAAGAACGTTAAAATTAAGAAAGTGAGGGTCAACAGCATGTATATAAATGATGTGGATATAAATGTGTATAATAGGGTTGTAGATATAAATTTTACAACATCTAAAATAATGTTAAATAATTTCGTTAAAAAATATAATGACAGCCAGTCTTTTTCAAAAGGAAAAATAGAAAAAGAAAAAAGGTAAAAAACGAAGAAATAAATATCACTATATACTATGATAAATAAGTGAATTTACAAAGTTCTTGTAAATTTTTCCTTCTTGATATATAAACAAATATGTGGATTACGCATGTTTCATTATACGTTTATTACATGTTTTATTATTAAAAAAAAAACAGAATTATTAAGTATATTTGGTGAAATAAAGGGCGTTAATTACGCGAGTACACAAGATAACACTGGAATTGTTCAACTCCTAACGTCACGTAACTTCAAAAGTAGTCGTTTGCGCCATGGAATGTCTTTTTCATAGGCCTCGCTTTACGGCCAACTAGCGGATAAAATCAAACAGTTTCTTCGAAATTAAGTAAAACAGCTGACATGACTCAAGCATAGTGTAAAGCACGCCGTCACATGAATCATATGTTTCAAGTTGCTTATAACCAGCGGAAAATTGTGCCCTCCTATTCTCTTTCAACACGACTTCTTTTCACCATTTCTTTTCATATGTTATATTTACTACTGAGAATAACGCTTATTATTAAATTTGTCATTGATCTAAATAGTACTTTTTTAAAATTGACAAAATTTGGAATACAATTAATTACATTTAAAAAAACACGGAACCAGTTAAAAATTGTTTGACCCATTTTTTATTTTTTTACGGATTTTGAGGAGATATATCTCCCATATCCCACTCTAGGTTCGCCCTTACCTCAAACAAATATTTTTGTATTTTTGGAATTGTAAACAAACCTGAGTTTTGTCAAAACTTAGAAGAATAAAAAGATCTCCAAAATAAATTAATATTTATTTATTTAAAAACTACATATTGTTTTTCCAGTATATGTCATTTTGAGAAAAATGGGGATTATTCGTGTCGCAATTAAATGACAGAGGCGCCTAGCGGTAACTGCTTGCGTTACCTCGTTCGCTGATGGAATCTTTTACTGATCAAACTGACCGAGACTTATATGCAAGCAGAGACTTGAATTTATGGAGTCTGCTTGCTGTATCTCGTTCACTGATCGAATCAGTTAGTGACCGAGACCAGGCCCGGCTCCAGGCAGCGGCGAACCGTGCCACCGCTCGGGGGGGGGGCAAATTTTAAAGGGCGGCAGTTTCCGGGATTTTAAGTTTTGAAATTGAGGGAAAAAATAAAATTATTTACTTAATATCATCACAATATGTAAGATGAGTAAGAATTTCTTTAAGTATAAAGTCAGCGGAGTTTAACGAAGAGTCGAAAACTCTTGAACGAGAGAACGTAAACCTGACTTTTTCGAAGCTCAAACTTATTAAAATTTATCTCAGATCGAGTATGTCCGAGACTCGCCTGAGTGGTCTGGCGACTATATCTATAGAACATCAGTTAGCTGAATCACTTGATTACAACGAAGTCATAAAGGAGTTTGCCAGTGCAAAACCTAGACGAGTATTTTGAACTAAGGTATACGATACATTACTTCTGTTATATTTCAATCATAATGAATTTTAGATAGTATCTTAGTTTGAAGTCATCATCTAGGCATACGTTTTTGTTATTCCTACAATTTTCATTGTAGCCGTTCGCCGCATCGTAAACGCAAACAAGTTTTAGTTATTTGATAAACACACCAATGCAAACATTCCTAGTCGTCATTTGAAAGCAATCACCATATCTTTAGAGTAGGTCTAGTATGCTTGAACGTGTTCAGAGTTAAAATAGGGAGGGGGCGGCACTCATAAATACTGCACAGGGCGGAAGAAGCGCTGGTCCCGGCCCTGACAGAGACTGAGACACAGAAAGCAACTGACCGAATCATCAGTTGATCTAGTCGCCAACTGAACGAGACCGAAATGACCGAGATTGATTAGAAAGACGTCCAGAGGCGTCTAGCGGAAATTGTGTGAACTATCACACATACTTTGCCAGGCATTACTGAACGAATCATCAGTTGATCTAGTCGCCAACTGAACGAGACCGAAATGACCGAGATTGATTAGAAAGACGTCCAGAGGCGTCTAGCGGAAATTGTATGAACTATCACAGATACTTTGCCAGGCATTACTGAACGAATCATCTTTTAAAACATCGATTCGTTCAGTCCATCACGTAAATGATTCGATCAAAGTGATTCGTTTACATCTCTTTACATCTCTCGTTATCATCTGTTTTACAAAACGTCTACTTCTTAACTTGTACGCGAAGTGCTGCGTACTAAGTTTTATATATTTTTTCATATTGCGTAAAGTTTGTCTACACACTGGAGATCTCTGTCACATCCACGATCATTATGCGTTTTCTGCCCAAGGCCAAGGCATACAAGTCGTGCTTCCTCCATCCTTTCCTATCCTGGATTAGTCTCTTTGTTCCTTGACATGGCATCCGCAGATCGTCCGTCGTCTCGTCTCTCCTCCGTCCTCAGTTACGCTTTCCACTTACCAGTCCTTCTAATGTCTCTAAGATCACTTAAAATCGGGTTTACCCCCCTGTATAAAACCCGGTTAGTTGCGGCCGAGGTGGAAATTTGAACCCGGTCAATTTCGATCAATTGCTTTTTCATGTCATTATTAAAATAATACAGAAATTACCGTTATAATTCTATTCATTCCTAGCCTAACTTAACACAACCTAACGTAATCTACCCTGACGTGACCTAACCTATCCTGACCTAACCTAACCTGACCTAACCTAACCTAACCTAACGTAACAAAAATATTGGAAGAAAGAAGTTACTTGGACAAACAAAAAGTTGCATAATTGAAATCTCACCAAAAGTCAGAATAGCAACGTTTCTAAATGACAATTTCAGTTAGTAAGTAAAAGTGCGGGGCGCAACTGACCGCGTCAAAATCGGTAAAAACCTTTTTTTTTTCGTAGCAACTGAACGACACGGCTACAAAAGGGTTCCAAACAATTTCTCTTCCTGCCCTTGATGGAATCCAACACTCGCCGACCCTTTCTATTCTTATTTGCCATTCTGTCCTTCCAAAAACTTTTTCAACCCTACTTCATGTCCACATGTAGTCTTCTCTATTCTTCTTCCCTCATGTCCCAAGTGTATGACCCGTTTTGGTGCACGCCTCAAACCAAACACTTCACCGTCCTCTTTCTCAGCTTTATGTCTGGTGGCGTCATAACAATCTTTTCCTCATATTAAAGACTTTGCTAGTTAAAGTAATTCTGTATTTGACCTCCTGACTACATCTACACTAGCTCAATAAAAAACATTCCTATACTTTCACAATCGACTTGCCCAATGTATATACGCCTAGTCTTTGTGGTTTTGAAGTAGAGCTACTTGTTGCTAACGTTATTATAAGTATAAACTAAATGCATTTCGGAATTGCTGTTTTTCCCCAACCTTGTTTAATATACACATTGGCGACATGCTGAGAGCATTGAAATCTAGAGTGATTTCGGGAATACAGCTTAACAAATCAATTTGTATGGGTTTCCTTGCTACATGCGGATGACATAGGCTAGTTCTTATTCAAGAAAATGAGGTTGATTTGCCGAGAGCTATGTTTCAATTACAAAAAGTGGCAGGAGAGTACTCATTGACAATTTCAGTAAGAAAGACCAAAACCATGGCCTTTAAAGTAAATGTCCAGTGAGGACTAAGATAGTTATAAACAACAGCACTTTCGAACAAGTGAACCGTTTCAGATATCTCGGCTGTGCAGTAAACTATTAGTCTGAATATGATATAAGAAAGAAGATAAATAAATTTAGGAATATTTGTGGTACGATTCATAGAAATCTTAGAAATAAACAAGACAAATTACAAAGATTAAATTTTATAAGACATTGGCAATACCCACGTTGATTTGTGGAAGTGAGGCGTGAGCCATGACAAATAAGGAAAACAGCAAGATTCAGAGTGCTAAAATGCAGTTTTTTTTTAAATACTTTAAATTATACATTGCAAACTAGAATAAGGAATCATTGCAAACATCTCGGCTATGCAGTAAGCTAAGAATCAGAGAATATGATATAAGAGAGCGCGCACATGAGTTTGTGTGCGTGTGTATGCGCGCGCGCGCGTGTAAATATGTTATTTATTGCTATATAAATATGCGCGTGTAAATATGTTTGCTATTTTGAAACACGTTTTTTGAAATATTTTTTAAATATGTTTCCGGCACTCCATCGGTGGCCAACTTCGGTGCCGGAAGGACTAAAACGTACTGACAACACCACAGTACTGCGCACCATTTTGCTGCACCACAATACTGTTAAATCGAAACGTCAGATTTACCAGCACAGGACCACGGCCTGATAGCCCGCAAAGTCTTCTTCTTCTTCTTCTTCTTCTTCTTCTTCTTCTTCTTCTTCTTCTTCTTCTTCTTCTTCTTCTTCTTCTTCTCCACGCCAAGGTATAGGCTTGCAACCTGTTCCGACTTCACTGAAGCCAGCTCTTCCTTGGTTTACCTACGTCACGTCTTCCCTGAGGTCTGTATCTTATTATTTGTTTAGGTAGCCTCCATTCTCTCGATGTGCTGCCTCTATTTTATTTGTCCTTCCCTTATTCTGCTGGCCGTAAAATACACATTTAGCTCAGTTCTTCGATCTTCATTTCGTATTTGATCTCTAAGGGTGCAACCTTTGGTTTTTCTCAAGAACTTCATTTCATTTGGTTTGTATTCTTCGCTCATCATTTCTCGTCATCGTCCAAGTTTCACTTCTATAAGTTAAGACTGGTGTTGCCATTACTATATAGAAATTTTATCGTGGTGTCTTTGCTTGTCTTATTTCCCAGTGTTCTGTGTGTATAGTATCACATATCATTTGAAATATATTTATTTTGATATCTACGTCGCTGTCATACTCATAAGTTACATCGCACCCTAGAAAATTGAAATTAGATACCTGTTCTATAGCCTGATTGTTTGTAATTATCTTGGAACGTATCAGGTGTTTTCCTCTAAAGGCTATAACGTTTGTTTTCTGGGTTGATATTCTAAGATTACATCAACCCGGAAAGTAGTTATAATAACACGACCCCGGAGGTGAAAGCTTAAGAAATCAGCTGTTTACACTACGACTTGTCCGATCGTTGACGTCAATATCGATTTCGATGTAAATACTAAGCAATGCAGTAAATAAAGAATTTCAATAATTTAATCTAACCGATTAACTGTAGTCGTTAACAGTAGAAAAATTACGACTGCATTTATAAAGAACCAATTTGCAGTACTGCAAAACGTATTGAAGCCGTAAAGTTTGCAAATTATAGTGTGGAAAAAGTGCCAGAATCTCTGCCATGTACGAGGAAACTTATTGAGATTAAAGTTCTCAGTGGGGGGGGGGGCGCAAAAGTACGTTATGCTGTAGTTTTCGCACACTCTCAAACTCGTATAACTTACGCCCTTATGAAGCCGAAGAGTTGCTAACTGTAGCCGCGGGAGTGGAGAGTTGAAACGCATTAAACGAGAGAGCAGGAGGGTTTAATTTGACGCAGTGCGCTCTCATACACCCGCTGAGGGGTTGGAGGGGTGTTCTGCCCACCGCCCGCAACTTCCGCCATGTAACATTTGAACTGACTGTGTGTGTGTGTGGGGGGGGGGGCTAATTTGTAAGTTGTATATCAAAGACTGTAACACCGGCCGCCGGCCAGATATTTTCCAACTCAGACGCAAAATGCTATGCACGCTATACAGTATTTAATAAATGACAAACGGATACTTGATACCAGTAAGACTGAAACTGGCGCTTCCGAATATTCTCAATAATAAAAGCTTGAATAAAGAAAGCAATAAAATAGCTTACAGCTTTTGTGCTAACTCATCATATTGTTAAGTCAGTGTCACTGACCGTCGTATGGTATAGAGCAGAAGTCTCCAAACTGCGGCCCGCGGCCCGGATCCGCCCCGCGAAGGGTCATTGTCCGGCCCGCGGAAACCCGGCCGATTCTGCAGTTTATAAATAGATCGTCAAAATTTTCAAATATTATAACTTGTTACTAAATAACTAAATAAGAAATAATTTCAGTAACATCTTATAGTATTTTGGACAAGTTTAAAACATTTACGTGTTTAATGTACTTTTTCGTCTGGCTACCTTCAATGAATCACGCTTTTCACTCGCATCAACCTAAAGCGAAGATTCCTATTCCCCGCGTGCGCTCGGCAAGAGCTATGCTTCCAACGTTTGGATCGACTTATATCTGCGAAAAAACGTTTTCAAAAATGAACTTTGTAAAATCAATGTACATTGCTAACTTGTCAGACGAATACTTTAAATCCATTCTAGTGATAGAAACATCAAAATTTGACCCAAAATTGACACAGATTATATGTGAGAAGCAACTCCACACATCCCATACGTACATAAGAAAGCCAGAAAATAATCATAAGAAATATCTGTGAATGTTATTTTTTCTTTACTTTTATTCACATTATTTTGAATAAATGTGTGCTCCTAAGCTACTTCGGTGGTGTACAGTACACGGGAGCCATTATTATTATTATTATTATTATTATTATTATTGAATAAATGAATTTGTTTACTTTGGATAAGTCTGCTTAATTTTTATTTAAATACCTATTTTATTGACTTGATTATTTCGTAAACTTAAAAAAAATAAGTTTGCAATGTGTGTGTGTGTGTGTGTGTGTCTGTGTGTGTGTGTGTGTGTGTGTGTGTGTGTGTGTGTGTGTGTGTGTGTGTGTGTGTGTGTGTGTGTGTGTGTGTGTGTGTGTGTGTGTGTGTGTGTGTGTGTGTGTGTGTGTGTGTGTTTTTGGCCCCCGTGACTTCCAAGATTTTTCAATTCGGCCCTCAAGTGAAAATGTTTGGAGACCCCTGGTATAGAGGAAAGAAAATACAGACCAATGAAATCACTAATTACCAGCTTTAATGAGTCATAAATAACAATTTGAAGTCTACAAGATAGGCCTACTCTGATACAGTAATTCAAGTTAAATTTGTTCACATGCAATAATAATATCAACTATAAAGAGTTCCGGACTAATTATGACGTAATACTCACTGCCCACAGCAACCACTTGATCCGCACTTGATAAATCGCCCAACGTAACTAACTAACTAAGCGCGGTTTTCAATATATAGCACGCAGATGTTCCAGAATAATTTTCCATACCAATATAATTTACGTAGATGACAAGCACTCGAAAGGTCTAGAGGGTACTTTACTACACGACCTTGACAGAGACACGCACCTGCTCGGCTAGCCGAGAAACGGGTAAAACGACACTCTCTACTGTTCGCGAGCGTTCCGTATTATCGTGACAATATAGTGCCGTCTAATTACGGTGTCGAGGCGATTAATCTTATTCATCTATTTCCTGTCCCCTGTTCACAGAACCAGTCGAGCATTTTCTACTTCAGTATGATCGATCATTATTAATATTACATGTTCTTTTCTTCTTGTGTTCAAGGCTTGGTACGTAAGGCCAACGACGTCGATCAGGAGTGTTGCTCGTAACCCTTATAGTCTAGCTTTTTCTCACATACAGTCTAGCTTAACAACGAAATTGAAAATTAGAACATATACATAGGGCCAAAACAATCCTGCCAGAACCTATACAAGAAGTTACTGTTAAGAAGGACAGAGTTCTGTCTATCGCTAACTGTTTGTTTCCGTGGTCTTCTTACAGGTTAAATTTTATCCTGGTATGTTTGTCTGAGCTTAGCAAGACTATTCCCGGTCATTTTCTCTGAATCTATTTTTCAAAATGACGAAACACGGGAAATCATTTTGCTCGAATGCCGAATACTTTTTCCCGTATCCATTTTCCCAAACACCCTGTTTCCCCATAAAAATTATTTCATTACACAGGAATCAAATCGCCTTTTTCTCGAATAGTCGTTTTTGAAATAATATATTCGTGACCACGGTAACTATAAATATGTTACTATCTCTTGCTTTTTCCCCCCATTGAACAAGTTACGCGTACGTTTAATTTACTCAAGCAATGAGCACCTGAGAAAATGAAGTCTGTTGTGGACTACTTTGACGACCTGCTGGAGGCAGAAGAAAAACTGTTCCGCCACGGTATGTATCCGTTATGTACCGAACAGTGAAATCAATATGATACAGCGACAGCTCAAGGGAGTCACAGGACAAATAACGCGAGACGAAAGGTGGCATAACATGTTTCGTATAGTAGTTGGGCAGCAGCATCCGGATCTATATTCTCCCTTAACGGAGTTTCAAAAAAGCAGACTGATACGTTAACGGAAGCTGATGGAGTTTCAACAGCGCACAATATTAATTTATAAGAATTTAAAAGTTTGTAATTATGTATTTGTTTCCTGTTTGACATAATATTTTATAAACAAAATGAAAGGTTTATATAAAAGGTTTATATTAAGGAAACGACGTTTATTTGGGAAAAAGGTCGTTCGGGTGAATGGATTCAGGAAAAAGGTATTCGGAAAAGATGATTTCGGGTATCTCGTCATTCGGGAAAATGTCTATTCATGAAAGTAGATTCGGGTAAGTGCCCGGGTACCCGGGCAAGAGCACTTTAGTTAACTGTTTTATGATAATTTCTCCGCCACAAGTGCAGGCGGGTCATTCTTGACCTTTTAGAAAGTAAGGAGACGTGATGTTAGCGTGCTCAATAACTGAAGTCATTCTGCTATATTATTTTAGATTATCTAGATTTTGCTGTATTGTTGACACGCATAGGGGTATATCTTGTCGGGTACGGTAAAGCGCACCGCCAACCTTTGAACGATCCCAGCTTCGCCGGTCACTCACGGCTGTTTCTTCTTTACTTGTTTCATTGACATTGTCACAACACTGCTGTCCGTTGTCATAAATTAACGACCCATACACATAAACCTTCTTCAACAGATGCTACAGAGAATGGTAAACACTACATCAAAAGTTGCTTTATGGTTCTCAAGATTACTCTCTCCTCAAAAAAAAGAGACTGCACCAGTGGATGTCACTACAGGATGTCAGACGATGGACGCCTTGAACGACCTTCCACTTAAATAGCCAAATTATGCGAAAACACAATCGACTGAGAGTCCGAGTGAAGCCGTGAACATTGTCAAAGACACTGCGTGGAAGATTTTGCTTAAGGATCTCCCAAAACCCAAACAATAACAACGTATAACGTAGCAACGTCGTACGTGTTGAACGTATTGTGTATTGTAACGACGTATTTTGGACGTTGGAGCCAAAATTGCTCCTCAAGTCCTCACACCAAAGCAAAAATGAACACAGCGAAAAATTTCTCTGCCATGCAGCAGCAACTTGATTCTGACCCCAAACATTTACTTGTAATGAAACGTGGACCTTCCAGTATGATGCTAAGACGAAACGCAGCCAATTCACTGAAAAACACTATAATAACCAACAACTTCATAATCCCGTCAAAGCAAGTACAAATTCTAACACATGGTCATTCTATTTTTTTATTTCAACGGCGTAAATTTGGAAAAATAGGTTCCAGCAGGTACAACAGTAAACAGGCATTATTATAATAACGATCTGATAAAGCTGAGAAAAAGTCGGAAGAACAACAAGAACGGTAAAATATGACTCCATCCTTCACCTGGAAAACGGCGACAGCTCGCACTGCACTTTTATACGAAGCAGTTCATTACTACACCGGAACATCATTACAGATTAGGCACCATGTCATTCCATTATTTTTCTTGAAGTGAAATTTGTTTGGAAAGAAAGAAGTTTAGAGTAACTTGATACAGTAAAGAAGAAATCGACAGAGGTGTTAAAACAGGTGACAAATAGTGATCTGATCCTCGCCTTAGATCAGTGGAAAACAAGACTGTACTGGTGTGTAAGTGCAAATACAAGGGTAAGTCAATAAGTATCCGAAGTTTTTTTATAACCGTCTGTAGGTTGTCTGTATCAATTAGTGCTCTTCTACGCCGACAGATGGTGCCATTGTCTCTCCTTGTGGACTCCGTCGCGTCAGTCAGCTGTGGATTGTTGCACGATGAACATAGCTGCCCCTCCCCTCTCTCCGTTTGCTTTAACGAAGTACAGCGTGCTAAATGATCCGGTTTTTAGTAGTCTGAAGGTGTACCAGGTGCCGAAATCCATAGTAGACTTTCAAACAATATGGGGATAATGTTTTATTACAGCGAAGTGTATATGAATGGATCAAAAAATTTAAAACGGTCGGACAAGCGTCAATGAGGAAGAAAGATGAGGACGCCCAAATTCTTCCACTACTAGTGTCATTGTTGAACAAGTTAATGCCATGATAAACGGTCGGACAAGCGTCAATGAGGAAGAAAGATGAGGACGCCCAAACTCTTCCACTACTAGTGTCATTGTTGAATAAGTTAATGCCATGATTCAGACCAACCGAAGAGTGACTATCGATGAAGTGGCATAGCGTCTGCAAACTAGTCATGGTTCTGTATATGAAATTATCCACAACAGGGTTGGCTTTCTAAAGTCTGTCCAAGATGGGTACCAAAACAGCTCACTGAAGAGCACAAGCGCAATTGTGTGGCTACCTGTAAACGCTTACTGGACCGTTATGCTGATGACGGTATAAAGCTTTTTTTGAAACGAATAGTCACTGGAGATGAAACGTGGACCTGCCACTTTGAACTTGAAAGCAAATGCTAGAGCGTGGAATGGAAATATCCAGAACGCCGAAGCCTACTGTCGGAAGGGGTGCTTTTGCTGCATGACAACGCGCGCCCACACTGTCCAAAACCTTACGTTTCAAGGTGTTTGAACAACCTACATACAGCCACGATCTCGCCCCTTTGGACTACTGCCTCTTTGGTCATCTTAATGATGCTTTAATGGGTCGTCCATTCTCCAGAGAACAAGAAGTGAAGGAAGGAAGCGGTGCATACGTGGCTTGCTGCTCAGATGGAAAACTTTTTTTCTGTGGGCATCAGGAAGCTTGTACAAATATGGACCAAGTGTATTGAAAAGCAAGAGGGTTATGTTGAGAAATGAGCTAACGTTCTAGTCCTTAGACCTGTTCCGGGATGCATATTCTGTTCGGTCTACCGACATCTCTCTTCCCAGCAGGGTGATAACCCAAGGCAGCCACAGGTAGACGGATATCAGGCATGTGATTCAAGTGTTTACACCATCACCTTCTGTGGTCTTCGGTCTTCTGGTGCAATGATACAATGTTTAAACTGCGTCTATATTATCGTTCCTTCTGCGATCCAAGAGAGAACAACTTTGCGTGTCTCATAGAAATTTGATTTCGGCTGACTGAATCCTCTGCACGTTCCTTTTACCAAGAGTCCATGTCTTACTAGCATACAGCAATGTGGGGACAGCCACAGTTTTATAAAATTTCATTCTGGTATTCTTCCGTGTTCTATTTTTCAGGTATCTGTTTTTTTAATAAATTATAAAAATTGTTTGCGGATACTTATTGACTTACTCTAGTAAAGGGTAAAGGCCATTAGCATTGTAATTCATATAAATAAAGGTGAGTTATTGTATCAGTATTGTCATTTAATTGACTCGGCTCGAATACCTAACTGGAACTGTCTTGTAATGTACAGAGTTTGACTAAACTCATAGGCGTAGAAAAGGAATTGTACCAGTTTCAAAAAAAAAAATACACAACACAGTCAGATCACACAACAAATACACACACACACACAATCGCGTACTCTAACCTGACATAGAGAGAGAGGGGGGGAGAGAGAGAGAATGAGTCAGAGGGGCGGTAGGGAAGAGAGAGGGTTTACATATAAATTAATTAATTTCTAGTGAACAATTAGGATGCTTCTTTAACTTGATGTATGATTGGATTTTTCACGACTTTCAAACATTCACTGGAAAATTATAAATTTATACAAAATATTTCATATTGATCATGTGTGCACAATCAATTAACTATCTAGGCCATGCGAAGGAGTGATCTGAGAAATTAATTACACTCTCTTCCTAATTACCGAACTCTGCACACCGCTTCAAGTGCGCAGTTGATTTCTGTAAAACCAGACGTAGAGTTCTCGCTAATTACAATTTAATTGCAGAAAAATGTTTAATAACGGATACACGTTGGTGACTTCAAAACATTATACCGGTCAAGTGATTTTCAATAAAATTACAACGTTTTTTTAAATCTCAATCTGGAACACTTTTTTCCGTTTAAAATTTAATTTGATGTGTGTGAAGTATGTTTTAGCGTTGATGCGATGCTTTTCTAAATACAGTCGATTATAAGTGTAATTACGGGTGAAATATTATCGATTTCCCAGTAATGTAAACAGTAGGAATAGAAATTTAATAATACGCATCGGGTAGAACATTAAATAAAATGTAATAATTTAATAATGCATTGAACGAGCGAATCAAGTTCTCAGTTTTAACCCGACGTTTTGGTATTTGTCGGTTGGTCTATCTGTTTATTTGCGTTATGTTTCATCATCACGCTTTCACAGATCATCCGATTTCCATAAAACATGGCATCCGTAAGGATACGTTTACCTTATAATCTTATTGTTCTTTA
This sequence comes from Magicicada septendecula, assembly GCA_034769895.1. Classification (NCBI taxonomy): domain Eukaryota; kingdom Metazoa; phylum Arthropoda; class Insecta; order Hemiptera; family Cicadidae; genus Magicicada; species Magicicada septendecula. Next base: position 562,517,045 of record CM068369.1, read on the forward strand.
TATATATATATATATATATATATATATATATATATATATAACGGATCTTTACAGCTGTCGCCGTTTCTCCGTCCCCAACTTCCATTGTAACCTATCGTAGCATGTAAGTTCTGAAACCCCCCTTTTATTTTTCTAAGTTTTGTAATTTTTTTTGTGAATTTTATTTAATTTTATTTTTATTAAGTTTTTTTTTGTAAAAGGGGAGAGACATCATTTTTAGAACTAGGTAAAGAGAAACCTAGAGGAAGCAAAAGTCTGCAAGGCCCAAATACAATTACAGACATGTCCCCCCAGGTGAATGACAGGACTTGCAAATGAAAAACTCTTTTAACCAACAAGCGTGTGCTTTATTCAACCTGTAAGATTTTACATAAGTAACAAGTTCGTAATTGTGTGAGCACACCATTTAAGACAGAATTATATATATCTAGGTATTTCCATTAATTCATAATGTCACCAAGTAAATGAATTGATATTACTAATTGCAAAATTTCTGCCTGATCATGTATGAGTCAAAGTTGGTAACAATCTCATTCATTAAGCAATACTAATCTATCAGTGTTGTATAATATCAATTAGGCTAGCCTGTTGTCTCAGCGAGCACATTTATGGTTATTCTCTTGTTTTAAATCAGTTACATATTCCCCAAAAATATATCTATATATATATAGTAAAATTCCACGCACAAACACATATACGACATGAATAACAAAACATCCCTCATTTCAACACTAACCTCCACATAAACCGATTCCCACTACAGTAAATAAATGAAGCCTAATATGTATAGCTAGGTACAAATATAAATAACAACGTAAAATGGAATATCTCAGCTCCTAAGCATAGATTCGCCAGCATATTCACAAGCATAGTTCACACCAGAGAATGTAAGTTACCGCCCCGAAACTCAACCAGCCAAACGAACCCTTAGCTTAATCATTAAGCGTTAAGTATGTGTGTGAAAGAAAATCGTTTCTCATCAACAGCATCAGACAACCCCCAGCTACGTTATTAAACTCTGCCATGACCAGATGACTTGATAGCACGAGATAATTAACTCCCTAATGGTCTTAATTAGATGAAAGTTAGATCTTACAGTAAACTGCGGATGTGTGTGTATGTGTGTAACTTCTTACACATTATACAGTTATAAGATACTTCATTAGGTGTACTGTGGTAATGTTCACACATGCAATAACATGATGATCACACATAATTGAACATGAGAGTTTGTGCTAGAGTCTAATTTTCAGAACTTCACGAGTGAGCTTCTGGCGGCTTCTGTGCATTCACATGTTGTAGAGAGAGAAAAATAGATAAACAGAATTTTCCCACCTGGATAGTCCGGTGTACTTAGTTCGTATAGGCGAGGATCAGTGATGTCACAGTCATATCACCCGTCCCTGGTGCAGCTTAGCGTTGGAAAAGTTCTTGGTTCAGCTTAGCATCGAAAAGTCCTCGACTGACGGCATTGTGGCTAAAGATCGTCTCTGCTATTAGGGGGAACAGATGTTCGTTCGCCCCTGACACCCATCTCGTCCTTGGTCGAGCACCTGGAGCACGCTTTATCTAGCCTATCATAGTGATAGGTACGGAAGTCCTGGTTAGAAGTTCGCCGCCAGCCGAGACCAGATGAACAGCTTGGAGGATGAAGCAGAAATGAGAGCGAATCAACGTTTCGCTCCAGCCAAGTAACCTCCGAAAGCAGGAATGTACAGACACACAGCTGGCTGGCAGGGCCAGCTGTATTGCGTAGCAACACAACCTTTTGTGTGTATAACCGACCGACAACAAACAATCTTAACAGAGTGGCAGTGCGTGACGTCAGCGGCGCTCGTTTTTAAAATACTAATAATCTAATACGTTGCCGAAGCCAGTTCGGCACAGTTCTTCTAAATTTCTTGCAACCATTCCTTCGGCTACGTCATCTCGCCATTTCCTCCGTGGACGTCCTCTTTTCCTCCTCACCGGTGGTATCCATTCCAATATTTTCCGGGGCCATCTGTCATCTTCCAATCTCTTCACACGCCCAAACCAAGTCAATTGTCTCCTTTCTATTTCGTCTATTACTGTCCTGTCAATATTCATCTCGGCTCTAATAGTCTCATTTCTAACCCTGTCTAATTTTGATCTTCTACAACTCCTCCTGAAGAAGTCCATTTCCGCTGCCATCAGTTTTTTCTTATTTACGTTTGAAACGTTCCAAACTTCTGCTCCATAAAGGATTACACTTCGCACCATGCTATTATATGTATGTTTCTTTGTATTTCTGGTTATACTTCTTTCCCATAGAAGCGAATTCAGCGTTCTTGTAACGGTTCGACCCTTGTTAACACGTTCTTCAGTTTCATCTTTGCTGCTTCCCTGTTTGTTGAAAATAACGGCTAAGTATTTACTTTTTTCAACACATGTTATCCTGTCCACATCCAATTTTAAGTCCTTAACTTCTTCATTGCCCACTATCAGGTACTCACATTTTGCCATGTTCATCGTCAAACCAGCTGCGTCATATTCGTCTTTTAACTTTCTGATCATATACTCGAGGCCTTCGTCATCCTCTGCTACCACAATCTGGTCATCGGCAAAATATAGAGTGAACAGATTGTCATCTCCTACTCTCAGCCCCATGCTTTTACACTTCTTTGTCCATCTTACTAGACATCTGTGTAAGTATATTTTAAAGAGGGTAGGGGAGAAGCAGCATCCTTGTCTTACGCCTTTTGTAGTTTCGAATGGGAGAGTGAGTTTGTTTCCCAGTTTGACCCTGGTGATATTTTGTTTATCATTATATTGTTTATCTTTATATTGATCCGGCCAAAAATAGTGGAGGCGGGGGGGAGGCTGAAAGCAAACTTGAGTGAATATTCCTACGATAATTACGTAATGCTCTCTAAAATTCGGAAGGTGCAGTTATGTAAGTGTTGTACACGTTTCTCGACTAGCCCAGCATGCGGCGTCTGTGTCAAGGCCGTTCACTCTAGTAGCTTAGAGACTGTTCGAGCGCACTTAACTACGTAAATAACGCCGCCAAAAGAATGGAAAATTAATCTGGAACATCTGCGGGACTTATATAAGCAACAGCGGCCGGCTTACGTGTTAGGATCGATTTATACAGGGAACGAGCCGACAACGTGACGAGGCCGGGCCGAGCACGTGACCATTTATACAGGCAACGGGCCGTCCGAGCTTGTTCCGAGTTTATTCTCTCTGTGTTTGTAGCGCATGTTAGCGATTTTGTGAAAATATGTCGTCCTCCTTTTCGTTTTCAGTTGACGAGTTAAAGGCAATAGCTGTTCATTGGAAGATAAAAAAAAGCAAAAAAGAAGAAGATGGCGTGTCTATACTGCATGGCTTCCTAAAGAGAAAGAAGGGGAATTAAACATTTTAAAGAATCAAAATTTTGGATCTACCAGACTGATAACACACTGTTTCCTCACTAATTTTATTAGTTATTCGTCATTCATGATGGAAATGAAAATTACTTTGTCCTAAAACAAACTAGCAAAACGAAAGAGAAGCCTTCCCAATCTAAAAACCACGTGCTCGGTTCGTTGAAGTGATTCATACAGGAAGCGTACGTGCCGTGAACGAGCCGAGCGGTCGACGAGTTTCAGAAAAATATCGTTGACAACGAGTCTCGGCCGGGCGTCGGACGAGGCTCGGGCTCGTCACGTCGGCAGTACAAATTGCCCCAATACAAAGCGTTGAAGAATTTTCTGTCCGGCTCATTGAGTACTCGTCACGTCGTCGCTGCCTGTATAAATCGACCCTTAGTTACATCTGGCGAGATTGTAGAGTGCGGATCAAGTGATCGTGCAAAGTGATTACTGTGGCATAGTGCGGAACTCTTGATAGTTGGCATTATTATTGCGTGGGGACAAATTTAACGAGAATTAATTTATGAGAGTACCTTGTTGATTTCTAACTGTAATTTGCGGCTAGTTACTAGTGATTTCTTTGGAGTCTGTGTATCTGGAGTCTGTGTATTTGGAGTCAGGGTACAATACGTGAGACCGTCGTAACAATATATCGCAGACCTCGACGTGGCCTACACGTCACTAATGCAGTTATTGTTTGTAGAAATAAGAACAGTTCTCTTAAAGCTTCGTTCGAATCATTAGGACTGCTTTCATTGTTACAAATAATAACTGCCTTAATCCGATTAGCAACGGAATTCCTAACATGTCACATCGTGCCATTCGTAAAGCACTTCAATTGTTGGGTAGCCTTAGTAGATTGTGCGTATACAGTTTGCACCATACTTACACTTTTACTACAAAATGGTTGGACTCTTTGTGTTTCTGTCGCATTGTTTTGCTTACCTTGTTGGTGTGCAAGTGTTTGTGTGCATTGTGCTTATGTTGTATGAGTGTTGTGTGTTTTCCCATAGTATTATTATTATTATTATTTTGGCTGTACAATGTTTACACATTTTCCGGAACCAAAGATTACAGAAGTGATTGCATTCTCATCTTCCACTGCTGCTTCTCCATCCAAAGATCTTCTTCAATTTCTCGTTCCCTCAACATAGTCGGAATTTCTTCTATCCAGGTGATAAGTGGTCTTCTTAGTTTGCTTCTTCCTGGTGGGGTCACTTCCATAATTCTCCTCGACAATATTTCCTGTGTCATTCTTTTAGTGTCTCCATAAAATTGTAATTTTTTTGTTTGGATAAAATCAACAATTGAATTTTTCACATTCATTGTGTCCTTAATGACTTCATTTCTTAATTTTCTCAAGTCTGGATACTCTTGCCAAACGTCTTCAAAAGTTTATCTCTGCTGCCATTAATTTTGTTCTTGTGTGTTTATTAGTAGTCCAAACTTATGAGCCGTATGTCACCATACTTCTGACAATGATTTTAAATATTTTGTATTTATTTTCTGCTGTAATTTGCTTATCCCACAGGATTCAATTTAATGTAGATATAGTCATCTTTTCCAAATTAATTCTGGATTGTGTTTCTTTGTCTTGCTTCCCACTGGTCATAATTTTCACCCCTAAATACTTGTATTCCCCTGTATATGAAATCTTCCCCTTGTCTTCCTCCAATATCAAGTCTTGATGAAGGTCAGCTAAGCTACCTGAAAAATAAAAGACGGAAGGATACCCGAATGAAATTTTATAAAGCTGTGGCTGTCCCCACATTCCTGTATGCTAGTGAGACATGGATTCTTGGTAAAAGGAACGTGCGGGGGATTCATGCAACCGAAATGAAATTTCTAAGAGGGACGCAAGGTTGTTCTCTCTCAGATGGGAGAAGGAACGAGGATATTAGACGCGATTTAAACGTTGTATCATTGCACTAAAAGAGTGAAGACCACAGAAGGAGATGCTGCGAACACTTAAATTGCATGCCTGATATCCGTTTACCTGTGGCTGCCTTGGGTTATCACCCTACTGGCAAGAGAGATGTCGGTAGACCGAGGAGGAGATGGGTTCCTGAACAGGTCTAAGGCCTAGTCCTTGGAGTAATGATGATGACATTTTACAAATTCTTTGCGTCACAAACATTTTTAGTAAACCAACGTGAATTATAAGGGTATAATGAAACTAGCAATAGAGATATTAGAAGAAGAGCGCCATGACACAGACAACCGCTTAAGGCGAAAAAGATAATGGTAGATTAAAAGTATCTGACTTATTTTCCTGGCGCATGCGTAATCATTTTATTAATGCTTAACCGTATAATTTATGTTACAAATAAAGTGACAGTCGTTATTAAGGAAATTCTGTATTTATGTTAATATTATACGAATAGATTAATTCTTTTAATTTATAAAATAATTTATAAATCCTTTCCGAATCTTAAGATTCCACGGCCGGCGTCTAACTACTATCAGGCCGTAGTCCTATGTTGTTAAAGCAGTCGTTTCAACCACTCAACCACTCCAATGGTGGACATCTTCAGTGCCTACAAGGATAGTACCTAAGGTATCTGTCAGTAACACCACAGTACTTGGCTAAATCTTGGCTACTTGGCTCACGTTTCAACCACTCCTGTAGCCACCTTCAGAGTCTGAAGGACTAAAAATACTGAAAACGCTCTCCTTCAGTAACACCACACTACTGTGGCTAACTGAGAGGTTACTGTGGCTGACTGACGGAGAGCGTGGTCAGTTTTTTTTTAGTCCTTCAGGCACTGAAGGATTTTACCCACCAATGGAGTGGCTGAAACTTCTGCTTTTAACAACATAGGCTCATAGCTCGGAAAGTAGTTATAATAAATATAAACCCTATTGTTACGGCATCATGAACAATCTACGTGTTTGTCGAACGTTCCAGAGAGATCCAGAGTGTAAGCGTGTGGCGTACGTGCTTGTAGACGCATCTACGAGAAGTTCTCGATGCCGCCAGCCGCGTAGTCAAGGCCGCAGTTAATTACGTAGTTCATACGCACGCTACGACGCAATTAGGAATCGTCTAGATATTCGAATAGCTATAAATACCGGAACTCAAACGACGTTCAGTTTAGTATCAGTTGCGATTTTGGATAGTGCGGTCCGAGAGTTATAGTAGCGATATTACTGTGCGCGTTCAAGTGGGTATTAGTTAAGAGTGGTGTTTGATAGTCTGACGGTATAATTGTAATACAATTGTCTTTAATATTAGTGGACATTTTATTGCGTGCGAACAATTTTCATTTGATTTGTTGTAGAGATTGTGTTGTTAATTACGAACTGTTTTACTGTAACAATTAAAGGTGTGATTAGTGACTTAATTGTTGCCTTGTACTTATTTTGTTCCACTGTACCTACGACGATCGAGTAGACCGGCGTAACACTATTTTAACACACCCAGCTAACGTTGAAATTGGACTACGTTAAATTATTATAGAATTTTGTTGAAATTCGTAATAACTGTGAGGGGAGGGATTGATCCCCTGGTCTCTCCCGTAGTTACGACAATGGTGTCAGGTAATTCATTTTTCTTGAAACTTATAACAGTGGATGAGTAATTTCGCCCCTCATAATAATTAATGCCTGTCTGCCTGCTTTTGTTAGCTGAGGAAACATTTCACATAACATTAACAGCGCGTAACAATAACTTGGCACAGAGAACATTTGTGCACCTCAAACAATTTAGTACACACGTGAGTTGGCAAACTTCAATCCAACTTTGTCTTGATTATAATGGCAGGGCGTCGTGCACACCTCATCAGTCCTTGTACGAATGTATGTGCCTCAGGATAAACACAACCCTGCCTTTAGGCTTATAACTTGATCGTCAAAATTACATTTCTCTCTCTTAGATTTGTGTGCTACGCTCATTTCAACGTTGGGATTTGTAGTTTTGTTGATTTAGGCATTTAGTTTGTCCTTCAGACCAGTGAAACGAAATTTTACGATCAATACTAAGAGTATGACGGAGGGACCGGCTAAGAAATGATGATGTAAGGAACATCCTTGGAATTTACAACCCAAACGAAAGGACAAACTAATACAGACCGTGTTGAAAGGATGTATAAGAACAGGATACCAAAACAAATTTTGGTTTATAATCCGAAAGAACTGCGGAATATTAGAAGGCCAGATATAAGAAAAGATGGTCGGATCAAGCAGTCCGCAACAGGCAACAGATCGTAAGGTCCACAGCGATCATTGAAGAGGAAGAAGAAGAAGAAAAAGAAAAAGAAGAAGAAGAAGAAGAAGAAGAAGAAGAAGAAGAAGAAGAAGAAGAAGAAGAAGAAGAAGAAGAAGAAGAAGAAGAGGGAAGAAGAAGGAGGAGGAGGAGGAGGAGAAGAAGAAGAAGAAGAAGAAGAAGAAGAAGAAGAAGAAGAAGAAGAAGAAGAAGAAGAAGAAGAACAACAACAACAACAACAACAACAACGGCGAGGAGGTGGTGGAGGAGGAGGAGGAGGATGTGTTAATTAGGGCTTGAATGATTTGATGATGGTAGTTCTTAATCCCATAAACAATTTTTAAACTTCTTAAAATGGCATTTTGTTACTTTGTTATCACAAAATTTTGTTATTTAATACAGTTTTACAGTCTACTCACCACAATAGAGTAATAAATAAAAAGTATACGAAACCCTTCACATGAGGTGGGTATTAACTATCGCTAAGTTCACGAGGGCAGGCCAGCTGGTCACTTCCTCTTTAACTACCTTTTTTTGCGGTGGATGATTAAGTGCATTGATGCGCCCTACGTTGCGGTTTCAGTGCTTAATGGCGTTATTCCTTTTCGCATCAGCCTTTGTACAGTGTATCATTTGAGATTTATCAGGGAGCATTAGTTATGAGTCGCGAGGCTATAGACTGAACCGTCTATAGCATTTTTGTAATTGGTAGTTTAGAGCAGTCTCACAGACCAATGTCGTAAGACCATAGTGGTATGAGTATGGCTTTGTATAAAGTATTTTGTTGTCAAAGTTGTGACATTCTGCATGTCAGCCAGCACGTCCGTCTAACTTTATGATTCATATGCCGTTTCTTAGGTTTAATACGGACTTTAATAACATGTTAACTTTGCGTCCCATGTACTTAATTCTGTTTTCACTGGTACAGGTACATTGTTTAGGCTATCTTGTGGACAAGAAGGATGTCTCATAATGAATGTAACTTGGTGGATTTAGCGAAACTCAGATGGAATTTCCACTATAATAACTATGTCTTTCGTATTTATGGACGCTCTTTCTGGATTGATATTAGTTGTTGAAACCTCAGTGTCGTCTTCAAATGGCACGTACGATGCCACGGGTTTTGCCATGCGTCTTCAAAAATGGTCGGAGTAGTGCGCTTGTCGTCTTCAAATATTACAATAAGAGTATCATTGTAAACTGGTACATCCGCCGTTTTTATAAGATAATAAAGGGCGAAAACACTGCCTTATGACAACCCAAATGGTTTTATTAGTTTGATAAACAGTATTAGCGTTAGCTACCTTGATATGGAAATGCCTCTCAGTTAAATAGGCTTTTGATAGCAATTAAAGTTGATTCGGGAAGTTCCTCTTTATCTTGTAAAGTAGTCCTTCGCGCCATACTTTATTGAAAGTATCTTGTAAAATACACATTACAAGAAAACGATAGCAAGTGATATTGTTATAATCAGTGTAACAGTAGATGAGAAAAGTTAATACTATACAGCAACGTTTCTGACGAGAGAAACTCTACTGATAAAACAACAGAGTAGCCTCGAGATATGCTGCTACCGTCTACGGAAATATTGATCTATAAGGTTTGTTTCCCTTACAAGCCTAACTCTTCAATCCAATTTATGTAACACTCCGTTACGTATGTAAATTTTAATTTGTACATTTCTCAGTGAAATAATACTAAGTATTGACACTAGCTTTTAGTCTTGAATTAACGTTTGGTACAAGCAATACGTTCTTCCTTCCCTGTTTTGATGGGCTGAGACAGCGCCCACCAGGAGTTCTGATTGTGGGCATTTAACTCCGCAATATTCGCACTTCACACCCTGATGTGCACACCGTCTAGTAAGCTCAAGATATACAATTTTGATCTTTAATGCAGTGGCTTCTCCTTGTCTTATACACCTCATCTCGTTGAACACTCATATTTTCCTACCCTTTTAAGCATGATTTCTTACTCCAGGGGCAAAAGAGTGCCCCAACCTTCCACCCACTCATCCGCCCTCTTAGAACGTTGGCACTTTGAGAATGTGTTGCCCTCATGCCGAGGGATACTTGGTTCCGACATTTGTTCCCCTTTTACATAGAAACGTTGCTGTCTCTCTACCACTGGGGGGCGGGTGTAGGACTGTCATAGCGAGTAGGACTATAATTGTCACTTCTTAGTCTCGCCAGTGCTTTTAGCCTGGTTGGGACAAGATTAGAAATGTTATGGACGATTAGAAAGAGAACAGCTTTGAAGAGAAATTGTGACGAAAATTGGAAAAGATTAGCTGGAAAGAACAGGTTACAAATGAAGGAGTGGTTAGGAGAATAAATGAAGAGAGAAGTATTGCAAGAGTCAAAAGGATGAATAAAGCACACCGGATTGGTCACATTTTCAGAAGGAGCTGTCTAAAAAAATTTTTAATTGAGAGTAAGGTAAAATGTAGGAGAGACCGAAGAAGAGAAATTCATGACGTGTTGGCAGATTTGTTGATAATTAACAAGTGCAGAGAGCGTCACAGGACAGAACAAAGTGGAGAGTAAAGATTAGCTGTAACCTGACTTAGGACAGCCTCACCGTTTATGATGATAATAAACAGCAATGTTATAAGGCAAATGTAGTCTTACTTAAAAAAGTTATAAAGAATTTCCGTATAGACCAGTGATTTCCAAACTTTTCAGTCCGCGGACTCCCCCCCAAAAAAAATTAAAAATTTCACGGACCCTGTCTGAGTTATGAAGTAAAACAAGCAGTCCTGTAAATGTGAAACACTCTTATATTTTAATTAAAATGTATTAAAATCAAAGTTCTCTTAACTTGCAAAATTAATTATATCAAACATAGTTTAATGTGAAGAATGAAGCTGATTTTGAACAATTAGCTCTGCACCATTAGGTTTTATGTCTGATAATTTCAATATTAAGTCACTCTCGACATCAAGTTTATTTCTTAACTTTGCCACCCTCGGCTCTATCTTTCCAGCCACACGTGTCAAAATCCAGCTACTTAAGCGTAAAACCAGCTACATGGAAAAAGCAGCTATGCTTAGATACAGCGTTTATACGCGAGATACAGTGTTTATAAGCAAGATACAGTGCTTATACGTGGACTAAAAGAGCGCGATCTGTTCTGTGTTGATGCGGCGCTCTAGTCAGTTCGGTTGCCAAACAGTTCTGCTACACGACGTGATTTAAAGACATTATTAAAGCCATTTGTTTGAAATTACTTTTACAATTACAATTAGTTTGAACAAAATCAAGGTACTGGAATCTTCTACTAATTAATTTAAGATTATAAAATTTCGATTTTGGAGCACAAAAATCTGAGGAAATTTCGGTAGGCCTATATTCTATTTTTTCTTAAAAGTCTTCGCGGACCCCCTGAAACATTGTCGCGGACCCCCAGGTGTCCGCGGACCCCACTTTGGGAACCACTGGTATAGACTTATATAGACTTACACCTGCCTATGTACAGAAAATAGGCACTGACAGTAACACATTGGAAGTTTTATGTAGTACAGTGGAAGCAAATACATCCGCACTATAGGCTCAATACGATAAGCTCATCTCTCTTCCTTGTTTATTTAAAATTGGGTCTAGTAGTAAAAATTTAAAACAATATTAGGTCTAGTTGCCCTAGAGAAACTAGGTCTTTTATGTAAAACATTAGTTTATAAAAACGCCATTAAATGTAAATAACTTGCTATTATAAAGTAATTATTTTCTTTTACCAACTATTAGCAGATTCATTGTGTGTGGTCTCCAAGTTGCATTAATTAATTGAGAATAGGTTAGATACGTGATTATATTTTCCTTCATGCAACTTTCCTTTGGTCGTTAGGTATTACGAGTTTCAGCCTCACAGTCCCATCTTCAGGCGAAAATCACTCTAGGCGAGCTCGTCACTACATAACAATTAATACGCACATTGTAGGTTTCACTCGATATTTTCAGTGTTTTTAGCGTTAAAAAAATTCAGTGTCTTTATGTGCGTGTTACTTGTTATGTACTGACGAACTAGCCTCGAGTGATTTTCTCCTGAAGATGGGACTGTGAGGCTGAAACGCGTAGTACGTAACGACCAAAGGAAAGTTGCGTGAAGGAAAATATAATCATGTATCTAACCTATTCTCGTATTATTAGTAGACTCCAATCCCATAAGTGTTCAGTTGTAACAGACTAAAATTTCTTTCCAGTGTTCAGTTGTAACAGACGAAAATTTCTTTCCCCTATGTTTTTCCGCTTTAAAAAAAATGTCTTTAGTGTTATACATAACTATTATAAATTACAATACAAAAAACAATAGAATACAGTAACACACAAACTGACAAAAAGCACTGTTTTTCACCTTAAAGAAAGAAACTAGCGCTCATAACCTTCTTAAAGATTTTTAAAACTCACACAAAAGTAGACAGGTTTTCCATAGTTCAAAGAAAGACGGAAAATCTCTGCACAAAAGAATGGATAAGAATTAATGAAACGCGTGAAAAATATTTGTTATTGTGGTTTTCAACGTAATGAACAATGGCTTACAAAGAATGTCGTAAAAATTTCGAAATTAATTAAAAGTGTTAAACTGAAGCTAAAAGTCTAAACAATATAAATAAATTGAAAACTAGAATTTAGATTTTTTGACCAAAATCGATTACCAGCTTCCTCTTATTAACAATTTTAATAAACACGTGAGTATACAGTCCTCCTTTTTGAGGTCTGGTTGGAACTCTAAAGGTAAACGTTCTTTAATGTCCTATTGGGTAATTGGGAGTCCTTGTATGTTTTTTCTGTTTTTATTAACGCATGTATTAGGCATTTTTAATTTTCGACGATAGTTGAAGAGTCATATAATTTAATATTATTATTTTGAAATTACTAAGGCCTTAATAAGTTTGTTGAAAGCTTTTTTCCTAAAGGTCTATTATTTTTTTCATTTTTCCAGGTAAAACATACAAAATTATTCCAAGACTGAAAGCGCGTTTGCTAGTATTGTGTCTTGTTCCAATATTGTAGACTGAAATAATTTTATATTAATATCTTTACTGTTAAGCATAACACGCTAATGAAGCTGTTGTTGAATTTTGAACGAATGAACAGAAATATTAACATGATTAATGATTTGTCTGCCTGTCATTTTGTATGAAGAAACTTGGTGATTAATTATATAACATTCATAATTATATAACATCGCGAGTCATTTAGTTGCTCGTGATGAAATAAAGTAATTAATTTGGGGAATTCTTCAGCCGTGGATACAGCCGTGCATTGTCTTAGGGCGATGCGTCTAATGACAAATAAGTTCTGTTTATATGGATAATGAACCTATTATACAATGAAGTTAATTTCAACTATGTGCACACTCCCGTTAAATAATTTGAAAAACAAATTTATACTTATGTGCACATGGATATTTTAAGATATTGTAAACAATATAAATTGTTACAACACACACACACACATATATTGTTACGATAGTCGTACAGATCACCGTATTGTGCAATGGAAACAGAATAACTGACACCAACGTAATCTAATTACAAACTTTAATTTGTAAATTTTTCCTTCTGCATCCAAACTTTAAATAGGATTTTTATTGTTGCAATATTTAGTGTTTCTCTGCAAATCAACTGCCAGATATGAGGTGAAAGGCAGATGATACTACTACTACTACTACTACTGCTACTGCTACTACTACTGCTACTACTACTACTACTACAATGCGTTAACTTAGGTACATCGTTATCTTCTTCTTCTTCTTCTTCTTCTTCTTCTTCTTCTTCTTCTTCTTCTTCTTCTTCTTCTTCTTCTTCAAGGATCAGGTTATATAAACCTGTTCCGGCACCCATCCCATCCTCGGACAACCCACTTCTCTTCTGCCAATGGCTTTATAGTTCAGTGCCGCTTTCGGCAATCGATCCTCTGTCATTCGTTGGAGATGATCCCACCATTGTCTTCTGCAAATTCAAATAACTTTGTTGATGTCCTTTACTTCGAGTTCTGCTCTGATGTATTCATTCCTTATTCTATCTTGCAATGTATAGTTTAAAATATTTCGAAGAAACTGCATTTCAGCACTCTGAATCTTGGCGCTTTCCTTTTATGTCATAAGCCACGCCTCACTCGCATAAATCATTGTGGGTATTGCAATTGTCTTATAAAATTTAATCCTTGTACTGTGTCTTGTTTTATTTATAAGAATTCTTTACATCGTATCACAAATATTACTAAATTTATTTGTCTTCTGTCTTACATCATATTCAGATTAATAGCTTACTGCCCAGCCGAGATATTTGAAACGGCTCACTTGTTCTAAAATGCTGTTGTTTATAACTATCTTAGTCCTCACTAGATATTTACCTTTAAACGCAATGGTTTTGGTCTTTCTTACTGAAATTGTAGTGAGTACTCTCTTGCCACTTCTTGTAATTGAAATATTGCTCTTTGTAAATCATCCTCATTTTCTTGAATAAGAACTATGTCATCCCCATACAGCAGGGATCCATTCAAATTGATTTGTTAAGCTGTATTCCTGAAGTCACTCGGGATTTCCATGCTCTCAACATGTCGCCAATGTATTGTCATTACCTTCAACAAGAATTAAACAAAAAGTGGTGCCAAGCAAATAGACTAGACCTGGTCACCTCAATGCTTCTTCGGATGACCCAAATCTACCCTTCTTCCCTTTGGCTTGTAATTCCATAGTTGTTTGAGGATGCGGCAGTCATCCATTCTGTTAAGATGTTTCAGCCACTAACGGGGAGAGCCTATGTGATATATGATATGTGATGCCTATGTAAATGTGAATAGCTTCTACAGTATTGCATAGTATATCCTGCCTCGTGCCTAATAAAACTCATTTTGTTGCTTCTCTGCTATATACAATTTTCCCTCGAACCTACAGAATTTTCCGGTACCTACCGGAAGTAGGTATTTTAGTTTTGTTGTAGTAAGAACTTGATAATGGTTGCGAAACCGAAAGGCCTCGTTCGAGGGAAAATTGTATATAGCAGTGTTGCGGTTTGGAAGCTCTTGAAGAATCGTGAGTTATTCCAAAAACGCTAAGCGGGAAAGGCTGGATTGTATGTTAGAAAGAAATGGACTGTATTGAAGATATTGAACATGCGTTTATTGAAAAATTTGATTGTTAGTTACGATCGGCACATGCGGATGCATTTGTGGCAATAACGCCCGAAAACTAATCTTGAATGAAATCGTGGTCCATTGTAGATGGACGCAGGTAATTGAATTAAACGAAATCTTATGAATGCATGCCAAAAAATATCCAGAAGCCACGGCTGGAAGAGAAGTGTTTTATGAGAGTTGCGCTCGGAGCCTTGTTAGAAAACTAAACTAAACTTGCCTGTAGCCGGCTGCAGCGTTTGATAAGCGCGTGACGTCATCCGCGCGTGCCGTATTGCGGCGGTAGACCGCGTACAGCTGATAAACCAGTACAAAGTTTAAACATACTGCCCGCCAAAATCGGGACGATTTTGTACATTAAACATTAACTAGGAACAGTATATTACAAACATTATCAATGTATATATATAAACAATACATAATACACTTAAAGGCTTATACATAAAATTTGTAGAAAACAAAATTCAGTAAGCTAGCACAAAGCTTAAGTCAGAACAAAACAGTTTCTGTGCTAGAAAAGGTACAACAAATAAAAAATCATGATAAAAACTAACCTTTACATAACTAAACATGATCTCTCTTGAAGCATACCATGTGGATAAAAAATACATATATTTAAACCTTGACAAACGTAAATAATAATCTTAAATTATATAAGAGAAACCATCTTGATCACTGCTTCATATATAGTAATAGAAATAATAGAAACATAATGTTATCATAATCATATCAAAGTTCAATGGTACATGACATTGAAAAATACAATACACAACATCCATAATAATTGATAGTACATATGAAACACAGTCACTATTGCAGTAATAGCTAGCGGCACGTAAACAATATTACAATGCTTATGATACAATTGACTTGTATGCTCGCCCCGGGGAATGTCCCGGGCGTGGTCCATGTAATGTGACACGCACACACTCACACACACACACACACACACACACACACACCTAGTATGGCACGCATACGATTAGCTTGTTGCCACCGGAAGGGGGCATAATTTGTGGATGGGTCGGCGTAAGATACCTAGCGCGGTGCGAACTTCTGCGACGCGTACTAAGGAATCTTGACCCGGAAAACATTGGTAATTACCCCACGCTTCCATTCTAGAGGGGGGAAATTGTTATCCAAAATGAGGACAAGCTGTCCGACATTCAAATTCCTTAACGGGGTGCGCCATTTATTGCGCTGCTGCAGCTGGTGCAGATAATCCCTAGACCACCGTTTCCAGATGGTCTGCGTAAATTTTTGGAGCAGAAGCCATCTGCCCAAATGACTATTATTGCCTTGGGTATAGTCGGGTTCCGGAAGTGCCGTCAGTGGAGCACCGACCAAAAAATGAGCAGCTGTTAAGGGTTCAGGGTCTCTAGCATCGTCAGACACCGCGCATAATGGGCGTGAATTAAGGCAAGCCTCAATTTGAGAAAGAAGAGTAGAATATTCCTCAAAATTCAAGATCGTACCGCCTATTACGCGACGTAAATGGAATTTAACACTCCTTACACCACTTTCCCACAAACCACCGAAATGAGGGGCTGAAGGGGGGATAAAGGACCATTTGATGCCGTGGAGACCGCAAAACTCCAGAGAAGATTGCTCAACTTCCTTGGAGGTTAAAAATTTGTACCAATCATGCAACGTGTGGTTGGCACGACGAAAATTCGTGCCATTATCCGAAAATATTTGCGCGGGAATACCTCTGCGCGATATGAACCTTTTTAAAGCCGCTATAAAGGCGTTGGAAGTGAGATCCGACACCAATTCTAAATGGATGGCCCTAGTACACATGCATATAAATAGCGCGATGTATGCCTTGGTCGTGGACTTAGAGCGCTGCCCGCCATGGCGCAAAAGTACAGGACCGGCGTAATCCACGGCCGACTGTGAGAATGGCCTTGAAGGCGTGACCCTTGAAGGGGGTAACTGACCTAGTAGTTGATTCGCGCCTTTAGCCCGGAAACGAAAACAAGTGACACACTTATGTATCGCTGAGCGGATATAGGATTTGTCGTGTATGATCCAATACTTTCGCCTAAGCGAAGCTTGAGTTGATTGCACTACAGCGTGCAACAAACGATTGTGTTCGTGTTCAATTATTAATCTCGTGAGATGAGAGTGCGGGTGCAAAATTATTTGGTGTTTACTCTCATAGCTAAGTGGGGAGAATTGCAAGCGTCCACCCACTCTTAAAATGCCTGATTCATCCAGGAATGGGTTAAGAGCAAGAATTTTACTACTGCGAGGAAGGCACCGGTGTGCCTCAAGTTTCATAACTTCTACGTCAAAATGCAACTTCTGAGATTGCCGGACAAAAATCAAGAGCGTGTCAGACAATTCTTGAGCCGACAAAAGGGACGTGTCTCTATCAACCAACGCGAGCCTAGAATTGCGAAAAAATCGACGGCAATATGCGAAGACGCGTATAAGCCTCGTAAGTGATGAATAATTTTCAACATAAATATGTCTTGAGGATGCGACAATTAGTGAGGTTTGAACCTGCTTGCGACGTTCCTCCTCAAGGTCGGGAAAAGTACAGGGAGTATTAATGTCGAGCGCGCTGACCGGCCATGAAGCCGAATCATGAGCTAACCAGGAGGGACCATGCCACCATTGAGTATGACAGTGCAAACTACGAGGGAGGCAACCGCGCGATAAAACGTCGGCAGGGTTGTCATTTGATACTACATGACGCCAAATTCCCCTGCTGCTAACAAGACGCTGTATTTCCGCGACACGGTTGGCCACAAATACCTTCCAGCGGGAAGATTGCTGATGTATCCAGTACAACGCTATCATCGAATCCGAATAAAGATATAGTCCGTCAAAATTGTAATCGATGGCGTTTAAAACCTTGGACGTTAATTGAGCCAACAATAAACAAGCACAAAGTTCAAGTCGTGGTAGCGTTATCTGTTTCAGCGGAGCGACCCTAGATTTAGCACACAACAAGTTTGATGATATGGCGCCGTTCGAATAGACCGCCCGCACATAAATGCAACACGCGTAACCTTTAGCCGAAGCGTCAGCGAATCCGTGCAGCTGTAATGAACTAATTGGGTAATTGTTCGAACTCTTAACCGACCTCGTAATCTCAAAATGAGTGTCGGAGACTAATTGAGCGTATAATTCCAACCATTGATTGGCCAATGATCCAGATAGGGGTTCGTCCCAATCTGTGCCCGCCAACCACAACTGTTGCACGAAATGCTTGCAGTAAAATGTGATGGGAGCGATCAATCCTAAAGGATCATAGATCCCGGCGATGATCGACAACACGCTTCTCTTGTTGAAAACGGTTGAATTATCATCACCCCTAACGGTGTATAAAAAGTTATCCCTTTCAACGTTCCATTGGATTCCCAATGTACGCACGTTTTGGCCTTTGCTGAAGTCACGGGTTACTTGGGCGCGAAGGGTCATAATCTTATGGTGGTTAGAGAACCATTTATGCAACGTAAAACCATACCTACTCAACAACTTCACGATCTCGCATTTCATTTCAGCTAAGCCGTTCGGATCATCCGAACCCGTTATGAGATCGTCTACGTAGAAGTCATTTGCTATGGCCTTAGCAGTTGTAGGGTAGTCGGGTTCATTTTCGTAGGCTATCTGAGCCAGACAACGTGTAGCAAGGAAGGAGGCACTAGCAGTGCCGTATGGAACCGTCCTTAGCGCGTAATGTCGCAATTCCTTGTGCGGCGCATCACGCCAAACGATGCGTTGCAGGTTTGAATCCTTGGGATTAACAATGATCTGGCGACACATCTTTTCTATGTCCGCAATAAGTACGTATCGGTGGGTACGGAACCGAACCATTATCGAAAACAGATCCTGCTGGATCGTAGGACCGACCATTAAAGTATCGTTAAGGGACAAATTATTGGTGGTTTTAGCGGAGGCGTCAAATACCACGCGCAATTTAGTGGTTAAGCTAGAGTCTTTAAAGACTGCGTGATGGGGCAGATAAAAGATCTCTGACCTGTCAAACGACAGATCGTATTCATTAAGCGGCGACATGTGGCCAAGTTTCAGATAGTCACTCATGAACTCGCTATAATCCTTATAAAGGATAGGGTTCTGCTTGAACTTGAACTCTAACGATTGGAATCTGCGTATGGCTCCGCGGAGAGAATCTCCCAAATGAAATTTATCAGATCTGCGGGGCAGGGACACCACGAATCTCCCATCGCGGTTACGGCTAGTGGTTTCCACGAAATGCCTTTCACACGGCGAGTCCTCAGATCGGGCTTCGCGACTAGAGATCTCCTCCAACTTCCAAAATTCTTTTAGTTGCGAGGAAATCTGATTATCATCCTTACAGACCATAAAGGAAGAAACCGTTTTAGTTATATCGACGTTGAATGGTAAGTCACCGGCCAAAATAAATCCTAACTTGGTTTCCTGAATTATAGGAAAGTGTGGTCCGCGCGTAAATTTCATAGGTTCAATTAATTGGAGAAAATATTGAGCGCCGATTAATATATCGACTTGCGCCGAGCAATGTAGATGAGGATCCGCCAAGAATATGCGCTTGGGTAAATTCAAAGAGGCAAGATTGAACGACTCCGCCGGTAAATTATTAGTTATACTGGGTAATACGGCACAATGTACGTTTAACGTGAAGGGCTTATAGCGTGAATGTAGCCTTACATTAGTACTGAAGTCAGCCTGGGAAAGCGAGTTGTTTATACCCGTGATGGGCAGTTGCGATTTAACCAATTGGAGGCCCATTCTGCGGGCGAAATCCATTGTGCAAAAGTTCGCTTGAGAACGGGAATCCAGTAATATCCTAACGGGAAATTTTTTGCCGACTTTATTGGATGTCATACAGACGGCGGTAGAAAACAATACCGATTTATTGGTCTGTGATTTCAGTGAACACTGGTTGTTAACAGAAGTTACGTCCCTGTTGGGGACATGAATCGTGGTGTGATGACGCCTAGAACATTTTTTGCATGAGAATTTTGAGGGACATTTTGAGCTCTCGTGTCCCGAACGGAGACAGTTTAAGCAAAGTTTGTTTTTTATTAACGCGTTTTTTCTATCAGGGATAGACAGCGATGTAAATTGTAGGCAGTCGCTAAGTCTATGTCCACCGTTACACAGCCTGCATAAATTGTTTCTAATATGTGAGTGGAATGCGCCCTTTGGAGTGCTTATCTGTTTAACTGCCTTGCGATAAGGAGACTTATCGCTTTTGTTCAACCTGCTCGTTGGGCTAGTCGCGTTATCGAGATTTTGCAGTAATTTTCTTCGTGAATTTAGAAAATTTATAAAATTATTAAAATCAGGGAATTTATGCTCCGATAAACTCTCTTTCCACAAACGTAAAGTGTAATTATCAAGTTTTTTGGCTAAATAATTTACGACAATAATTTCGAACGTGTTGACTGGCAGTTTGAGATTATTTAAAGCGTTTATATTGGCAGAGATTTGATCAATAAATTGCGATATGCTAACTTGGGATTCTTGTTGAACTAATGGTACGTCCAGGACATTCCACACGTGATGGGCGGAAACAATTAGCTTACTGTCATATCTATTCCTCAACAGATCGATAGCCACCGCGTAATTCTCATGAGTGATTGGCAACGATTTTATTACGTTAAGCGCCTCGCCATGTAATGACGAGTGCAAATAGTGAAGTTTCTGTATATCCGTCAGATCTGCTCTGACATGAATTAATTCAAGAAAAATATGGTAATAATGTTGCCACTCAACAATACTACCCTCAAACCGTGTCAATTTTATTGGTTCCAATTGAATGGGGGGTGTTTTAGGCTGTTTACCTTTAGCATTAATTACTGGTTTTTGGTTCATATGCTTAGCTTGCTCCAGCAGGTGTTGCAATTTACATTCTATAGTACAGAGATCGTCCTCCGTTTGTACTCTATCACTTGTTAAAGCAACGTCCGCTTCCTCCGCTTCGATTTGTGTCTGAATCTCGTCATATTTGGTGGATAATTCCATCAAATGACGCAGTTTTATTTTCAGCGCATGAGGATCGCTGTTTAACAAATCGAAGTTATCCGCGAAGGTATTTACTCGGGATATTGAGGCCTTAATTGTGCCTCGTTTTTTTATTAGAGCCCTTACATCGGCCATTATTATGATTTAAAATAAAAAAAAGGAAAACTATTTAGAAAGAAATTGAGCATAGAGCATGTGAACCACAAACTTAATTTTAAATGAGTTTAAATACGTTTCGGTAGCTAGCGATCGTTGTTTTGAACATAAACTTACTCTCTCTAACTAATCAAGCTTTGTTGGCAGTTAAATTATTGAAATTATGAATCTAAATGGTAACAAAGTATATCTTTATCTTTAAAGTTTTAACTGATAATGAGCTGCCAACCATTTATTAATTTGTATTGTGTAATGAGGTGTTTGTTTATACAAATGTGTTAAAAAATAACCACTAAAGTGAAATATTATTAAACGTCAAATATAAGTAAAGTTTATAGTCACGTGGCCGTCGATCCATTCGTGATGAAGCTGGCTTCGATCCCGTTTGGAGCTGCTACACCTCCTGTCTCTGCTGGTCAGCCGACGCCTCATGTTGTACCCTCCACCAATTAAAGCTGTGGAATCTTTTTTGATGACCTCGCAAATGTTGTCCTGCTTTGTCCCGTCGTCTCTGGTCTACTGCTTGGCCGAATCTTGTCGAGATGACTGCGACGTGATTCAGAACAATGGTGTCGCTCAGGACGAGAATGATGCCCGTAAGGCGTGATTAAATTCAGATCGGTTGGTCCAGAAATGATGCGTATAAGAAATGCTGTCGCTTGTGGACCCAAACATGAGCAATCCGTCCCGTGGTGACCAAAAACGTTTTCGTTTTTGGGCCAAAAATATGAAATCCTGCCCGGTGGGACCAAAATGATGTCGTTTTTGGGCCCAAAAATATGAAATCCTGCCCGGATGGACCAAAAATGTTGCGGTTTGGAAGCTCTTGAAGAATCGTGAGTTATTCCAAAAACGCTAAGCGGGAAAGGCTGGATTGTATGTTAGAAAGAAATGGACTGTATTGAAGATATTGAACATGCGTTTATTGAAAAATTTGATTGTTAGTTACGATCGGCACGTGCGGATGCATTTGTGGCAATAACGCCCGAAAACTAATCTTGAATGAAATCGTGGTCCATTGTAGATGGACGCAGGTAATTGAATTAAACGAAATCTTATGAATGCATGCCAAAAAATATCCAGAAGCCACGGCTGGAAGAGAAGTGTATTACGAGAGTTGCGCTCGGAGCCTTGTTAGAAAACTAAACTAAACTTGCCTGTAGCCGGCTGCAGCGTTTGATAAGCGCGTGACGTCATCCGCGCGTGCCGTATTGCGGCGGTAGACCGCGTACAGCTGATAAACCAGTACAAAGTTTAAACAAGCAGAGAAGCAACAAAATACGGCAAAGTTGTTATGAAGACTACTAACACAGGTAAAATAGCTGATAAAGCTCATTTGACTGCTTGAATACGACTGGCATGGAATTTTGTTATAGTCCTATTTTGAACCCGTAGGAATGTAGGGTAGGCCATCGCCTTGTCCAGCTTTAAGCTTGTTTCTTTATTCGTTGAGATTAGAGTTGTTCTGGTGGTCCAGTACATGAGGTTAAACTTATTTAGCTTATTCACCACGTCGTTGTTTGTAGTATGAGACACGTTATAGCCCAGATAGTCAAAATCTACGACCTGCTCAACAACAGTATCGTATGCAAACAGTTTTGCTCCTGTGTCTCAACTTCATGGGATTCCATCACCTTAGTCTTTAATGTAGAAATCCGTAATCCGGAATATTTGTATAGCCAATTTAATGACCGAAAGTCACCTACAAGCTGCTTTTCGAGTTAGACAGGATAGCCTGGTCACCATCAAACAACAGCGTGTCAACTGCAGACCAAAAAGACGTAAAATACTCTGGAAGGTATATTGTTCACAGGCTATCTGCGACGTCGTCTGTATATAAATTATAAAGAGAGTTGACAATGGGCACACTTGTTGTACTCCACAAATTGTCAGGCCCGTACTAGGAGTTGTGGCCGGTCTTCCTGTTTCAATTAAGACACTTATTGTTATGTCAGATCGTTGTTTATGTTAGCTGTTTTTATTATGAACGACAAATTTTGTTTTGGGTGTATAGTACAAACAATGGAACTCTAGCTTTATCCGTCCCTGCAGTACATTTTTGATTATAGTAAATTATTACCTTATATTCGGTCCGCCGTGTGACTTCTCAATTTGGTTTACGTCAAAAGTTAAACGTTACGCGTTTCAAAAATCTTGCACGATTAATTAAAGACAATTTACAGTTAAGAAATAATCATAACATAACAAATAATATTGATTTCATTAATAACATCAAAACCGTTAAATTAAAACCTAATTATAAATTGGTCTCATTTGATATAGTAGATTTATAAACGAATATTCCAACCGATGGAACTTTACAGTTATTGAGGGACAATTTACATAATAATGCTTCCATGAGTGCACAGATGATAGATGAGCTGATTGACTTGCTTAAAATCATTTTAATGCAAAACTATTTCACATTTAATGGTTTATTCTATAGCCAAGATGATGGTTAGCTATGGGCTCACCCCTCTCAGGCCTATTGGCCGATGTATACTTAAATTTCTATGAAAATACTCATCTACTAAATAATAACATATACACAAATAAGATAAAATTTTATTCACGCTATGTAGATGACACGTATTTGTATTTTTGACGGTACTCTGAGACAAATTGACTCCTCCAAAAATGTTTTAAATGGAACCAACAAGAGTATTCAATTTACCCTAGAGACTGAACATGATAACACAATCAACTTTTTAGACCTGACCCTCACTAGACGAATGGACACATTAAAATTCAATATTTATAGGAAGCCTACTGCCACTAGCCATACAATACTTGCAGACTCCCACCACCCATATTTACAAAAAATGGAAGCATATAATAGTTTAATCCACAGATTGCTGACAGTCCCCCTTGACAATAATGATTTTCAGGCTGAGCTAAATACTATAAGATTTATCGCAGTTTCCAATGGTTACAGTAGCTCCATCATTGATAAATTATTAAAGAAACATAATAACATTCAACTTAAGCCCCGTTCACATAATGAAACACAGAAAAAGTTTATATCTGCGAAATACACGTATGTTATGCCAAAAATGTTGTCTTCAGTGATGGACAATATTGGTTTTACTATGTCATTCAAAACCAATAATAAGTTGATAAATATACTTAGACCTAAAATGCCCTTAACCCATAGAAGAAAAAAACAGGTATTTATAAACTGGTCTGTAATGATTGCAACAGTTTCTATATCGGTCAGACCGGAAGAGGTTTTTATAAACGCTTCCGTGAACAATACTAAAAAAGACATATAGTTACAATTATATAAAATCTAATTACACTCGACATGTGACCGTACATAATCACAACTATACAGACTTTAAGTCTAATCTGATGCCATTGCACATATGCAACAAGGGCCGATTTGTGAATGCCTTGGAAGAGCTTGAAATTTTTAATGCACACAGTAATGATAGCAGTCGCGAGTTTGTTTTGAATGAACAATTGAACTTTGAATCTAACCGCCTGTATGATACCGCCTTGAGACTGCTCAACAATACCCGATCAGTAGCAGACAGTACATGAACTGGTGCGCACCCAACAACAAGTGCACATAATATGCCAGTAATCTGCAATTTTATTTTTGACAAACACGTTTCTTGTGTGATGTGTGTGTTTCAAAGTTTTTTTTTAAATTTTAACGTCTGATGATGAGGCATATGCCTTGAAACGCGTAACGTTTAACTTTTGACGTAAACCAATTTGAGAAGTCACACGGCGGACCGAATATAAGGTAATAATTTACTATAATTATAAAGTGACTTGGATACCACACGAACATGAATGTTAAACATTTTCGATGTTGTTAATATGCGATTGTATCGATATATTACGACGTGGGACAGAAGAAGTGTACTAATTGTAGATTGTCCTATTTATTAATGCAAAGCGAAAATACGTGTTGTTTTCATTTGTTAGGTTAAGTGACAATGGTTTTTGGTTTTTAGTTTACCGCTGAAATAAATAAAAGGCACGGTTGAGGAAAACATAACGTTTAATTGTGTATATACATTGTTTGTGTGACGATTTTATTAATAAAAATAAATTAATTAATTAAGTTGATAGTGTATAGGTTGATAAATTTTAAGTGTTTAATAAAATCTCACTTTTTTTTTTCTAAAGCTTATTGTAATCATTAAATAATAATAATATTTAAATGAAAGTCTAATAATATATTAAAAGGAATACGAGAGTACAGAAAGGGTAAAGCTTGTTAATTAATCCTGCAGAAACAGGCGCTAACCAGAATCAACTTGTTTTCCAACCCCTTAACTAACTAAAAATAATTGTAAATTGATTATTATTTAAATAATTAAACTAGACTACTATAATGTACTTTGATAGCAATTTTAACTAAGAATCTCTCTACTTAATTATTTAATCTAATTTTAGTCCTTTAAATAAAAAAGAAACTTGGAACTATTTTTATGTTGAGTTGAACCGTCGCGAGATTAATACTCTCACCCCTAACTATTTTCGCCCACTTGCTAGGAGCGGTCAAACAGTAAGCTGTGTACTGCCGATATGTGCTACGTTAAAAATAGTTTATTACAAAATGTAATTAATCCGTCAGTTAAGACACTGACGCATTCTTTTAACTATTAAACAATGTGTTGCGTTAATGTAGTTGAACCGCGACTCATATAAATATGGTGTAAACGAGTGAGAATGAATAACTAAAATTTATCGCCGGTGACATCTCTTCTAAAATCTTAAAATATAATACTTATGTAATTAAAACTGTGGTAATCCCATGAAGTGAAGTGCTACAATCAAACTATCATGTGAAGTGGATACAGGTGAATGAAACTTTGTGTTAATCATTCAGATCAACGAGCTATTACTATCAGTTAGCCAAGAGCTGAGAACCAGGAGACACCATGATCTAAAATACTTCAGGACTACACCATTCCGGATACGAAGATAATGAGAGACACCTGACCTACTTCAAACATGCTGCAACCGAGGACCTACGACTGGAATAACGCAGAGCTGGAAGACATCCAAAAAAGGTGACACGGAGGCAAGCCTTCCGTGCTTATGAAATACTAAATATTATATTCAACAAAAGACAATTAATTTAACCACATTAAGACGTTTTAAGTAATTCTATAACAGTAATTGTATACTCATAACTTGTATACTTATCCCTAGTAAAGGAGTTATAGCTCTAAACTGTAAAGCCTTATTGTTTAAAAGATTAATAAAGACCATTCTTCAAATGGCAAAATTTTGAAAGCTTTATATGGCGAGGTAACTATTCTTAACGTATTAGAGGAAATCCCGGATCCGGAGAATTAATTAAATTCATGTACATCTTATTTTAAGGGGCCTTGTAAAGAATAAAATATAATCATCATGTAAACTGTAAGCTATTGAAGCATATGTGTCGAGAATTTTAAGTAGAGAAAATAATACAATATGTAATAAAGAGATGTCTTCAGGAGTACATACTATACTGAGTGCATAAATCAACAGTCTCCCCTTCCCTGAATCCTTGTATATTTATTGTTTGTTGTTCTGATTAATTTTCAGCTCGTCACAAGTAAGGCAGCCTGAATAATTGGCAGAACCAATTATTGCGGGTTCCCTAAGTTATAACACAGGAGAAGATGTTATAAATTGCGCCACTCTGCTAATTTGCTTAAATTTTGCGACTCCTTTGTAAAAAATTTTGTGACTTGTGTTATTTAAGAAGTAATTGTGTCCCGATAAACCCGCACACCTAAGCTGTTGATTTATTCACTCATGTACTTTAAAATGTGTCTAAAATATTAAATAAAAATTAAACGATAATAGTTATTATAATAGTATAATAAATAAGTAATTTAAATATTATTTAGATATAGGAATGAACATAATGTTAACTAAAACGCCCCAAGAATACGATATAACAGCAGGTACGTGCTTGTCAAAAAGTTCATTCATCAACCTGTCGGTTTGTAAACAATTTCAGACCAGTTGAATTCTTGTCTGCGCCTGTGTGTGTAAACTGTCATTGTGAACCTCCCCCATAGTTGAGTTAAACTACAACGACACCCTCTTTGTTAGTTCTATTGTTATAAGAAGCGTGTCTCTTCTGTGTGTAGTAGCCGAAGGGGGAATCCTTTTGCCGTACGCATATTTAAACCTGTGTGAGATTTCTCTCTCTCTACCAATGTAAAATGACAAAGCTTGTCATCTCATTTTGATTGTTTATTAATGAAAGAGTAAGAATACGATTGATTTATATTTTTATATTTGTGTGTAAAAAAAAAGATAGCGTTGTATAGTATTTAATGCAAATAGTAGAATAATTAGTTATAGCCACTCACTTTGCGAAAATGGCTGAATTTAATCCAGATCTATTATTAAAAGATGAGCTATGCTACGAAGCACTTTTACGAGGTCTAAAAACACGTGAATGTTACCGTGTCTGAATTACGAAAATCATTACGCCAAACCGGATCAGAGATAACCTCGCCAGTTAGATAGATTGCGTGAACTCGATTATGACGGCGAACGAGAAACCTGTTATGCGAAATATAGGGAACTGATAGTATTATCTCAGAACCTTCAGGACAAAAAATCACCTACGGAACTTTTGCGCGTTACGCAACGTATAGAACATTTAACCCGCCGGTTGAATAATTTATTAAGCTGGCCCGACGTCACCGTAACCCCGCCGATGTGCAGAAATTTGCGGATGAGGCATTAAGCCAATTGCCCATAATTATCAACGACTTACGACGAAAGTCAGATTCATCGAGAATGGAGGAAATTGAGCACTACTTACAAAAGTTATATATTTCCCCAGTTCATTCCCCTACTTTAGAACACCCTCCCTCCACCTCGAACCACGAATCACCCACCGTATCTAAGATACAACAGAGTCATGAACAATTACCTAGTAGAGAATTAAATACCCTAACCATGTTAGAACCCCCCACCGCCTAAAGTTCAGCGTACTCGCACTAGTCAATATGCGATTAAAAATCCTAATGCAACCACTAATCCTTCAAAAAGCATACCAAACGTAAATTTTAATGTAGACCTCTACGGAAAGATTTCCCACCCAGTAGAGAAAATAATTAATGAAATTCCGTACACCGATGGCTTAAGTATAACGACTCTATTGACTTTTATCAGATATCTACTGCAAATAAAAGATCTACAACAATTGAGCGATTGGCAAATACAGCAGGTCATCTTACCCAAATGTAAACCACCATTACGAGATCGTGTACTAGAATCATTAAACTCGTCTCTTCCAGTAGAAGAACTTCATACAAATATAATCAAATATTTTATCCCCACTGGAATTTATGAGGAGATCAAGAGAAATACCGTACTTCGAGTACAAGGAGCTCATGAAAGACTGGCCCACTATATTGCTGACATCAGAGAATCTTCACGTCTATTACAAGTCGACTGGACTGAAAAACAATTGGTCGATACTATCCTGGTAGGCTTATTCCTGATGAACGCTCCGTTTAGCACTAATAAGTAGACCCCTTACTTTCGCTGACCTTGAACAATGTAGTATTCACTCTTCCAATGTGTGGTACGCAGATCAGCACAGACATGCACCGGTATCCACTACACACATAGAAAAGAAATGCAGCATTAGTCTCAGACGCAAGAAGTGTACGAGAAAGAAGACCATTTCAAAGATCAACCTATGGCCATGGTAAGTCCAAGGAGCCTCAACCACGACAGGAAACCAGTGAGACCCCGCGTAAAGAATATATATGCTATAACTGCGGAAAACCTGGACACCTCAGTAGAAACTGTAAACGGAAACAGTACAATCGGAAAACTCATTATCCAAAAAAAACATGTAAGGCAGGGAGATCCGAAACCCTGTGTCTTCCGCAGCATCGTGAAAACAGGTAAACCCCTGAGAGACAATAAAATAAAACAAATTAATAATAATAAAAAAAGAAAATTAGACCCCTATGTAAAAAAATTTATCGATAAATGTAACGCTATTAATAAATGTGATTTCAATAAGTGTCAATTACCGTATATACAAGTTGACCTTGGTGTTACTTTCACTCTCGGATTAATTGATTCCGGATCAACGCGAAGTTTAATTAGTCAAGAGCTAGCCAATAAATTACTTAAACATAATTTAGTTAAACGCAGTCAATCAGTAAATATTAAATGCGCTACAGCTAACAAACAAAACTTAATGATAAAACTTATCATCACATTTAAGGTAAAAATTAAAAATCTGACGTGGTATTTTCCAATGTTAGTATGCGAGGAATTAGGACCCGAGTTAACATTGGGAGCTGATTTTATCAGTAAAACAGGAATAATTTTAGACATTCACGAGAAGAAATTTTACTTTGGATTCGATCGTTCACGGAAATATAACTTGGATGATAATTCAAATAACAGAGAAAGTACTAGCACGACTTCTTCACATCTAAAGCATCACGAATGTGAATTAGGTCACCTGGAAGGTAAAGATAGACGGAACATACAGACTTTAATAAAACAATTCTCCAATGTCCTCACCCCGAAGTTAGGACTGACAGACCTGATAGAGTATAAAATAAATTTGAGCGACAATAAAGTAATACGTTTAGCCCCATACAAGTTATCACCTCCAAAAATGGAAGTAATGAGGAACCAAATTAATAAACTGTTAGAACAAGGAGTCATCGAACCCTCTACGTCATCTTATTCATCCCCCGCGTTTTTAGTACCCAAAAGTAACGACAAACATAGATTAGTTGTAGACTATAGACAACTAAATAAACGGATAGAATTTGAATCCATACCACTTCCCGACATCCACAGTGCTTTTCATTATTTTACGAAAGCAAAAATTTTTACCATTATGGATTTAAATCAGGCATTTCATCAGATACCCCTTTCGGAAGAATCAAAACGTCTAACCGCATTTGCCGTCCCTTTCAACCTATACCAATTTACAAGGGTACCCTTTGGTATATCCCAAGGTAGTTCTGTATGTAGCAGATTATTAGAAAAATTATTTCATGACATAAAGTTTAAATATGTGTACCACTACTTAGATGACATTGTTATTTACAGCGAGTCAATTGAGCAACATCTTGAACATCTACGTGAAGTACTATCCCGATTGGAGAAAGCTGGATTAACCGTAAACCCCAGTAAAGTAAATTTTGCTGTGACACAATTCTCATTTTTAGGTCACATCGTAAAAGCCAACGGAAAGGTAAGCATAGACCCAGAGCGAACCCGTGCTATCAGAGAATTTTTACCACCGCGGGATGCGAAAGGAATTGCCCGATTTTTAGGAATGATAAATTATTTCCACAAGTATATCCCACATCTCGCCGAAATTGCAGCACCGCTAAATACTTAAAGAAAGAAGGGAGTTAAATTTGAGTGGAATGAGCAACATCAAACCGCATTCGAGAAATTAAAAGAAAGCATAATATCACCCCCCGTACTACAATTAGCCGATTTTACAAAACCATTTGTTGTGCAGACAGACAGTTCAAGTGTAGCCCTAGGTGCCGTAATATATCAGGAAGTAGATAACTCTAGATTACCTATTAGTTATGCTTCACGCACCCTGACAGACCAAGAAAAGAAATACTCCGCATACGAATTAGAATGTTTAGCTATCGTTTTCGCCTTTGAGAAGTTCAAACCTTTTTTAGAACATAAAGAGTTTTTGTTAGAAACAGATAATCAAGCTTTATCTTGGCTACTAAATCACCCAAAACAGTTAGGTCGTATCGGAAGATGGGTATTAAGATTAAATTGTTTTAAATTCAAAGTACAACATATTAGAGGCACCCAAAACGTAGTTGCCGATACCCTATCACGTATGTTCCAGCCGAGTAGTAATACTTACGAAAACAAGAGTAGAGAAACGCCGATTATTAATACTTTAATTACCGAATTTCCTCTTGCATTTACGGATTTAGCCCATTACCAACGACAAGACCCTCGTTTGAGTCCAATTATTGAACAACTTGAAAAAGGAAACAAGTCAGAAAAATACCTATTAAGTAAGAGAGTATTATGTTGTAGAATAGCGAACGGAAAATATTTACGAATAATCGCCCCTGATATTATTAAACCTAT
The DNA here is from genome assembly GCA_034769895.1 of Magicicada septendecula. Classification (NCBI taxonomy): domain Eukaryota; kingdom Metazoa; phylum Arthropoda; class Insecta; order Hemiptera; family Cicadidae; genus Magicicada; species Magicicada septendecula. The sequence continues at coordinate 562,547,989 of CM068369.1, forward strand.
GCTGATGGAATATTATCACTCCTCCACCATTGGAGCACATATGGGAATAAATAAAACCATACATCGAATTCGTAAAGAATATCACTGGGAAAATATGAACAGTGAGATCGCTAACTTTGTAAAGAAGTGTAAGTTGTGTGCACTCAGCAAACCAGCAAGAAACAGCCAAATAAGTCAATTAATCTCAGAGATTCCTGCTACCCCATTCTCCAAAATTTATTTAGACTTTTCAGGACCCTACCCGCGTTCTAAATCAGGAAATACAATGTTACTAATTTGCGTAGATTCTTTTAGTAAATTCGTCTGGATGTACCCCATGCGACGAGCCTTAGCTACAACCACAGTAAGTATTTTACAGCATAGATTATTTAAAGAATTCGGTATTCCTGTCCATCTAGTGTCGGATAACGGACCACAGTTTAAGTCCAAGGAATTCAGGAACATGTGTTTCAAACTAGGTATAGACCACATTACCACTACAGAGTATCGTCCGCAAGGTAATATAGCTGAGAGGTATTTGCGAAACCTAAAATCTTCTTTAATAGCCTACCATGCTAATGACCATACTTCTTGGGACCAGAACCTATCCTGGATATAATTCGCCTTTAATTCAGCATATCATGAAGGACATAAGTCTACCCCATTCGAATTATTGTTCAAGTATAAACCTAACCACCCATTATCCACAAAGTGGAAAATACATGAATTGTTACCCCTTGAAATTAGGGATAAAAATATTAGGAAAATATGGAATGAAGCGCGCGCTAATTTAAGAACAAACTTAGCGAAATCAAGGAAATATCACGAGCGAAAAAATAATAATAATGAAGTAAAGTACCAAATCGGTGACTTAGTTATGTATAAAACGCACCCAACGAGTAGTGCAATCGATAAGACAACTTCCAAGCTATCATACAGATGGTGCGGTCCTTATCAAATTCACAAATACTTAACTCCAGTAACTGTAGCCCTGTACGAACCCTCTACTCAAAAATATGTACGAAGGACACATATTTCGCAGATAAAACGTTATCACGAAGAAGAAAATGGCAGAGTGCAAGTTAAATAAATGTATTAGATGTAGGTACTCATATGCAAAGAGTACTTGAGTAACATTTGGCTACCTTATCGTATAAATAGGTACGAGGCCTGATCAACCTTGAATCCTATTCATCGAAAGTAGAGCAAAGTAAGAAGTCAGCTGGCATCCAATATAAAAAAAAAGAGTAATTAAAGAGTAAATTCTATAACTAGAATAACTCACAGCTAAAGAAAAATCCGGTAGTAGTCATAAGTAATAGAGTTAAGAAAAATTTAGAATGTTTAAAATACATTTTATAGTGTGTGAATTTTATGTAGTAGAAGAATTAGTCTGTAAATTATGAAATATGTATAGATAGTAAGAATCAGCAAGTCAAGAATGACTTATGCTGATCGTAATTACATACAAAGAAAAACGGGTGAGAGAAATTTCACACGGTACTCCCCAAGCATACTCCCGGTACATTGCTAACCAACTTGTCAGGAGTCTGTGTTCGTTAAGAGGCGGAGTATGTGACGATTTTATTAATAAAAATAAATTAATTAATTAAGTTGATAGTGTATAGGTTGATAAATTTTAAGTGTTTAATAAAATCTCACATTTTTTTTTCTAAAGCTTATTGTAATCATTAAATAATAATAATATTTAAATGAAAGTCTAATAATATATTAAAAGGAATACGAGAGTACAGAAAAGGTAAAGCTTGTTAATTAATCCTGCAGAAACAGGCGCTAACCAGAATCAACTTGTTTTCCAACCCCTTAACTAACTAAAAATAATTGTAAATTGATTATTATTTAAATAATTAAACTAGACTACTATAATGTACTTTGATAGCAATTGTAACTAAGAATCTCTCTACTTAATTATTTAATCTAATTTTAGTCCTTTAAATAAAAAAGAAACTTGGAACTATTTTTATGTTGAGTTGAACCGTCGCGAGATTAATACTCTCACCCCTAACTATTTTCGCCCACTTGCTAGGGAGCGGTCAAACAGTAAGCTGTGTACTGCCGATATGTGCTACGTTAAAAATAGTTTATTACAAAATGTAATTAATCCGTCAGTTAAGACACTGACGCATTCTTTTAACTATTAAACAATGTGTTGCGTTAATGTAGTTGAACCGCGACTCATATAAATATGGTGTAAACGAGTGAGAATGAATAACTAAAATTTATCGCCGGTGACATCTCTTCTAAAATCTTAAAATATAATACTTATGTAATTAAAACTGTGGTAATCCCATGAAGTGAAGTGCTACAATCAAACTATCATGTGAAGTGGATACAGGTGAATGAAACTTTGTGTTAATCATTCAGATCAACGAGCTATTACTATCAGTTAGCCAAGAGCTGAGAACCAGGAGACACCATGATCTAAAATACTTCAGGACTACACCATTCCCGGATACGAAGATAATGAGAGACACCTGACCTACTTCAAACATGCTGCAACCGAGGACCTACGACTGGAATAACGCAGAGCTGGAAGACATCCAAAAAGGTGACACGGAGGCAAGCCTTCCGTGCTTATGAAATACTAAATATTATATTCAACAAAAGACAATTAATTTAACCACATTAAGACGTTTTAAGTAATTGTATAACAGTAATTGTATACTCATAACTTGTATACTTATCCCTAGTAAAGGAGTTATAGCTCTAAACTGTAAAGCCTTATTGTTTAAAAGATTAATAAAGACCATTCTTCAAATGGCAAAATTTTGAAAGCTTTATATGGCGAGGTAACTATTCTTAACGTATTAGAGGAAATCCCGGATCCGGAGAATTAATTAAATTCATGTACATCTTATTTTAAGGGGCCTTGTAAAGAATAAAATATAATCATCATGTAAACTGTAAGCTATTGAAGCATATGTGTCGAGAATTTTAAGTAGAGAAAATAATACAATATGTAATAAAGAGATGTCATCAGGAGTACATACTATACTGAGTGCATAAATCAACAGTCTCCCCTTCCCTGAATCCTTGTATATTTATTGTTTGTTGTTCTGATTAATTTTCAGCTCGTCACAAGTAAGGCAGCCTGAATAATTGGCAGAACCAATTATTGCGGGTTCCCTAAGTTATAACACAGGAGAAGATGTTATATTTGTAACAAAGTAATACTTAAAATAAAGTACCTACCGTTTTTGAGTTGACAAATTAACAAAACTACAACAGCAAAGGTAAACTGAAAAATACAAATATTTATGGTTAATGGAAAACACAAAAACAGTGTATTAAGGAACGACAACATACGCTCTGCATATTGTCGATAATGGACTTTTCTTTTCAGTTAGCCACAAAACGAGCACTTGTTGGAAAACGAGTAACTTATTACCGAAAAACTAGTTCTGGCTTAAAAAAGTGAAATATATAGTAATAGGCAAGATTACTTTTGAATTCGGTGGTTTTCAGTGATCTATTTACAGAACTGGTATTAATAAGAAAACGAGTACTACTGGGAAAACGAGTTCTACTGAAAACCGAGTTCTGCCGCAAAAAGAGGAGACATGTATAGAAATAATCAAAGGGTATACCACCTTACTTTCGAGTTGGTTTTTTCGTTGTTTCCATAAAAAAAAAACGAGTTTTACATCACACGCTTATCGCTTTCCATGTGTAATTTCAGTTCTGATGTTAACCTAACAACATCAACTTTTGGCGCCACGGGTACGCAACTGTGACATACTACTGCTACTATCATTTTTAAATAAAAGAAGGACTAAGAACACCAACTGCAATTGCCAGCCAACTATTTTGCAACAGTCGAAATTAAAATTTGTAACTTACAATTCTTTTACCTACAAAAATGTACACCTACGTACAAATATTGCGATATTCACTAAAGATCGAAGCCAAACAATTGCATAATCGAAATATTGAAAATAACTGCAGCAACGGATAAAGATACAGAACCCAAGTAATGTTACACTAGTAATCCAAAATGTATCGTATGGACAAATCATTTTACTTCTGTCATTATTACCGTGGAATTATCTCGTATAAACATAACATAACGCACTAAAGGGCGTGTGAATGGTGTACATACACAGAATGTCCGCCACAGGTAACGGGCCTATGGAACACAGGAAAGGCTGGAAAATTACATTTGTTCGACGGTCGACTGATTTGTGATGTTGTCACAGATACAGCGACGGATTTGTGTAACAGATATTGTTCCGCGGAAACACGTACACTTTACAGGCAAACAACTACCAACCAGATGGTTCCAAACTGCAAATTTGACAAGCTACTGCCCTGTCCGATTTGGAGAAATTGCCTGTCGATTTCATTACTTGTCAGAAAACGGTAAAAAGTGACAAGAAAATCTAAATTTTTTTTATTACCAGCTTATTGGTAATAATAATAATTTTTATTACTAATGCCTTCCTCTTGGCTTTCATTCTGAAGGTTTGTTGGAATACATAGTGGTACGTTTAGATTCCTCTTCCTCCTCCTCCTCCTCCTTCTCCTCCACAATGCCGACGGAAATCAAACACAACCTCCGGCAAAAAAGTTTTATTACAGCTTTCAGAAGCTCCTCAGATCCTCGTTTGTGTCAAGACATCTTAAGTTGTTGGCGTGTGGAACAATTATCAAACCGGTGGTTATACATGGTTGTAAAAGTGGGCCTTCAAAAAATGTATGAAAACCTCCTTAATACGTGAGACCGGAAGGTTCTCCGCAAGATCTTCGGAACTGTATGTGAAGATAACGAGTGGAGGGAATCAATGCCAAGTCAGTAGTGTTATACAATTACACTAATCGAACATTTGCTCGGCACTTGATAGCACATTTTACTAATACTTGGAATTTAATAAATAAAGACTTGGTATAGTTCTACAATTAATTTTATGTTCCTGACAAATGTTTCGCCAGTTACGGCAGCTTCAGAGATTAGATTTGGAGATTGAATCCAACGTCTAAAGCTGCCATATTGGTGAAACGATTGTCAGGAAAATAAAATTCATTGCAGAACTATACCAAGTCTTTATTGATTAAATCAAGTATTTAGTATTATACAATGCCCTAGCAATCACTCTCTCTCAAAGGGATTTTCATCGGATATTGCTGCCTACCCACACCTAACCGCCATCTATTTCTGTCCTGTGCATCTTCTTCTGCCAAGTTATGATGTGCCGTGGTATTCCTCATGTTTTCATACCAGGACAGTCTAGGTCTGCCCCTTTTCCCTCTGCCTAGGGGCCTCCACCGAAAAATTTTCCTCGGCTATCTCCGTTCATCCATTAGGAGTAAGTGAACGAACCACTTTACGCCTCTTTGTTCTACTCTGTTAATAATTGTGTCTTCTGCATGCATCCTTCTTCTGATCTCCTCGCTGGTTATTCTCTCCCTTCTTGAGACTCCGGCACTTCAACGGAGACAATCTATTTCCACGGCATTCAATTGTCGTATAACTTCCGTGCTCAACGTCCATACCTCATAGCCGTAAGACAGAACTGATTCAACAAAAGCTTGTCCTATATGAATCTTTGTGGCTCTCGAAATATGTTTGTCCCACCAAATAGAGTTCAAGCTTCCTAAAATGTTCCTGCTCTGTTCTATTCGTTTTTTGATTTCGGGTTTTTCTAGGCCTTCCCGTGTTATTAGTGCCCCTAGGTATTTAAATTCATCGACCTGTTTAATTGACGTACTGTCTTTAATCAATACTTCAAATCTGGCTTCGAAATTAACGACTAGATATTCTGTCTTATTTACATTAATATTCAATCCCCACGTTTCATATGCCCTGTATAGTCGGGTGAGCATAAATTCCAGGTCATACGAATCTTGTGCTATTAGTGCTTGGTCATCAGCAAACTGGATATTAAACAAGCAGTCTTCTCCGATAGTGATACCCATTCTACCGCAGCTTCTCCTCAATTGTTGTAGCGCGACTTCTAAGTAATCACAACTGATATAAAATTTCGCAGACTAAGATATGTTGTGCATGCTGAGAGGATAGGGAATCAACGATCACCAAAAACTAAGATGAGCATGAAGCTAAATGGGAGCCGTTCTGTAGGGCGTCCGAGGCTGCGACGCCTGGTCGATGTCGATGCCGACCTGGGTAAGTTGGGCAATCGAATCTGGAAGCGTCTGATGTCACCGAGAGTTAATAAGTAGACGAATATCGAAGAAAATCGACCAGTAGTCGATAAAGTCCTGGATCTCAACGGTCTTTAGCGCTAATTAATGTATATACTGCGACTAATTTTCCAACCAACCATTCGCCCTTTGTAAGATAATACCTTCTTAATCTCCTCTGTTTAGATGTTTAGATTGCTGACCCAGTACCGTGTTACGTGTTGATAAATGATTGGTCATTTCTCCTCGTGTCCCCTCAGGGTTATACGTGCCGAACAACTACAATAGATAACTAATTATAGCGTAGTAAATCTGTTAATTTGAGTTCCGTAAATAGCATTCGTTTCTCGGAAAGTCTGTTACTACTATCGATCGGGGGTGCAAGTCGTTTATCCTAGACGTTTGTTTGCAATTTCACATTCAAGGTTGTGTTCTAATGACGTACAGTCCAGATTGCGTACAGTTATAAATCATTTTAGAGTTCATGACTACCCACTGTCTGGATTGCGAACATCTTAGCATCTGGTATGTGGCCAAGTTAAAGTCTGAACGTGTATTGGTTAAAAACATCACTTCTGTAGGCTGTTACAAAGGACGCATACCTCCTTTACATACGTCTTTTACCTCTTCCCTACATATCATCATCATCAGCATCAAGGATTAGACTCATCCCGAACCTGTTCTGGGACCCACTTCGCTATCACCGTCCTACTATATTCCACTGTTAGCACTAGAATCTTGTCACCCCATATTCTTCCAAAAAGTTCACACCACCTTTTTATGTTGCTCCTTAGCTGTTCCAACAGTGCGTCTACTCCCAGTTTCCTCCTTATATCCACATTCTTCTTTCTATCGAGAATGGTACAGACCAGAGTACTCCTCATAAACTTCACCTCCGCTGCCCGAGCCTTTGCTTTGTCTCTTTCTGTTGTAACTCTTTTTTCATCTCCGTACATTAAAAATACCCTACACATAGAAAAATATTATGTTCAGAAAAAAGCGGCATCTTTTTCACGACAGTCTCAGTCCGTCGTATATACTAAACACTATACTTCTAGATTCAGGTAGAAAAACAATTTATTAAAACTGTAGTTATTTCTGCGCTTGATCAGAACAAGGTGACAGAAACTGATTTTTGCGTATTTCAAGCGATCCTACAATATATTCCGGACTGGTGCTCTGGGACAGGAATTGTAGTTTCTAAAGTATCTATTTCAGACCTCTTGCGTAATCATTCCTACTAATGTCATTCCAGTGCTTGACGTTAGAATCCAGAAAAATAGAACCAGTGTTACATTAGAACCAGTAAGAAAGTTGCGTTTAGAGACTTATCTTTATCAAGAGCAAGTGCTTAAAACCACAACTGAATGGACAATTGCTTCTTGTTAAAGTAACTTGCACAGAAAATGGTATAATTCGACCTGCTAACTAATTTTTTTGATCTAAAATACTGTAGCAGTTGATCAACCAGACACCAGTGTTTTAGCTTTAAAAGACATGTATGAGTATTACTTTACGTATTCTGCGTAGCACAAACATTTACAAGGTACTGTAGAGCTACTGCTGGCACTAAGGATTAAATTTAAAAAATTGTGTGCAGGTTCATGGTGTCCACCATCATCACCAATCAAAGGATTAGGCCCTAGACCTGTTCAGGAACCCTCCTCCTCCTCCGTCTACCGTCGTCTCTCTTCCCAGTAGGGTGACAACCCAAGGCAGCAACGGGTAGACGGATATGCATGTGGTACAAGCATCTCCTGTGGTCTTCATTCTTCTGCTGAAATGATACAGTGTTTAAATCGCGTCTCATATCCTCGTTCCTTTTTCGATCCAGGAGATAACACTCTTGCGTCCCTCTTAGAAATTTCTTTTCAGTTGCCTGAATCCTCTGTATGTCCCTTTTACCAAGCGTCCTTGTCTCACTAGCATACAGGAATGTGGGGACAGACAGCCACTGTTTTGTAAAATTTCATTAGAATATTTTTGTTTTATT